>AYKW01000015.1:24770-320406 GCA_002760635.1 Ganoderma sinense ZZ0214-1 | reverse complement strand
CCACCCTCACTCAAGGATTCCTGTATAATCCGGGCATCCAGGCCCCACCCCCATCTCTTGTACCTGCGCCGTCATTCGCAACCGCTGCTGCACCCCCCCCACAATCGGTGAGGGGCCGGGACCCACGTCCCCGCACCTCCCCTACCGCCACGGCCCCGAACGCTGCCGCCGGTCCTGGTCCCAGGACGGAGGCACTCCGGGCCACTAAGACTAAGGCCAAGAAAGGCACGGTACGCCTTTCCCCTTACATCTCCGCTACAACATACAGTATTTATGAACCCCCCAACGCCCTCCCCCCCCCAGAACCGCAAACTCGACGGAAGCCGATTTTCACCGATCGACGAGTAGGGGGCAGCGGCAGACAGCTCGATGCTGGACTCGATGAGGACTTTCACGTACTACCTGTAGCGTTCGATTTTGAACCGGACAATTCATTTCTTCTTCCCTCCCCATCTCGAGACCTGACATGGGTCCCTACCCAGGAGCTGGACACGGCTCTCGACCTATACCACAATGTCCTCGGCCCCGATTATGGGGGCGAGATCACTCCGTTTTGACCATGCCAGATACGAGTACCGCGTATCACCACCACACTGAGGGACACGACCCCGGTCTGCCTCCTCCCGATCCTTACCGCGCTGCACCTGTTCACACACCGCTCCGTGACATGTACGCTGACTTCGATCCATCTCCTCCTCTCCCGCCCCCTCCTCCCCCACTTGGCGAGGAATTATCCCCCCGGGAGGACGACTTTTCTCTTTATGAAGCCACCCCTGACCGCCTCACTCCTGACAGGGACTCGCCCCCCCGAGACGCACGCCTCGAGTTCACCAACCAACACAACGCTTCGGTCAGAATTCTCCTTTCTGCCCGCCAAGACCTCGCCCAATTCTTTCATTCCTCCTCGCAACTACACCCTGATCCCCGCCGCAGCGTTATGCTCACATTCACCAACGACCAGGGTGCCCAAGTCCGTCTTCTTGGACCTACCCCTCCGAACGCTACGCCGGATCCCCGTAATCTCCCCCCACCACCAAAACGGGGTGACAACCCCTCTTCTCTACGCGTCCTCTTCCAGAACGTCCACCACATCTCGCATCAGACCACCATGCTTTTAGAACTCTACAACAAAAGCCACGATGTAATCTGTGTCACCGAACCTTGGTACGGCCGTCTACGAGCTATGGGCCCTGACAACCGTCACGCCCAGGCCCCCCCACCCAACCGTGTGGGCAGCCCCCCTCCCCCCTCATCCCCACCTGAGGACGGAGAAATCATCGACTTTGATGCCGAGCGCCACCGACTCGCCAATCCCGACCCCACGGGCCGATACTTGTACGGCACACAGTCCCACCCCAACTGGACTCTCCTGGAGACACAGCGGGACGCACGTGTTACCATCTACGTCAACAAACGACTTGTCAATGCGACCTTTTCACTTCACCCTGCCTTTTGCACACGCGACGTCGCCCTCCTACAGCTCACCCTACGGAAGGACACGCAATACAACATCCTCGCTCTGTACAATGACCAACACTGCACAGCGATCGACTTTCTCCATGATCACATCAACTCGCTACCCCATATACATCTCATGGGCGGTGACTACAACCTCCACAGTCGACGGTGGGACACGGTCTACCCGACCACCTCTACGGCTACACAACTGGCGAAAGCAGACGCTCTCCATGGCGCACTCGGCCACAACCTAATCTCACCACCAGATGTGGTTACCCACATCCCCGACAATACCTCACTCCACGGCACAGTCATTGACCTCGTCTGGGCCGATGCTGATATCCATACCACCATGCAGGTCCGGGCTGCCGCTCGCGGCTTCTCGGACCATGCTCTCCTTGATGTTGAACTGGAAACCCCACCCTGGTCGCTTCCTTGGCGTAACCCACCATTGGCAAGGGCTCCGAAGAGGAAGATCTCCTCCTTGCAGAACTGACCCAAACCCTCCCCACGCTCCTCCCCTCAGAGGCGTACCCCCCCGACAACTGGCTCGACATCCACTCCATCCCCTCAGATGCCGCAACCACCACCACCTCCATACAGCTACTGTACCAAGCCTATCAAACAGCCTGGACAACCCATGCGGAACCCAAACGGTTCTGCTCCAAGTCCGCGTCGTGGTGGTCCTCTGACCTTACCGACAAGTCCAAAGCTCTCAGGACCGCAACACGCAAAGCCACACCTCCTTGGCAACGCAAGGACGCCCGTCGAAAATACTCCCGACGTCAACGACACCACCCTGACTTTATACAACAACACCCCACGTGGTCACCCACTCCCTCCACTCGCTCGCGCACTGAAAAGCGAGCTGATCTTCGGCAAGCCATTCGACG
Organism: Ganoderma sinense ZZ0214-1; assembly: GCA_002760635.1. Classification (NCBI taxonomy): domain Eukaryota; kingdom Fungi; phylum Basidiomycota; class Agaricomycetes; order Polyporales; family Polyporaceae; genus Ganoderma; species Ganoderma sinense. The sequence continues at coordinate 318,055 of AYKW01000015.1, read as the reverse complement.
GGCGCGCAACAAACACATGGAGACCCGCATCCGGGAAATCTCCGAAGAAGTCGGCCGGGTATGGGACCTTGGCAAATGGACCCACCCCGCCGCTCGTCAATGGCCACAGACCTGATCCATGACGGGCAAACGCTCACGGACCCCGAGTCTCTGTGGCCTGCCTTCAACCAAACGTTCCATGCTGCTACACACCGCCCTGTGGACCATTCGATCCTCGAGGACATCGAACAACTCACCCCCCGCGACTGGCCCCCCTTCAGTTCTCAGGAACTCAAGGATGCTATCAAAAACACCACCACCTCCTCAGCACCGGGCGTCGACCACATCCACTGGCGACACCTCAAGTTCTTCATTGACCCTAAGAAGAACCCCAAAACGGCGGACAAGATCCTCCAGGGCTTCCGTACTCTCTTCAATGCCTGCATACAATACAATGTTTGGCCCGAAGAGTTCCGCCGTGCCGTCACCGTCATCATTCCCAAACCCAACAAACCCGATTACTCCAAAATCAAGGCGTACCGACCGATTGTCCTCCTCAGCTGCACTGCCAAAGTGGCTCGAGAAGGTCATCAACAACAGACTCCAGTACGACCTGCACAAGCACGGCATACTTCACCCATGCCAATTTGGCAGCGCCTGGCAGAAGTCCACCGTCGACGCTGTCAACTTCCTACAAACTCACATTCGGGGAGGATGGCACGAAGGCCTGGTCACCACCATGCTGGGTCTTTGACATCGCGCAATTCTTCCCCTCAGTCAACCATGGCCTCCTCGTCAACATTCTACGACGATATGGCTTCTCACCCACGTTCTGCGCCTTTATCGCCACTACTTCTCTCCTCGGAAGTCATCATTTCGCTTCCGCAATTCAACCTCCCCTGACTTTGAATGCCCCGACGTCGGGGTCAGACAGGGCTCCTCTCTCTCTCCCACGTTCTCTGCCGTCTACTTGGCCCCTGTCCTCCATGCCATACACGGCACCTCCACCATACAATCCCAATTCGCCCTACAGTTTTTATGTGGACGACGGCAATCTTGTCGCCACGTCTGACAGTACGGAAACGAACTGCGACATCATCCGCATTGTCTACACACAACTCAGCCAACGGCTCTTACGCCACGGCCTACTTGTCGAACACGACAAAGACGAGCTTATCCATTTTCCCCCCCCAACCAAGAAACCCAAGACACCCTTCGCATTCGAGGATGTCCCTCTCAACCTCGGGACTGGACCTTGGTCTGCTGACCACCCACTCCAACCGTCCACCATGATCAAACACCTCGGCTTCCTACTTGACAAAAAACTGTCGTTTCGGGAACACATCAAACATTACGCCTCCAAAGGCAATGTTACTGCGCTAGCCTACAGGATGCTGGGTACCTCTATCCGCGGTCTCACCGCCTTTCAACGACGGAAGCTCTTCATCAGCTGCATCCGTCCCATTCTCACATACGGTTCCCCCTGTCTGGTACCGACCAACCGGAGGCAAAATACTCACTAAACCCCTGGTGACTGTGCAGAACACTGCTATGCGTTGGATCACGGGGACGTTCTGTTACACGCCATCGGGGTTCCTCCCCATTGTCTCTGCACTGGAACCCCTCCACGCATACCTCCAAAAGCTACGCAAACGCTATCTCTTACGCATCCACATGCTCATGGACTCACACCCCATACGCTCCCTTTTCCCCAACCTCTACAAACGGTCGTACCATAGCCCGTACATCCGTTTCTACCCTACACCTTCCAAACCCAAAATCGGCGTCTATCAAGGCGGGATCTCCTCCCTCGACGACGCCCCATGCGAACCTCCACAAACCTCGGCTGACGGCGACATCAGCTACTTCCATGATTTTCCGGAGTGCACAGACTCCTACAACCCCTTAGATGATGAGTGCCGCCCTGGCGCCCGCATCATCGACATCTTCCGCAACCGTATCACGTTGGAACTTCAACACCCCCCCAAGAGCGATTCAGAGATCCTTCAAAAGTGGATCCAAACCGTTCTCACCCCCCGAATCAGGGCCACTCGCGATGATCCCACACGCCTCCATGCATTCACCGATGGCTCCGCATCCTCCAAAGGAGGAAAGTCGAGCGCAGGATACATTCTCTTCCATGGTGTCATGAACAGGCATTACGAGCTACATATATAGTACCAGCCAAGTGTCAAGCCTAAGCTTGACATTGCGCCCTTTTGGTGTAGCTGGTTCAGCGGCTGGTCTGTTCCTAACATAATGTCAAGCTTCCAGTAGTTGAGGGTTCGACTCCCGGTGGCGCCACTATTTGTGATGATGTCATGTGACCAAGGAGGTCATGTGCTTAGGCATGGCATTTGAAGCAAAAGTGAACCTGGAGAAACCAGGGCACCGGGTCCTTCCGGACCTCTCAAAGACTATCAAGGCTCTGACCGTCAGCAGTGGGCGGCTAACCCTTGGGACCACTAGTATATCTAGTTCCACGTGAGGACACGTGCCTTAGAAGGGGGGTAATGTCATGAACAGGCATTACGAGCTACATATATAGTACCAGCCAAGTGTCAAGCCTAAGCTTGACATTGCGCCCTTTTGGTGTAGCTGGTTCAGCGGCTGGTCTGTTCCTAACACATGGGCCCCTCCAGGTCCACCAACATGCCGAATGGTGTGGCTGCAGCTTCTCTTTTGATGCCGAGCGTACCGCACTCCTCCTTGCCCTGAAACGGGCGACCACCACTACTGTTAATCGCGAGATTGACCACATTCAAATCTTCTCCGACTCCGAGTCCATGGGCCAAGCGCTCGGCGACGTCAGGGACGGCAACGAAACCTCCCTACAAATCTCACGAACCCTCCGGGCCTGGTTCAACCGGTCCCCTCGACACCGATTCACATTTACATACGTCCCGAGCCACTCCGGTGTTCAGGGAAATGAAGCAGTCGACGAACTGGTAGGCAAGGTCCGTGTCCCTTGGGACTGGACAGAACGCCCCACCTCCCTCTCATATCTCAGAGCAACCATCACCCGCGTACTGGCTGACATCGATGTCGCCACCCGCAGACACCGCACAGATGTCAATCGAGTTGCACCCCACGTGGGGACGACGATACCTACGGGACCAATCGCGCACAAACTCATTGCACTCAAACCAACGACCTCCAAACACCCCATCAGGCTGTACGGGAAGAAACATTCCATCATCAAGTATTCACGATTCTGCCGTGCCCTCTGTGGCCACGCCCCCACTGGCCTTTACCGCATGAAGATGCGCAGCAAACACAACGAGCCCATCAACTGCCCCTGTGGAGTCAAGGCCCACTCGGCACATCCCAACAACTTCGTTGTACAGGATACCGAACACATCCTGCAACACTGTCCGCTTTACGGACGACGCCCACTCGGACGGCAGCGCCCTTGGCCGCCGAGCTTTCTGGAAGACCTCGATCCCTTCCCAAAGATCTTCCAATTTCTGACGGACAACCCCACGGCGTTCAGTTTCGCCGATGTCCCCGACTCGGATTCCCTTAACCATCACGCCAAAGCCTTCTGGCGAATTGCTGGAAGCCTGTTATGGCATTCCACCATCAACGACCCTGACTATGTCCTGTCGGACATGCCTGACGGTCATCCCATCACACCCCATCTGTTAAATGACCACGACTCATTTAAGGATACCTTCTACCAGGATTTCGCTGCTCGCAAACAGTGGGCTATCCTCGCTTACAACAACCATGTAATCCTCCCCACACTGGAAACGGTGTATCAGGAATACGTTTCCAAGCTTCAGGAACGCGGACACTACGATGACCTAACCACGGTCTCATCACAATTCACACAGGACTGACCTAATCCATCAGCCGGTGGCCCCTCCCTTTCCACTACTGGCCTCAGGTCGTGGACCCGCCCTTGGATAAATGAACGCGGGATAGCGTGTGCGCTGACTACTCACAGATGGGAATCCAACCTGTACTTAGTTACTGCCTATACACGAGATATTAAAAAAAATAAAAATAAAAAAAAACATTGTCCCGAGTCTTCGAAGTTCAACGCGAAGTCGAAAAGGAGTGCCAGTCACAATGGTGGGCCACTACCGCAGCCGTGGAAGGGAGGTCGTCGGTCCGAGAGTCACGGTGTCCCTGCAAGAAATATAAAAAAAAAAAAAAAAAAAAGACATACTGTCTACAGGCCTCTAGGGATCACAACAGATGAGAGACTTATAGTATACTCACCCAATTCTCAAGTGAGTGTCGGATTTGAAGCAGTTCTCGGCTGCTAGGCGTCCACTGCCAGCAGCCCCATCCTTGAATTGAACTTCACTTATCCCGACGATTTACGCCGCATAAACTGGCAGGTTTACATCGGCTCTATGTCAATAGGATGCGTACCCCGCTTGCGGCACAAGTGACTCTGCAAGCTCGGCGCCTAGACAAAAGAGCGGACAGCGTACCCTGCCCTAGAACGCCTTCCGAGAGGAGTTCGAGAAGGCGTCTCGCCCGGAAGCCGACGAAACGAAGATATATGACGGCGGGGGCAAGCTTCATCTTGAGCATTTCGTGGGGTCAAGGTGAGTGGGCTAACGCTGCTCGTTAAAGACATCCTCCCATTGAAATTTGACAGGACGAACCCCCGCAAGCGCTTCTTTCATGCCATCTCTCCCTTATCCTCCGCTGCCTAACAGTGGCCACCAGGAGTACACGTTCGTGAACTACTCCATTACTCGCCCTACTTCCTTGCTCGCGCGAACGGTGCGAGTCTGTCCACTGACCTCTTCCTCGAATTCGACGGCGCCGAAGATTCTCTCCAAGGTCACAAAGTTTCTCGACCTCGCAGATTTGCCAAAACGAACAGGGAACCATGATAGCGAAAACGGAACTCACGCGTCCTCTACGTCCAGACGGTCGTCTCTTCACCTACACCTGACCGCTGGCTCCGCAAGGCTGAATCGTGCACGATCTCCTCAGACCTTGCCGAGTCAATAGCTGTCTTCAGGGAGCGCTTGATGAGGTGGCCGCAGTCGCGGACGCTCAACCTCATCTAGTACCGTGACGAGAGCGCGTTCTACCCCCGCCCGCCTAGACCCTCCTCGTCTGACAGACACTCCTGGCTATACACTCCTGGCGTAACGCTCATCGGCGACTCGGACGATGTGCACCTGAAGAGCCCATTCTCAGGCACGGGAGCGAGCCTCGCGCTACTCAATGGACTCGAGCGTTGCGCTCGATTGGGCTGTTCGGGAACCTAGCAACTGCGCGGGCGTGGGACCGACATGCGGGTTTGGCGTGTTTCCAGGACCCGTGGACTGTATTGGACTGTGAGATCGTGAACGTCTCGCGGGAACGTCTCTCGTTCGCGGCGCACTTGTGTCTGCTCACGGTCGCCATGAAGCGAAGGACTTGGGTATACGGACGATGTCTCATCTCGTACGTGCTCGGTATCTGGACGCTTGCCGTCCAGACAACTTGAAGTGGCCGAGCGAGCCGCACCCGCCCGGCCGCTCGCCACGCGAGTATGCGCCATATCTTTGCAGTTAGCTGACACATAGAGACGTCTATGAATTGAAGGTGACCAAACTGCCGCGACCGCCTCCAGACAGCCTGTGGCCAGAGTCGTCCCCGTGGACCGTTCTTGGAACGCCTCACCCCCAAACCTGGCTGTTTTCGAGCCGTGCCAGCACTACCGCCAGACCAAAACTGGCACTCGGTGCTGCCATTATGGCATTCCCTTTCTCGGACTGGGGATCGCGGCCTGTGGCCATTCAGTATGTGCGTCCTTGGCCTCCAGTTGCCCTCCTCCGTCTGTTAGGCTCTGAGCCACCTCGTGTCGGTGTTCCTGGACCTGCGCTGAATACGTGTTTCAGCCCCCTCGCGAGTCGCCCCTGCGATTCCGTGTATATGAAGATCTCTGTCCTCAGAGTCCTTCGAACTCCCTGGCCCAATACCTACAGGTATCCCGTCTATCCAACCTCCCTCTACCGTAGTCCCACCCTTCCACCTCCGCCTTTCGTCAAGTAGCACAATGTCTGTGCCCCGTGTCCGCTGGGAACCGTCTCCGTCCCCTGACTCGAAGGACGACGCTTTCGATGAGGGCGTCCGAGTCGACAGCCCTTCCCACTTGAATCTAGAGAGTCGCTGGTCCCAGATTCGGTCAGCCCATATCTTTCCACTATTATTCATAGCATATTGCGTACTCACCAGCGTCCCGACGTCTTTTCTAGCGAGTGCATCAAGGAGCCCGCCGCCGAGTTTCTCGGCGTCATGATCCTCGTCATCTTCGGGAGCGGCTCCGCCTGCCAGACACAGCTCTCCAGCAACACGAACGTCGCCTCAACACCGGCTGGTGTGAGTACCTACAGCATCCCGTACCCCCTATTCATGTCGATAGTAATAGTACTAGTACTAACCCAAACGCCCCCCGCCGCGCGGTTACGGCTACAGAACCCCCTCTCAGGCGACTTCGGGTGGGCCGTCGGGCTCGCCTTGGGCGCGTGGGTGACGGGGGGCATCTCCCAGGGCCACATCAACCCCGCGGTCACGATCGCAATGGCGACGTTCCGCCCCAAGGCCTTCCCCTGGCGCAAGGTCCCCGCGTACGTCTTCGCGCAGCTCATGGGCGGGATTTGCGGCGCCGGGATCGTGTATGCGAACTACATTCATGCGATCGACCTCGTCGAGGGCGGCCGCCACATTCGCACTGTCCCTGGGACGGCTGGGCTGTTCGCGACGTACGCGGTACGCTCGTTGGCGGTTGACTTTGTTTGCTGTATGTAAGGTTGGCTGATTGGGGTTTTCTGCAGCTGCCGTACATGACGCCAGTGTCGGCGTGGTTCGACGAGGTGGGTTCCTCCACGCCCGAACTTGTGGTCCGTTGTTGATATATCATTTTTTCTAGTTTCTCGGGACGGCGATGCTCCTCATCGCGGTGTGCGCTTTGGGCGATGTGAAGAACAAGCCTGCTCCACCCGGGCTCGTTCTCCTCGTCATCTTCGTTACGATGCTCGGTATTAGTGCAGCATTGGGGATGCAAACCGGTATGCATTTCTTTTTCGGAGAACCGCTCCGAGGGACGCACCTCATGACCCATGCGTACCTACAGGCTTCGCAATCAACCCAGCTCGCGATCTGGGCCCTCGGCTTTTGACCGCGATGGTCGGCTATGGCGCCCCAGGTGAGTCTCGTTGAAGACTCACTGATAGGTAAAATGCGATTATTTAACACTGTTCTCCAGTTTTTACGTTCAGGAATCAGTACTGGCTGTGGTGTCCCATCCTCGCTCCCATAGCGGGCGCGCTCGGTACGTCGGCTGCCCCCACACTTATCGCATCGTCTGTATTAACTAACCGTTCTCACTGCCGTCGTAGTTGGCACCTTCTTCTACGATCTCTTGCTTTACAGCGGTACGGATTCCATCCTGAGCAAGAGGTGCGTTGTCCCACGGCGATCGTCGTGCTAGTTCGTAGAGTTATTGAATTGTTGTTCCTTTCCCACTGGCAACAGGTGGGCCCGGACGCTTCTCGACGAACAGGCTGCGACCGCCGACGCGCATGGGATGGTGTAGCCAACGACTCTGGCGTGAGACCGGTCTCTGACTGTTGCATGCCGCTATAGAGAGGCTTCCGCCCACGATTTCAATTCAACAGCTCTCGACTCGAAAGCCCGCCTCGTGTTCTCGTCGTGTCGATACGAGTCTCTCCAAACCAAACCACTTGCGGTGGCTGTTAATGTTGCTACGTCCGATCCGCGCATATTCGTGCCTCCTTGGGTTCCTATATAATCACGAGGATCTCGGTCTGGACATACTTCGCTCCGTAGATAGCCTAAGAATACGATGTCGGTCTCGAAGCGCATCCATCCCTCGTCGCTTATTACCGTCCTCGCCGTCCTCCTCTATTTCACCCCATCTCGTTGTCTGCGGCACACTATACGAGCCCTACCGCTTCTTCCCGTGTAGCGTAGAGTGCAGTCCCGGCACTGTGGACGCGGAGTTCGGCGAGAGGTCGTTCTAGGCGTATTTTATTGTTTGATACGTGTACAAGGCTGAGGCAGGCTTGGAGGTGGTTCCGAAGTCGGACAGTGGGAAGGTCCTGGGACCAAGTTGTCCCAGCGGATGGCGTTCTGCAGGACACTAGGGTTGGAGTGCGTTTTGGGGTGAAACATAGCTAGATTGGAGCAGATATTATGCACCAGTTTTGTTCTGATCGTTGGTATTTATGTAGCTCTTCTTATCTCTCACCGGTCACCTTCGGGCCAACAAGAAGATGAGCGCTTGATCCTTACGGTACCTCGGGCCGAAATTCCCGGGCATCGGCCATGGGCGCTTCCGATCGCTTCACCTCCTCCTTCCCCGTCGTCAAGCCGCATCCAACAGCCTCACCGTCATCCTGGATTCTATATCTATCGCTGTTTCCCCCGTTTTTCCCCTCTCAGTCACGAATCCCGTCTTTATTCGGTCAGAAAGCTCAAATTTCTTGGCCAGCGCCGAAAATCCCGAAGATGTGTCATAAGGTCGCATTCCAAGTCCTCGTCGCCAGCATGTACAGTGCATAGAAGGTATCGTAGGGCTTCCGTCAACGGTTGTTCTATCGGTGGGCTCTCGACATGACCACCATTCAGGCCCGATGCTTGGAGGTCTGCGTTGCGAGGGGCGTGTGTCTCGTATGGCTTCAGGTGCTGCTTAGTTGGTGAGTCCTCCTCTCAGCGTGATGGAGGCGATGGGGCGCATATAGCTTCTTCAATCGCCACGGACTGTGTTTCGAGGCTACACCTCGCGTCAGTATACGCATCTCGAACAGTGAAAGCTCATCTTACTGACAGTCTACCGTGTACGGGTGTGCCACGACACGCATACAGCCTCCGCACTAGACCACACGGGATAGAAACTCCAGTCTTGGTCAAAGCGTAGCTCAAGTCCGCGCTAGCTGTAGTGCTGGTCCAGATTCGTATGAGCACGGAAGCCCTCGCATCCTCAGTCAGTGCGTAAATGTCTCCCATCCTGCCAGCTCGAACCCCCCTCCCCACCCTCCCCCCCATCACACGCCTTTGATCTTGGAATACGATTCTATCCTTTTACAACAGCACCTTGCATGTTGCGTCCAAGTCTCCGGATTTCACTGCACAGTTGTCATCGCCATCGTTGAATGTGACGCCTGCGCCCATCTCGGCGGTGCTCTCGCAGACGGAGGGCCCTGCTCGGAAACGGCCTTCAAGAGGCGTTCAAGAAAACATTTCGCCTAGAATTTGGCGATGCAAGGATCTACGATGGAGAGGACGAGGAGGCATCGGGGCCGGTTGAGAAACTCCGGCCTGAGGTAGTCTCACCGTCTTCCCTCAACATCTAATCCGTTTCGGCTGCCCGCGCTCTTCTGCTCAGTGTCTAGAGGGCTACCGCCGGTTCGGCTTCATGCACCGCTTCATCACGACCGAATCCTTTGTCGGCATCGCTGGCACGCATTCTTGCGGTGACGGCGACAGGCCCCCGCACGTGCGAGCTACGGGAACTCGAACTGAGCATGATACCCTCCGACCCCATCGAGGCGAGCCTGTTTGTATGTCCGGGTTCATGAACAGCCTTTGACAACGGTGTATGTACACTGTCCTTCGTGTACGGACTACTTCCATCTCAATGACTATAACTCCGTAGCCTGCAACCGACCCCCCGCGGATTGCTGCTCCTGCTCAACATCTAACATTCATCGTTTCGCGCAGGCTCGGTCAGCCGCCCTCGCCCTCCTCTCTATCACCGCGCGCTGACATCAGACGCGGATCCTGCTTCGCCAGGTCTTCTCAAGTTCCGGTGACAGCTGTAAGGGAGACGCGGTCGTCTTCGTCAAACCGTCCTTCCGAGTCTGCGCCCCTGCTCCCGCCCCGCACCCCTTGTCCACGCGCCCGCAGCGATTACTCCCCGGAAATGGTTTCTCCATTCTCATGTCGCGCTGCGAGCTCGCCCTGCAGGCCGCGCTCAACAGGACGTCGGGGCGTCCCAAACCGGACGTCCGGCGTGCGAACCCGTTCAAGTTGAGCGTTCAGGCATGTGTATATTGAAGCTGCTTGCACGGCTTCCCTTGGCTGACATCTTCGTCGTCTGCAGGATCCGGCGACAGGTGACGCGCGGAATCTGCATCCATAAGGGCCGAGGGGGGCTCGGGAACGACGGCGCCTCGTCGTCTGCACGCGCAACTCGGAAAGATGGTTGGAAGTCTAGGAAGAGTTCCCGGGGCGCTGAAGACCGTTGTAAATCGATCTTGTGTTTCAACTGGCAAAAGGCCGATGCGGATGCAGCCTGGGGAGCTGCGTCCTGCGAGGAAGCACAGTGAATGGTGCCAGGACGGGGAAGCACGAAGACAAGAATGAGACCGTAGAGCCACAGCCGGCGGGTACTCGAAAACCTGGCCGAACCCAGCCTGAGGTGGGACAACCTGAAGATTTCCGCTAGGCTGTATTACGAGACAGTGTATTGAGGAGGTGAACAGGGAGGATAAATGCGGCTGCAAACCACCTGGCATCGACGTTCACCATCCACTGGTGGTCCGGACGCCCAGGTACGAGCTGTCTGATCGATCAACCGGTTCAGCAGGATAACGCTGAGCTCATTCCAACTTCCAGCTAGCGATCCTGCATGCCGACCACCAACCGACCTCCACATCCAGACAACCTATGACCTCCCGAAATCGCCCATGTGGCCCCTGCTTGGAATCCTCGGTCTCCCACTCTGGCTCTTTTTTCGAGTGGCAGTCCACCTCATGGCATCCAAGTTAACGTCTTGACAGTGACCACTTCCCTGACTCGACATCGGTTCTGCTAGCGGCCCATTGTACATGCCACTGGCTGCCAGGATTCCCCTCTCCCTCCCGGTCTGCTGGACTCTCACTGAGCTCGCGGTCCTGGGCGCGCGCTGGATACCTGCCTCGGTGACTCGCCGCCGGGAAGCGCTTGGTATATGTAGGACGTCCCCAATTTCCGTGTCCCCGGCCCAAGCACTTCGTCCGTCCCTTTCGACATCAATCCCCGATCTCTCGTGTTCGCCCTTCTTCGACCTGCGCCATGTCGACGCCTTGCGACTCAACGTATCTCTCTCCGTCTTCCACCGCGAACGCCCCACTGCAAAACTCTCCCCAGAGCCATTGGTCTCGCGTTCGGTGAGTTCACGTTTTTCTCATATGATCACCGTCGTAGTAGTGGCTCACGAGCAGTACATCGTTCCCAGGCAGTATGTACGGGAGCCCGCCGCCGAGTTTCTTGGGGTCATGATCCTCGTCATGTTCGGAAACGGGGCCGCTTGCCAGGCGCAGCTCTCTGGGAACAAGAACGTCGCATCCACGGCGTACGGCGTGAGTACATCATGATATCCCCCCCTTCTCTTACAACTCCTTGCCCACAACTACGTTTCCTGATATTTCGCGTTCGGTCTATCAATTACCTGCTGAGCACCTCCTACGCGTTTACAGGACGCCCTGTCCACCAACTTCGGCTTCGCCGTCGGCCTCGGCTTGGGCGGGTGGGTCGCCGGCCTCACCTCCAAGGGCCACATCAACCCCGCCGTCACGATCGCAATGGCGACGTTCCGTCCCAAAGACTTCCCTTGGCGCAAAGTCCCCGGGTACATCCTCGGGCAGGTCCTGGGCGGGCTGTGCGGTGCGGGGATCGTCTATGCGAACTACATCCACGCGATCGACCTCGTCGAGGGCGGCCGACACATCCGCACTGTCCCCGGGACGGCGAGCCTGTTCGGGACATACGCGGTACGCTCGACGACGTTTTTCTGGTTTTCTAAGCGGCTATCTAAGCGGCGCCACTGTTTTGAATTTTTTTGCCAGCTGCCGTACATGACCTCGGTGTCGGCGTGGTTCGAGGAGGTCGGTTGTCCCGCCCCCGCCCTGTCTCGTGAAGAAGTTCTCACATTTGCTTTCAGTTCCTCGGAACCGCGCTGCTGCTCGTCGCCGTCTGCGCCATGAGCAACACGAAAAGTGGCCCTACTCCGCCTTGGCTCGCCTCCCTCGTGCTCTTCATTACGATGCTCGGCATCAGTTGTGCGTTTGGAATGCAGACAGGTAAGTAATATTGTGTATTCCGATAAATACTCAAAAGCGCATCCCTCGAATTATCATTATCATATCTACAGGCTTCGCCATTAACCCAGCTCGGGATCTGGGTCCTCGACTCTTGACCGCCATGGTCGGATACGGTGCCCCAGGTGAGTAGCGTCAAGGATTCCTCGCAGTACGGCGAGCCACGGTTGTTGAACCTTGTTTCCTAGTCTTTACGTTCAGGAGCCATTACTGGCTGTGGTGCCCCATCCTCGCCCCCATTGTGGGTGCGCTCGGTGCGTGATCTGGCTGGCACTGCGCAGTGCCTATGATGGCTAACTGTGCTTCCTTAATAGTCGGTACCTTCTTCTACGATCTCTTGTTCTACGACGGTGCAGATTCCATCATGAGCAAGCCGTATGTCCTGCCTCTGCCATAGTCATCCCAGATCGTATCCTTATTGAAGCGTTACCTCTTTTCTAGCCGCGACTGTGCCTCAGCCGGGCTTCAGGAACAGACGGACAGTTCCGACCTTAAACACGTCCGGTCAGGCGATGAAATGGCGTAGCTCACGAGCTCCGAATCTAGCATGCCACTGGATAGCTTCTGCGCACTGGTTCTATAGTTCTTGGCTAGGAGCTCAGTCACCCACGGTGACTGTCGCTATATCTGCGTAGTGCGTGCTGTCCAATCGCTCTCCTGACTTCCGACGGCCCGTGGCTTCACCTCCCCCTCCACGCCGTCTTCTCTCCCTGAACGCCAGAGCCGCAATCTATATTAATAATGTCCTATATCTCGTCCTACCATTCCGAGTCCTTGCGCAGGTCTGACCCGAAAGGCAGTGGGGTGCAGTCGGGGCGTGCATCACGATCCGGACGAGGGTCATACTAGTTGTCGGAGCCTGAGGTCGCCGTTCTCACAAGGCGTACCAGACTAAGGCACACTCGGAAGGGGTACCAGAGGATGCGAAGGATGTCAGGATCTCAGTACAACCGATGAATGGTATACATGTGTGCCGCGGTGTTCTACCCCAAGGGAAGGGCTGGAGGTCCATCAGTAAGTGGCAATCCCGAACTAGAGGTTTTCCCGGGCCGGGACCTCCCGAAGCGCCAGTACGGTTTTAGGTGTCTACGGCACTTCAGCTTCCCCCATCATCCAAGTCGAACCCCACGACCCTCACCAGCTCCTTGGGCTCGAAATCTATCGTTTCTCCTTGTATAACCCCTCGATATTTACTGCCTTTGGCCTTCAGACACTCGATCAACTCTTTCTAGGCCTGCGTCGACACATGAAGCAGCTTGTCAGTGATACGGTGGCAGCGGAACGTTTTCTGCACGGGATTTGCTATCCTTGGTTTGTCTATCCATGCACGTCTCTGTGACCTTAAATCCTCACTGTTCCACACCGAACTCTTAGACGTATGACTACGTTGGGATTGTCAACGCTGAGGTACAGCTATTTTGGTCCAGGCTTTGCTCGAGCTGTGATAACAAACTTGAATGTCCCACGCAGAGACGGTCGAAACATAGAGCAGGCACCCCAGAGATGGCAACGGTGAGCTCGCGCATTCTCAGCCCCCAGATAAGCGGCTGTAACAGCCTCCTGTGTACGTATGCCGTATGCCGAGCTCCACAACTCCGAATCGTGGACGACCTTCGTCCCTTCTCGCTGCGGTGAGGCCAGTCCTGAGGCCTGAGGAAGCAGTTCGCTTGCCGCACTGCTCCGGCCGCTCAACCTTGTTCGTTGCTATGGCTATATCATAGCCTGTTCGCGCCCGCTATTGAACTTTCCCCATCGAACAACATAGTGTGATTGGACGTCAGCTCGTTCCGGCAGAGGTGCTCTCGGAGACGCTCCATGATATCCGCTGCTATGATCAAACGCAGTATGCTGCTAACAGCTTTAGACACTCGGGCTGACTGTTGTACAGGTCTTCCCTGCGCCACTGTCATCCCAGCCACCGCACACCTAACAGTCCGGCTGTTTCGTGCATGCACTGGGGCGAACTTCACGCGGTTTGACAGGCTCAACTTTAGCGTTTCTCGAATTCTATCCCGCACTACTAGACTCTCTTCGTTGTGGCCACGAGGACCTCAGCTGTGGGTTTTGACTGACCCGATGAGTAAGGAACCACTGTTTTCAGCGCCTTAGTCCTTATCCGCGCGCCCCGACTTGAATTTTGCTTCAACAGGTCCTATCGGGCTATATCCAGCTGTCCATCTTTGCCTCCCATATTTACTTTGCATTGCGTGATTCACGGATCTCGACGGAATTAACGTCAAAGTTTGATGAAGCATCCGAATGTCCGTACCAGGACCTTTTTGGGCTCATGACTTCTAGCATCGGAGTGACACTTCTAAAGGACAGTTGATATCTATCGCCGGTGATTCATGCTCCGGGCCATCACCCATGTCGCAATGACTTGGGAAAATATGCTACAAATCAGGCTGTGTGACTCAGTCGTCAGTTCCGTCTTTGAACTGTAGTCATGGCTAAGGTATAGTTATACCACCGGATCCGAGATTGCCATATAGTTCATATAGTGGAGGATCCTCTGGAGACCCCGCAGTGACCAATCCTCCACTCCCACTGGCTGCCGAGAAGCCTTCGAAACCCTCCAGTACCTCCACGCATGGATACACAAGACTCCGCTGCGGAGATTGCGCAGATTAGCTACCTGTGAGTTTCCTCCTATATATTCAATGGCGCCACTGCCTGACACGTTATCGAAGAGTGAGCGACGGTCGTGTTTTTCTAGGTTCATTAGGCGAGTATGACAGTCGCAAGACCTTGTTCCTCGACTTTCCTATGAGTACTGATTTATACATGCCCGTAGTTCTCGTCCTATACGAATACCTTGTCACTTTCTCTGCCGAGGTCCAGCTGTTCTGGCGAAGGGATATTACAGGCGCATCCATTCTGTTCTTTGTCAATCGTTACATGATGCTGTCCTACGTTCTCATTTCCCTGCTCTGGTACTGGCCCAAATATACGGTGAGTCTATGCGTGTTCTGTATTTCGGCGCATCACTCTCAAGACAAAACCCACAGGCGTTCGTCTTTAAATCAGGTGTTCTTGCTCGGACATTTTTCTGATCTCCAGCAACACCACCAGGTGCAGCCCATACATGTATACCATGGAGAGCCTTTCATATCTGGATTACGTTCCATGGGCTGGTAGTTATAATTTACCGTCACATGCGCTCTTTCCTGTCACTAATAGCATCTGTTTAAGGATTTTCGGCTCTCCGTGTCTTCGCTTTGACCGGAGGAAACTGGTTTCTGGCACCAATAGTATTTGTGCTGTCTCTAGGACCTGTTGTAATCAACTTTGTGAGAAATTCCTCCCTGTCCTACAATATAATCTCCCTCATTAATATTACTCCACAGGTTATCTTACATTGGTCAACCTTTGAAAAAATTCCAGTTGAAGGCTGCGTTCAAGTAACTTCGGGCCTATCTTCGGCTCTCAGTGTTCAGTGGGTTTTGTTGTTCTCAAACACTGCCTTGTATACTGGCACTAATAGTACCATATTAACCAGATGTATAGTTTCTACTTTCGATCTCGGTGCAGCTCCCAGTTGCTAACCCTCCTCCAGTCGTCATCATCAGCCGGGTCTCGCTCATTGTGGCTGATCTCATAGTGATTGTTGTGACCTGGATCACTACATACAAAGCAGCTGCCGCATCACGCGAATTACTCAACCAAAGCCAAAGTTTCTCTGGCTTGCTTTTGCGCGATGGTACATTATACTTTATGTAAGTGGTGCACATTAAACCTTTTGATCATGAGCATGACGTCTTTTCTCAGAGTAATGCTTTCACTAAACATGCTACACTTAATTTTCACAACAAGTCCGGTTAGTATAGCTAGTCATGGACCCATGGTGGCTAAATATATTGGAACTAACATAGGATGCGTTCAGGTGCTCGTTTCACTCGATAACGGTGATTCTAGTTTGATAACTGCATTCTCTGAACCGTGCGTCACTCTAGTCATGCAGTATGAGTCTCCGGGTTGCACTAACTGACCTTAATGTAAAACTTACTAGGTTGACCTCAATCCTCATCTCGCGCTTCATGATAAATCTTCAAAAAGCTAAACGCTCCACATCGGGTTCAACCGGGGTGATCCAGAGCATTTCTCTGGCACGCTTCGATCGAGTGGTTGGATCTATCGGAGAGCAGCTGGGGTCAAGTATAATTGAGGCTGAGGATGACGAGACTGCGTAGTAATTCAAAGATGAAGTTCGAATGCTACCTCCCACTCCCGGCTGATGGCTGAGCACCAATAGACAACTTCCCGCATCGCAGGTTTTCCGGGGAACACCGTACGTCCTCCCATAGAACACACAACTACATCTCCATGCATCCAATGTTGGGGGTTTGGCACTTTGCACGACGTGTCACTCAGTCACTCATAATTGATTAATGACGATGCGCCATGGGTGAGGCCCGGGAGGAAACACCTCTTGCATACCATCCGCTCTCAGTAGAGGGACAGGCGGTGCGCGCGTGACTGTTGACAAGAATATATGTGTAGCCGCTCGAAGCCGCGCACGATGTCGCCCAATGGTTTCGGGCTCGAGACGAGGCGCGAGGTGCGAAGATGCACGAGTTGCCGCATGAGGGACATGGCCACCAGCCCCGTGTGTGAGGGAAGTCCTCGATAATAACGAGGTGCGGCAGTGACAGGCGACACTACGAGAGATGTAACTAGCACGCAGTGCGTGTCGGACCGGCAAGCGGTGGATGGAGAGGTAATGAAGCTCGTACAGAGATACAACGCTCGACTCAGGCTGAGAGAAGGACTTCTTGCTCCGTCGATCGAGGTAGAGAAAGATCGGCATCCCGGGTGCCCTCACCGTTACCCAAATTGTACCGGTGTAATCCCCAAGGTGCTACTCCACCTGCCAATGATGGTACGATCAGTGCGAGCTGAAATCATCCATAAAGACTAGATGAGGCTTTACCGTTTGGCGATCTATGTCTATGCCACCGACGACGATGGACGTTGGAGTCCGGCGAGGCCAGCCTGCGACTAATGCCTGAGGCGGCGGCTGTGCAGACGCTGAGGCGGTGTCCATCTGAGTCCCAACGTTTTCAAGTTGCTAGGATCGCATAGACCGCGACGGGATGAGGCCCCAATTTGAAGCATCCGTCCCTTTTATTGAACACTTCATCTACGAGCACTCTTTCGTTTTACTACTGTATAACGCAGCAAACGTCCTCAATATCAGTGGTGAGTTGGGATGTCGGGCTTCCACAGATGAATATCGAACCCCGCTAGACTCCGCCCCAACCTGCAGGTCGCAAAAGGGGCAGTATGTTCGAATTCGAATGGCACCCACACAAGGCTATGTTGGTACGCATGCCTTGCACCGCACGTCTCGGGAAGACGGACTCTCACAAGCCGAGGACGCTCTCTTCTGCGCTCTTTCAGACCCTTTCCACCATCTCGTTTGCCGAGTTGCTCGTTCAGGCTCGCTTTGTTCTTTGACATTGTCGCACGCTCGGCAAGGTCTAGTCCTGTCTACGTCGGTCATCGCGCTGTCTGTTGAGCTGTCTACCCACCACCTGCCCACCACATCCTCCGCCAGGCCGCCTCTCCCACCCTAGGAACGCCGCCTCCTCAACTGATTCACATCTCCTTCTTCGGACCCGTCGACATCCCCTCGCACTCAAGTCTTGCTGTTCCTGTTCCTGATGGCGGACCGCTCCAGCCCGGTCAGCCAGCCGACGCAAGCTGCCACTCAAACCCAGCTCGCCTCTCAGCAGCACCACATTGTGGAGGACACTAATCTATGGGGTTTCCTCATCCCCTGCAACGCCAACAACCCCCATATATCTCGCATCAACTTCCACAAGCCAAAACAGGTGTACACACTCGGTCGGACATCGCGTAACGACATTCAGCTCCCGAAGTGTTTGATTGTCAGTAAGTATTCATAGCGTAGCTCTACCCGTCATAAAATAATCAATCGATCTTTAGGCAGTAAACACTGCGTTTTTCAATGGGACGGCGTGGACGACCCATCGGCGTCGGCCGTCACCGTCACAGACTTCTCCAGCAACGGCACCTTCGTGAGCGTGCCACTCCGTCGATCGATCTCGCGATGCTGACGCTTCTGCAGATCAACGGTGTACGGATTGCTGAACCCAGCAAACCTCAATCGCGGATCCTGTACGACGGCAACGAGATCTCCTTCGGGAGCTGCCTCCCACGCCCCATCGAGACCGCGCACGAGGACTACCGTACGTAACGCCACACGTGGCCTCCCCCGGGCTAACCTCAGGGCTTCTACAGGCTTCATCTTCCGGAAGAGGCGACCAGGAGCTCCCGCAGATAGCTTGGACGAGTCCTACGACATCCAGCACGTGCTTGGGACTGGATCGTTCGCGACCGTCGTGAAGGCGCTCCATAGGACCGAGGGTCAGTGGTATGCGGTGAAAATCGTGCAGCAGAACAAGATTCGCCAGGGATTACTCGGCGAGCGGCGTGATTTCCAGCAAAAGGCTCTTGTGCGGGAGATCGACATCATGAAGCGCCTGCATCATCCCAATATCTGCAGATATAAGGACGTGTTCATCGAGGAGGACAACGTGTGTACGTGTAGTATTGAGCCTACTGTGCGGATAGAGGCTAACTGTTCCGTGTATTACAGCGCTCGTGATGGAGTTCGTGAAGGGAGGCGATCTCTTGAGCTACCTATACGAACGGGGCCCGCTGCGTACGTTGTTTTCTCCGATTCGCTGCTCGAATATGTCGTTAGCTGATAACTGTTGTAGCGGAGAGTCGAGTTCAATACTTCACTTATCAAATCTGCGAAGCTCTTCATGTAAGCCTCCTGCCGTCCATCGCCTTCATCCCTCCGCTGACTCCTCGCTTTCAGTACGTCCATGACATGGGCATAGCTCATCGGGATCTGAAGCCCGACAACATCTTGCTTACAGATGACGAGCCGCCCATTGTCAAGGTCGCCGATTTCGGCCTTGCGAAGATGGTCGACAGCGTGACATTCCTTCACGTGCGTATAGCCCGCGTGGCTAGTATTGTACTTTCCTGATTGTTCGTCAGACTATGTGCGGGACACCGGAATACCTTGCCCCGGAGGTCGTTAAGAACACGGAACGGAACGAGAGATATGACAAAGTTGTAGACAGCTGGAGCGTCGGCGTGATCGTGTTTGCGTTGTACGTCTTTCGTCAACTTAAAGCACACTCTCCAATCCTACCAGTAAATAGTCGCAGACTACTGACTGTCTTCACCACTTTAGGCTGACGGTGTGCTCGCCATTCATAGAGTTCCCGGAAGGTACGGACATCGCCACACAGATCGCTAACCGCCAAGTAGAGTGGGCAGTCCTCCACAAGTTCAACGTCAGCGAGTCCTGTCAGTCCCAGGCTATGTGTTCATAATTCTCGATCTCACGGAAACATCGTATCCACAGGCGAAGACTTCGTCCGCAAGCTCATGGACCTCGACCCAACGACGCGTATGACCCTCACAGACGCGCGCGCGCACCCTTGGCTCGCGAAACAGGCCGCCACTGCCGCGCGCACCCAAGCGGAAGGGGAGGAGCAGCCCGCCGTCACCACCCAGCCCTCGCAAGACGAGGACCTGGACCTGGACCTGGCACAGAGCCGTGCGGAGCTCCCGCCCGACACGCAGTGCGACGCCGACTCGGAGTTGGAAGCTCCTTCCAACGTCGGGCCCGAGGTGTCCATGCGCTCGCTGGGCGGGCCGAGCCACCTGGCGCTCGGGCTCATGAGCGTCGCCTTGAGCATCGATCCCCAGCCTCGGCCGCCTCAAGTCCAGGGCGAAGCCGAAGTCCTAGAAGGCGAGGGAAGGATCGAGACGCCGCCCCACATCCCGATCGCAGAGGAGGGCGAAGAGGGCGAGGCGGGCGTGGCAGAAGGGCGAGGAGATGGCGGTAGCCAGCCACACGCGGTGCAGCGCCGCGCGGACGTGATCCGACGCGCACAGCATAAGGGCATCGAGCTGCCCGCGCCGTCGCAGCTCATGGAGGCTCGCGCCGCCGCGGAGCTCGACGTCGACGTCATTGGTGCCGCTGCAGACCCTGGCCTTGACCCCGGCGTTGCCACCACGAGCACTGGTGGCGGCGCAGGGCCGGCTTCGCGCGCGGATGGCAAGAGGAAGGCCACAGAGCTCTACCCGGAGTCCCCGGTTGCCCCTGGTCACAGCAGCGATAAGGGAGGAGAAGCCCTGCCAGGTGCTGTCGACGCCAAGGCACTAGCCCCGGGCGGAGGGCGTAGTACGGGCACAATGCGCGGCGCCCCGAAGCGGGGACGCGACGGCGACTTGGACGACGGTAACGGGAACGGGATTACCGCCGCGATAGACCGCTCGCCGTCAGCCAAGAAGGCACGGACGAGCGGCGAGCGACCAACGGCGGCGGCGGCGGCGGCGGTTGCAGGCGAGGAAGAGGACGATGTTCCCGGTCTGGGATGGGGCGCGGATGCGGGTGCGGGTAGGCGGAGATCGAGTCGACTACAGGCAGAACCGTCCACGAAGCCGAAGTCTGCGCGCAAGACGTAGCGCATATGGCATCCCGACTCAAGTTCTCGGCTGCTGGTTGCTCGCAGGTAACTGCGTAATGACGGCCATGGAGCAATGTTCAGTGTGCGAAGAAACGCGATGTGCATGCCCTGCCTTACTCCTGCTCCATGGACAACTTTTGCGCCTCGTACATGTTGTGAAGTTCTCCATGTATCCCTGAGGGGATTTCATAACGATTGCATGCCTCCAAACCATGTCTTCTTGCTGAGCTTTGACAACCTCTACTAAATCTCTTCCAACGGTGTCCGATAGATTACTGTCTGAGTGCTGGTTATAAATTATCGTGATACACGGAGTGTAGTACAGTCCATCCAGAGTCCATCGCGAGACAACGGCGCTACAAAATAACAGGAGCCAGGTATCAGTCTGCAAGGCGAGCCGGGACACAGCCCTCAAGGCGAATGAAGAGATTGGTTATAGGTCGGGCAGAGGTCCTTCCACGATTCCGGCAAAGGGTTGGTAAACGCAGTGTCCTTCGTGTCCTCTGCGAAGACAACCGCCAGGCCCGCCTGCAAGTGCCAGTCGATGTGACAGTGGAGGAGCCACGGACCCGGGTTGTCGGTCTGTGTGGACCAGGGTGCGTACGATCAGCGAACTCTGGACATGTATATGAATTCTTGCATACGACGTACCACAAAGCGGATAGTGACGTTGTCGTTGCCGGCCCCTGTGCTAACGACGTCGCGCCGGACAGGGTTCTTGTAATTGTACTCCGAACTATTCGCGCTGCGAACGACAGAGAAGGTGTGCTAGAGAGAAGGCAGAGCAAGGACCCCGGTCAGCCCGGAAGATAGAGTTTAAGGGGGAAAGTAAATGCTCACGCCGTGAAGGTGGAACGGATGCGGGTCTCCCACCACATTCGAGGCGTTGAATGAAAGCTCGATGGTGGAATACGGCGGAAGCGTGTAGACACTCCCAGCGGGGAGCAGCGACTGGGCGGATTGTTTGCCGCTCAGAATCTGGAGAAGCACTGGGACACTCGGAGGATTAAATGTATGTCCGTTGATGGTGAAGTTGGGCTAGACAAGGACAAGGTTGTCAGCACGTGCCATAGATACCCAGTACGTGAACGTACAGCGTTGAAACCGAGGGTGAGATGGAGAGCATAATCAACTCCGCCACTGTAGGGCTTTCCAGGCTTGGGGATGAATTTTTCGTAAATCTTTTTCTCCTAAAATTACCCAGGAAGTACTCACAGCAGCGGGATTCGTCAATGGTTGGAGATCAGTCTCCACTAGGGTCCGCAGGTTTGAAGTCTGAGTGCTGCTGGGCTCCTGCTCTGGCGCTCCTTTGTACCGCAAAATAGCAGAGTTGATCCCGTTCGCGAAGCCCGTCGCTTCGTTGTTGTTCGGGTTAGCACGAATCCAGTAGTTCCCGATGGTTTGATTCGCAGTGACCTAGATGGAAAATGTAAGAAAGCGATTGCGCGACTATCATATGTTCGAAAGAAGACATACGACGAGGGAGTACCGCTGCGCGGAGAAGATGGCGAGCGAGTCAACGCTGTGGGGCTGAGTGTTCTCCCCGTCAGCCTCGATGATGGTGAGCGCATGGTTGTCAATGGAGAAGGTAAAGAACGGGTCGCAGGACATGCTGATCACACGGAAACGATAACTAATGCATTGCTTGAGATCAGTGAGGTGTCGTAGGGTTTCTTGAAAAAATACTGACCGTTTTCCGTGTTCGACGTTGATCACGGCGAGCTCGGAGGTCGGATTCCCGAGCCATCTACCGAGACCATTGATCAAGACGCTATTGGGGCTCCTGCGGCCGAGTGTAGAGTTAGTTGCATGAATAGCTAGACGAAAGAGCGGTCTACATACGGGGGTCTCTCGCCCTGCACGACGGCGGCAGCTAGATGATACCAGTCAGCTAAAGTGATAACGGTATCCTCTACCGCAGATACGTCAGAACGTTGTATTAACGTGTCTACATATGGGACTCACCATTGTCGACGTCGTATAGATGCGCATGTGGGTCGTGCGGGTCATAAACCACCATCGGTCCTCTAAGGCCATCACAATACTGGGTAGCTAGGTGGCTGTGGTACCAGAATGTGCCTACGTCGTCTCCGTTAAACAAAGTTTCATGTGTCGAGAGCGGCTATTCAAATGGGCGGTTGCTTACCTGCCTGGTCCGGAACTCGGAAGTCGTACTGGAAGGAATGGTCCTTCGTAATCGGGCACTGCGTCACAAACGCCGTACCGTCCGCCCAGTTCGTAGAATGCTGAAATAGCCCATGCCAATGCTGTGCAGCGCCCGAGGCCAATCAGTGTAGGTTCTACCCGACGGAGGACGTCATCGCGCTACTGCACTTACAACGCTCGTTGCGGTAAGCATAGTCTCGTTCTGCAGCTGGTCGACGACGTTAATGCGGAAGCGGTCGCCCTGCATCGCAGTGAGCTCGATGGTCTCGGTAGTCTCGGTGAGAAGGACTGAGAAGGTGGTGCACACCTTGCGTCCCTGAATGAGCGGGCCAGGGAATGTTCCCCCCGCCAGGACAGTATCCCGGGGAACACCATCCGGTGCAATGACCTTGTTCGCAATGGTGAGGTCGGTAACGGGCCCTATTGCAGCCAGCACCCCGCTAGCAGCCCCGAGAAGGACGGCGACGTTCTGAAGCATGGTAGCGCTCCTCGTACGCTAAGAGAAATGAGAAAGGAAGGACAGGGGAAGGAGACCTCGAAGGCTGAGACTGGGGAAGACGAGGCAAGTTAGCCCCACCTTTATACGTATACGTTCGTTTAGCTCTGGCGTAAGGTCAGGCTCCCGAGGCCCATGCCACCGCTTGTTGCGTAGAATAGAATGATGACCGGGGCGATGTCACGGTAGGGCAATGTCTCTGAGGGTGCAGTTCTTCGCCGGATGCCTACGGTGTCCAGATCCCGGCATGGAAGGGCTCTAGATGAACCGTGTCGCCAACGCGGCAAAGGGGGCGGCTCGCCTGTCAGGGGACAGCTAGGGCGTACTTGCTCCGGCGGTGTCCACGGACGGCTCGAAGTTCTATTCCCCCATCCCTGTCCCCAACTCCAGGAGGGCGTGCCGTCATGCCACGGACGGGAAGTCTACGGGCGCGCTGAATCCGATGCTGTCGACGCTTGCACGCTACATGACAGTGCCGCCATACCCGCTCATTGCGCCTTCATAGGGCTCAACGTCATTGCTCGGCTCAGCTACAGGGCGACCTGCCGATCAAACGATGTTAACGCAATACTGAATGTCGGACGCACTTTCGCGGCTGGACAGAGGCCACCATGAAACACTTGCAATGGAAGGGTGCAGTGCACATGCCACGGGCTTCGTGCCCGGAGCGTAAAGCAGCCTTCCGAATAGATCGGGGACAAGAGGAGGGCGTCCGTGACGTACGAAGATCCCTAGCGCCAAATGACTCGAGGCAGAACTGTGCAGCTAGGCCTTGCCTCGAAATCCCCAAGCGATCCGCCGACGTCGAGGTTCTTCATCGAGGCATATACAGCGGGCGTGCGGTGCGTTCTTCTCCCCTTCGGGTGCTGTTATGCTGTTACGGGCGCACTACTTCAGCCCGACTTGCAACATAGTTCGGTTAAAACACTTGCCCAGCATCCAGCCACACAGGCACCGATCGAGATGGTTCACTTGCTACCTCGCGGGTACGGCGTACTTGGTGCGATATATCGATATGATTGTCACAAAAGCGCGAGTCACGTTGAGGTGTCAAAATGCGCCACCAGGATGGCATCAAGGTGGGTGGCAGTAGGTCACAGAGCGGACCGGACATATTACCACCCGCACACGACGCGGCGAACTTCAAGCGTGGGGATAATATATCAAATACATGCAGACATATCCTGTCTCCCTGGGCAGAGCGAATTAAGCTAACACCGAGGAAGAACACTGGCGATAACCATCGCACCTTCCTAGTAACTACAGCCTCCGGTCTTCGTTCCGGGCCCGGTCAGCCCTCATCCATTGTCTCGACCCCAGCGTTCCTCCACCACGAGGTCGGGCCAAGGCCTTGTTCCGACATCGAGCACTACAGCCGACACTGCATCAGCACGCCACAAAGCGCTCGTGAGTCCGACGGCGGCACGTACAGTGATCGTATACGGCGGACGACGGCTCTCCCGTACTTGCTGTACACCTTCGTGTGCCTTGGGCGGACCGGGCTCGTCATCGTGAAACTCGTCCGCCTCGACGCGGACCCGGAGCACATCTCCCGAGTCGATGTACATCCGGTCTGTCAGAGGGGAATCCAACAGCTCGTGGGAGGACGTGCTCTCTGAGCCGGGTAGCCAGAAGTGCGCGCGCTCCTTCGGGTCGCTATAATTACGAATAGAGTTAGCCCTCTGTATGCGGTGCCTGGCGCTATTCGGCGAGAGCGAGATGGAGACGTGACGTACAAGGCAGTTGGCTCTGGCAGATACACCAAAGGCACGTAGATGTCATCGAAAAAGCCGACAGTTACTAACGGACCGGCAAGTTGAGCAGGGGGCAGAGGACATGATCCGAGAGAGAGAGACGCACACCGCACACCGTCCTCGTCAGAGGATTTGACTTTTGCAAGGATGACTTCAGACGCGAACGGCCTAAACACTGTTAACCGGAAGACAACTACAAAACAAGTTAGCCATGGTTTCCCCAGCAGAAAGCCAAAGGGGTCCTTGATGACTAGAAACGAGATATTGAAACGGCCTCGTATGAACGAAATGAATGGAAGCGAAATACTTCAATATACATATCAGGGACGTCTTGTCAACACCAACGTAATGTCACGAAGGTCAAACAGGACCCGACGCACGAGCGCCTCAACCCCACACTGTCGGGTCATCAGTGCGAGATGTAGGACCGCTGACTAGATATCGACGGAAGTAAGATGTCCGCCAGGGACAATCAAAGTCTACGGGGCACTCGGAGCCACACTCGGGGTGCAGTGACCGTAATCAGATCCGCGCTGCTTTGTCCGGAGGCAAGAGGCTTAGATGTGCGTTGTATCGAACCGAGCAATAACTCACACGAAGTCCGGTCAACTGCCAGTGATCAGAAAGTGACATGTTTGCCGATGGTGTCCCACGACCCGACCGATGGCAAAGGCGGGTGCACATAGGGCCCCAGATAATCACTGTAACCGAGACGAGCGGTGAACTCGAGAATGTGACGCTCAACATCGAGGAGCATCGAGTGAGAAGCAACCTTGTCTCGTATCCACCCAGGGGAAAAGACGACGAGTCTGGCTGCAGCAGCGACTCTGGAGTCGCTTCTACAAAAACAGCGTTTCTGTATCGTTTTTTCCAGGCGCCCCGCATACAGCCGACCACGATTTTGCCTATTAGCGAGTCCTCGAATTGCCGAAAAAGGAGTAGAAACGACCGCCTCTATATAGCCCCATGGGAGATGCTTGATGCATCATATCCTGCGCAAACATTGGGAGGCACCTAAACTGTGCCCCTTGTAGTGTGGCAGGCATGCGTAGAAAGGTGGTTTCGGTTGAGAACGAAACGAACTCAAGCTTGAGGCGGCAGTCAAGCAAATGTATGTTTTCGACGGAGGTATGGGCACCTGATAAGCAGATTCTGGCCAGAAATACACCCCAAAACGAGTGTTGTTAGACAGAACCCATGAAGCATTCGCAACGTGTTTACGAGGCCCGTTTACAATGAAAGAGCGAGAAAATAGACAAAATGCACCTCGGTCTTTGGAGACCGTCCGCAGCCCGACCTTTTGCATTTCTCGGGAGCGATAGCATTGCGCGAAATGTTGGAATATCACGACGTGGTAGCATAGCGTTTCACGTTAGGGGCTAATGAGATGTGCCAAAACGTGTTATATGCTGTCAACATTCCGACTGGGACATGTAACCAGCATACGACAGCGACGAGATGAAAGGCAGCACTTGGCCAAGGGTCGCGGAGCTCAAAACATATCGCGCCGCGCGGAACTGAGAATAGAGTCACGAACCGGTGGCCTATGAGCCGCCGTCCACCCAGACAGCCGCGGTAAGCATCCATCGGACCGACGACGTGACGGGAATCCTGTGCCCGCTCATGTTTGTAGCATGTCGGGAAGACGATCCGACACTCGTAGGGGCAGTGGTTATGTCGGTCTCAAACGGATCGACTTCGTTTCAAAAGCTGCGTATTCCGGCCCAAGGTAGCCAGTTTCTGGATAAATGGCCTAGGCCCATCTATGAGTGCTGCAAGTCCGATGTTGGCGGCGCGGGCCCTTCGAAACATAGAGACGAGAGTCTAGGCGTCCGAGAACATCTCATACGACTTACGAAGCAAAAGGACCCCTTGACAGTGAGTAACTCACCTACCCTTGTACCACAGACATCCATCTCCATATCTGACCTTTCCCTCCCCTACCTCCGCGAGATCGAAGACGCATATACACAGTCCGACATCATGCAAGACACGGTTCGCGTACTTCTTGTTCAGTTCGTTTGTGATGGCCTGCTCTGGGGGCAGCCCGAACTGAGATGGGTGAACTGCAACTGTATCCTGGACGAACACAGCGTCAGCTAACAGCATACAAGCAGAATTGGCAGTTTCGAGGACCTTGATTATTGAAAGCTGGAACATGCAGGTCCACAAAGATTCGATGAAAAGCCCAAGAGCGGAATAAAGATAAAGCGGCAGACGAGGTGGAGTAAATTTCTTGAGGCTACTGCGAAAGACGAGGCAACAGAGGGGGTAATGGCCGGCGTCGACGTCGACGATGGCGAGAAGAGGCGAGAAGAAAGCCGGAACCTCGACACCAGTCCCTTGTGAAGGCGCGCCTATCCTATCTTATCGTGCTGACTCAGCAAAAATTCAGGAGAGGAGGAGGTGCCGAGTTACGCGCCAGCTCGGACTTGCCGACTCCTCGTCCACCTCCTCCCCCTTCCCCCCTTCCTCCCCCTAACTCTTCCCTAGAGATGGCCGCAGCTGCTTCACATTCGGCACAAAGCCCTTCAAAATCATGGTTGCCAGCCAAATCATGGCACCATTTTGTCGCTGGCGGGTGAGTCATTGACTATACGACGCACGCAAGCCAGCGAAACCTGGCTAACGTGGACTTGCATGAATGCGCAGGGTTGGGGGTATGTGCGGTGCGATCGTCACGAGCCCGTTCGATGTCGTAAAAACGCGGTTACAGTCGGACATGTTCCGCGCGAAGCACGTAGGCGTCACCATACAGGCCAACGGCGCCGCCGCCGTCACCGTCCGGCGTAACCTCCTCTGGCACTTCGTCGAGACCGTGCACATCATCCGGTATGTCCCCTGTCACACTTTCTCCCTTCCCTTTGCTCCACCCCACATCGACCCCGATGTTCGTGTCAATGCTGACGCGCTGGCAGGGACATCTACCGCGATGAGTCGCCGCGCGCGCTGTTCAAGGGCCTCGGGCCCACGCTCGTCGGTGTCGTCCCCGCACGATCTATTAACTTCTTCACGTACGGCAACGGCAAGCAGGTCATCGCCAACACCTTCAACCACGGCCAGGAGAACTCGTGGGTCCACCTCGCCGCCGCGGCCGTCGCCGGCGTCGCTACCGGCACCGCGACGAACCCGATCTGGGTCGTCAAGACCCGCCTCCAGCTCGACGCGCACCGGCCCGAGTTTGTAGGCAGCGGGAAGTCGTTCTTTGGGGGGTCAGTCGGGACGATCAAGCAGATTCTGCGGGACGAGGGCGTGCGTGGGTTTTACAAGGGCCTGAGCGCGAGCTATCTGGGCGTGACGGAGGGGACGATCCAGTGGGTGCTGTACGAGCGGCTGAAAAAGCTTACGGGTGGGACGAAGGGCAAGGGCGGTGTGCAGGAGTGGGTGGGGATGATTGGGAGTGCGGGCACGGCGAAGTGCGTTGCGTCGCTCATCACATACCCTCACGAGGTGCGTCGTTTCTGGTTTGCTCATGCGGCCCGATTGGGCACAGGCTTACGAGCCTTTGTACAGGTGCTGCGAACACGACTGCGACAGCCACTTGTTGACGGAAAGGTCAAGTACACTGGTCTCTGGCAAACATTACGCCTCGTCATCGCGGAGGAAGGCGCAGGCTCGCTATATGGCGGCCTGAGTGCCCACCTTATGCGTGTCATCCCGAACGCTGCAGTTATGTTCTTCATTTATGAGGCGGTGTTGCGTATGTCATGACCCCTCGCTCGGACTGCACTTGTCCTCGCCTCATGGTTATACGCCCATGGCTCCTACCTTATGCTCTCCCACATGCTATCGATTACGCTCTATTCGTGTTATAATGGCTCATCACCCCTCATTTACATGATCATACTGTAGACCACACATGTATTATACTTTACACCCACCCCCCCTTACATAGGTTAATCCAAATATCCTCCGCCGCTAGACAAGGCAACCCCCAGAATCCTACGAGCTATCTTGGGGCGAAGGCTAACTTGCACGTTTGTGTTTGTAGCACTTGGAAGATGACCACGACGCAAAGCACTTTCTTCACCTAAGTAGCTCACGGCAATAGTGTTGTGCAGATCCGTCATCCAAAAACATTGTTACAGCATGATTACAATACTACCGAATCGTCCGCGACTCCACGTCCATCCACGGCACCCCACGCTCAGTTGCTCTCGCCGCGCGCGAGCTTGTCCAGCGCGCGGGGGCCCTGCTCGAACCACTCCTCGCGGGTGACCCAGAACTCCTCGCGCTGCTTCATGATGTCCGCGAGCACCGCCCCACCGAGGAAGACCATGTGCTTCCGACGCGGGGGGTCCTCGATGCGGATCTTGAATTTCTGGGAGACGGTGTAGTCAAGTCAGCATTTGGTCTCGTGCGGAACGAAACACAAAGGAACAGGGACGGAACGCACGTTGATGCGGGTGGGGTCGCCGCTGAGGACGCGGGTGAGGTAGAGCTGCTTCATCTCCTTCTCGAGGCGGCTGGGGAGGCCGGGGTACATGCTCGAGCCGCCGGAGAGGACGATGTGCTTGTAGAGCTCGGCGCGGACGTCGACGGCGGCGGACTGGATCGTCTGGAAGAGCATCTCCGCGACGCCCGGCTGCTCGACGTCGACGAGGTGCGGCTGGAACATGCACTCGGGGGCTTCGAACCGCTCGGATCCGATTTTGATGACGCGTCCGTCGGGGAGCTAGTGCGCCGCCGCCGCAGAGAGAGAAAGGAAACTCAGCATTTACTGTTACTGCGGCTTGTGGGAGCGGTGAGAGGGAGGAGGGGCTTACGGTATAGCTCTCGACGAGGACGGTCGTCTCTTCTGATAGCCGGGTGTCGAGGTCGAGGTCGTAGCTGACGTAGCAGAGCTTCTCCTTGATCTCCCGGACGGTCTCGAAATCTGCTGTCCGGTTGAAGGCGTATCCGCGCATGAGGAGGAGCTTGATCAGATAGCGAGTGACGTCGCGCCCTGCGATGTCCAGTCGCCGCGTTAGATGGGGAAGTGCGAAGCCGTCGTAGACTGGTACGATGTGCGTGACACCGTCGCCGGAGTCGACGACCACGCCGGTTGTCAGACCTGAAGACCGGGAAATAGTCAGTAGGCCGTTGGCAGAGCATTTCTCAAACACGTTCGCTCCTTTGAAGACTACAGAGTCTCCGATAGGCAGCGAATAGGTCCTCGTTTCTACTAGTAGTAAATGCTGCAAGAAACCAGCTTTAGGGAAGACTATGATTCTCATCCAAGAATTTCATGTTCTGGGCCTTCCGTCTCGGAGAAGACCCGAGGACGCTAGCCTTGCTTGACAGCACCTCTCGACGCCACTGCTTTTCCTTTTGCTTCTCGAGGAAACGGAAAGGGCGACTTCTTCGCGATGATGCACCTCCGCCCAGCATTCCCCCAAGCTTCGGATCGAAGATACAACACGCACCTTGCGCATACAGCGTCAACACTGCCTGGATGGCCACATACACGCCCTGGAAGCCGTACTCCTCGAACATGACCTGCGCCATCCGCTGCCTGTTGACCTTCGGGTTCATCGGGGGCTCCGTCAGGAGCACCTTGCGCCCGCGGGTGTCCACCCGGAGCTTCTCGTCGAAGGTGTAGTCCCAGAGCAGCTTCATGTCCTCCCAGTTGCGCACGATGCCGTGCTCCATCGGCTGCGTCACTTGGAGGTAGTTGCGGTTCTCCGCGGCCTCGTCTCCGATCATCACATCCTTGATTACTGCTGAGCCGGCGACGCGCTCTTCTGCACGCAGGATTGGTCGGCCGACGATAGAGGGGAATACTGTGGATCATCGCCGCCGACGAGGGATTGGGAGGACCAGGGCGTCGTCAGGAGCGAACATTACGATGGTCTCGGGCCCTATACGATACGCACCATGTTCTGGGAAGTTTGAGCCGGCGTAGCCCACTTTCACGAACTATATGCGCATCCGGGGGTGGGTGAGCATTGATGATTGTGGTCTGGCGATTAGAGATGTACGCACGCCGGTACCGTTATCGACGACTAAGGGCACTGAAGGGTCCATAGTGGAGGCGGATCAGAGGAGAGAGGGTTGGTCGTCGTGGTCGATGTGCAAGATGAAGTCGGGAGGCGCTGCGCGCTTGGGCGCCGCCGGGACATGGCGCAGTCTCGCGCGTCGCGGCTATGACGATCGTTTCTCTCTTGCCGACTACCACGACCTGAGCCTCCTCCTGCTCACTGTGCTGCGCGTCCTCCACGACTCCGGCATCTCTTTGACGCGTACCGGCTCGGCAGCGCTGGTATCCTGCGTCTGACTCCTATTCCTCCATGGCGCGCGGGGTGGCTTCGCCCGCGCCGAACGCGCTCCCCAAGGTCTCCTTCGTGAAGGTCACCGGCGAGGCTACACAGCAAGCCGCCGGGGTCGCTGATCAAGTCGCACGGTCGTATGGGTGTATGTTTTGCTTTCGTTGTGGTCGTCGCGCGTATGGCTGAACCGTCGCTCCAGACAATGGCCCCTCCGTTTTCCAGCAGGAGAGGCACTACATTCGGTATATCGGTGAGTACTGCAGCGCATCGTAGAGGGTAGCGATGTCGACGAGTCTGCAGAACCGCTGGAGAGTGACCTCGCGGTTCAGGTTGAATATGACATGGACGAGCAAGGTGTGCCCCTTTACGCGACCATATGCGTGCGCTGAGTCGTTGACCGCCATGCTTTTTGCAGACCAAGAATGGGTAGACGCACTGAACGGCGAACGAAAGGCTCAGCAACTCGATAAAGTGTCGTACGAGACGTTCGAGATCGTCATGGATAGGCTGGAGAAGGAGTGGTTCGACCTGGTGAGTCCTCACATTGCAGTCGTCGCGCCTCCTGTTCGCGAACCTCGTCTCCTGCGCGTAGACAAAAAATATCCCGAAGTCCGACATCGCTTTGCCGTCCGAAGATTCCACATGTGCTATATGCGACGATTCTGAAGGAGAAAACGCGAACGCTATCGTGTTCTGTGACGGCTGCAACCTCGCCGTCCACCAAGGTATGTCATTGGGTGCGTTAGGGGTCTACCTGGCAGCCTCATAGGCGTTTAGATTGTTACGGTGTTCCATACATCCCGGAGGGACAGTGGCTCTGTAGGAAGTGCACGGTTTCCCCGGAGAATCCAGTCGTGAGTACTGCGTTTGTGTGGGACGGCGCATATACTCATGCTTGCGAACTAGTCTTGCATACTTTGTCCTAAGGAGGGCGGCGCGTTCAAACAGACCGTCTCGGGTGATTGGGTCCACCTGCTGTGCGCGATATGGGTGCCCGAAACAGCTGTAGCAAACGAGGTCTTCATGGAGCCCATCACCGGAGTGGAGAAGATTTCGAAGCAGCGCTGGAAACTCGTACGCAAATCCTTCCTTCTCAGCTATAATTTAGATGCTCAGGTGTTCTAGAGGTGTTCGGTGTGCGACGAGAAACATGGTGCCTGCATCCAATGCACAAAATCGTCGTGTTTCACCGCGTTCCACGCTACGTGCGCCCGAAAGGAGAAGTTCCTCATGCCGATGAAAGCCACTCAGGGCTCAGAAGCTCCGGTTCTCGCATGCTATTGTGAGAAACATTTGCCGGTAAGCGTTTAGAATTATAGGCGTGGACCGTTCCTGAGTGCTGCAGCTTATCCATGAATGTACTCGCAGCCCGAGCAAATGAAAGTCCGTGAGGCGGCAATCCAAGCCGACCCGGATGAGGGAGACGAGATGGACGGTTACCACCAGACCCCGAAGTCGAGCAAGAGCGCCCGCGCATACAACAAAACGTACAAGCCAGGCCCTCCGCTTGTCCCAAAAATCATCGTGAACCGTATAATGCATTACGTCTCCAGGATACAGCTGCGGCACAAGCAGGATTTTGTCCATCTGGTATGTCGGTATTGGAGCTTGAAGCGGGAGGCGAGACGAGGGGCCCCTTTGCTCAAGCGGCTACACCTCGAGCCTTGGACTGCTCTGTCGGGTAGTAAGCAGCAGACGGACCAGGAGAAGGCTGCGAAGCTGGACGTGAGTGTTTAAGGTACTTGTTAATCGTCGTAGTACGTGCTAATTGTTCATTGCTACTCCAGCTCATGAAAGGACTCAGGGACGACTTGGAGAAAATGCGCACCATCGCTGAGGCTGTCCGCATGCGCGAGCGCGTGAAGCAGGCGCAATCCGAGGCCGTTCAAGACGTCCTCTTGCACTTCTTATTCCCGCACGAGGGTCCGCTCCGGCTGGCGTTTCAGAAGATCACAGCGTATGTGCTAGCTTTGCTCCTATAGAGGCTAAACGCGTGTTATTGACTTTTGTTGTCCCCAGGCATGACCGGCAGAATGGCTATTTCAAGACTCCTGTGAGCAGAACGGAGGTTCCCGACTACTACGACGTCATCAAGCACCCGATGTGTTGGGACATGATAGATCAGAAGTTGGACAGGCACGAGTATCTGGATTTAGCAGAGTTCAAGGTGGGGAAGGACAGATCATTCTTCGGCGCGACGCTGACTGGTCGTGTAGCGCGACATCAACCTCGTGCTGGACAACGCGACGACGTACAACGAGCCGAGCACTCCCTACTACAAGACTGCAATGCGGATTCGAAATGCTGCTCAAGGACTGCTTGCAGAGCTGGACGGGCTCGTTCACCACCGCCCGCCCGCTGCTGGACCTGACGCTGAACCGCCCATCGACGGGGGCAAGGTGGAAGAGGTTGAGAGTCAATCCGAGCAGCTCGACGCGGATGTTCCTATGCCCCCAATTGGGGACCTCGAGCCGCCTCTCGAAATGCTCGATCTTCTCATGTCGGAAGAGGCGGTCCGCAGCGACACCAACCTCGTCCTCACGTCTACGCCCATCGAATCACTGCTCAACTTCGAGCTTCCCCTTATTCGACCTCCTGCACCGCCACTACCACCAGTCAAGATGCTCGTGCCCAACCCTGTTCTGCACGAACGGAGGCGGCGGGAGAGGGAAAAGGAAAAGGAAAGGGAGAAGGAACGCGAGAAGGAGAGAGGGAAGGGGAAGAGGCCCAAGTACGATCGGAGCGCAGCGATCAAGCGCAAGCGCGAAGAGCGGCATGCGGCCCTGGACGCTTCACCCGGGTTCCGCTCGACTCGTACTCGCGCGGGTGCTGCCGCTGCTGCTGCGTTCGAAGTGGAAGTCGTTGGGACGTCGGAGACTCCAGATGAGAGTTCCGTCGCTGGAGACCAGCCCATGGCGGAGGCCGGACCGAGCACCGTCTCATCGCAGAAGCCGAGACGACAACGGAAGTCCACAGCGCTCCCTGCGCCGGACATGCCGCCCACGGTAGAGGATGTCGACAACTGGCAGTCGTTCAAGATGTTTGAGGTCGGGTGGATCTTACCGCCAGAACAGAAACGCGGTGGAAGGGTTGGTACCGAGCGTGGGCCTGTGCCGCCGCCGAGGAAGAGGATGAAAACGAGTATGATCATTTCCGATGAAACTTTGCGAAGTTACGCTAATCTACTTGTTTGCATATTCAGGCCACGACAAGTCCCGGCTATCGGAGGTCAGCACGGCCCCAACCGAAGAACAGGGGGTTCATCCTCTGGCCAAGGAAGCGTCGCAGGAACCTGGACCTTCTGAAACCCCCGCACCTGCATCTTCAGAACCTCGCGAGGCGGCTCCCATTGAAACTCCGGAACCTGCGCTGCCTGAGGCTTCCCCGTCCGAACCTCTTCCACCTGAACTTCCGCCGTTTGAAGTTCCCGAGGTCGTCATGGCTGAACCAGCAGGATCTGCTCCATCCGAACGCTCGATTTCTCCATACCTTCCTGAGATTGATCCTAGTCTCCTTCAACAAACTTCTCCACCACCTGCGTCTCCGCCGCCTGCTTCCCCACCGCCTGCGTCACTACCGCCTGCGTCTCCAGCGCCCTCCGAGCCTACCTCCCCGGACGCGCGCCACGTCCCCCAGCCTTCTCCGCCACCATCATCATTCCGCCAGTTAGACGCAGATCATGGCCCTGCCCCAGAGCCTCGCAATGTTCCGGAACCTCCGACATCTGGAGTGCCTGGCGCGCTTTTCGACGATGTCGACGAAGATATCGAAATCGATGTCGTCACCGTCAGCAGCCCCGAACTTCCACCTTCATTCCCAGAACTCGGCGTTCCGGAACTCTCGGAAGAAGCCATGTCTCCTGGTAGCCCAGAGCATGAACCTGAGCCCGCGCATGAGCCCGAGACGGTGCCCGAAGTCGAACCTCAAATTGCGTCTGAGCACGAGCTCGTACCAGAACCAGAGCCCGAGCCGGAACGCGTGTTGGACTCTATTGCCGCGGCATCGCCTGCTCGCAGCATTATCATTGTCGAGGAGGCGGCAGAAGACGAGCGAAAGCAAAGCCCGGAGATGCCCGAGGGGAGCCCAGAGGTACTCGAGGAAAGCCCACAAGTGCGCAAGGAGAGCCCAGAGGTGCCCAAGGACATCATCGAGGCTCCCGAGGAGGTTATGGATACGCGCGAAGAGCCTCCATCCCGGCCTCCGAAGCGTAAAGCGCCAGAACCGGATCCCGACGAGACGGAGGACGAGTTCATCGATGCGTCACATCCTCCTAAACCGCCTACACCGTCCCCACCTCCAGAACCACGACGAAACCAAGAGCCGCCGCAAGCCGAGGCGCCCCCGTCCGGCGAACCCGAGCGGATGGAGGTCGACGAGCCCGAGCGCATTCAAGTTGATGGACCTGAACACGTCGAGACCGCCGAACCTGAGCCTGAACCTGAGCCTGAGCATATCGAGGTGGACGAACCTGAACTTTCCCATATCGACGTAGGCGAGCCTGAACGTATCACCGTGGACGAACCTGAAGATATCGCCGTGGGCGAGCCTGAGCACATCGAGGTGGAGGAAGAGGAAGAGGAGCAAATTGAAGAAACTCAAGCTGCACCTCTGGAAGCTGCCTCTCCGAGGCTTCCGACTCCAGAACGCGCAGTTAGCATTCGCGGGTCTCCTGCACCTTCGCATCTCGACCGCATGTCCCCTACGGCCGAACCTCCAGCGACTCCACCTGCGGCGGAACCCCCAGCTCCGACTTCACCTGTAGCCGAACCCCCAGCCCTTTCCCCTGTGGCCGAATCCTTGGCTCCTTCACCTGCACCTCCGGCTCAGCCAGAGCCATCCACTGAACGAGAACATGAGCCGGAAACTCAGCCTGAAGACGAAGACGCGGCTCCTCAAGAAGAGGTGCAGGAAGAAACGCTCCCAGCCGACGCCACAGCAGCGGAGGAACCAGCAGCGGAGGAACCACAACCAGAGCCACAGCCACAGCCAGAGGAAGAGGAAGAGGAAGAGGACACCCGACCCGTCAAGATCATCTGGATCGACGTCATCGACACGCCCGCCATCCGGCGCGAGAAGGCGAGGCAGAAGAGGCTCGAGAAGGAGGCGCGGAAACGGGCAGCGGAGGAGGCCGCCGCTGCCGCGCTCACGCCCGAACAGCCTGCTGCGGGGCCGTCGCACCTTGAGGTTGAGGTTGAGGTTGCGGAGGACGCGATGGACGTCGACTCGGACCTGACGGACCTCGACGAGGACGAGACGGAGGACGACGAGAACGTGCTTGCAACGGCAAGCGCGCCTCCCCATCTCCCTCCTCCTCCTCCGCCGCCTCCCCGGCGCGTGGAGCCCCCGAAGAAGAAAACGGAGCCGCCGGAGCCCGGCATGATCGTCTTAGCGGACGGCGAGAAGCTCGAAGGCGGGACACTAGGTATGCACTCTACTCTATTGATCATCGCTTGGGTGGCCGTTCGCTAACCATGCGGCTCAGTCTGGGCGAAGACAGGTCAGCTCTCTTTCCTCTTTCCTCTTGCCTCGTGCGCATTATCGCGGGCCGCGTCGCATTTACTGATCTGAATATGATATTAGCTTCGTTCCCGTACTGGCCGGCGGTCGTCTTCGAGGAGGACAGCCCCGAGGTGCCGAAGAACGTCCTGCAGACCGCGCCTGCGAACCGCGGCAACGCGGTCGCGCTCGTGCGGTTCTACGAGAAGAAGACGGCCCGGAGGAGCAACGCCTGGTACGTACGCGGGCCGCTCGCTCGCGACGTTTGCTGGGGTGCTGATCCATGATGTCGCGTTCCTCCTACAGGGCGTGGGTGAAGGTCGCGAACATGCGCTACCTCGGAGAAGACAGCGGTGCGTCCCTCTCCCTCTCCGCTCAATGCTCAACGATCATACGTGCCTATTCGCGACGCTGACGCTGATTCGCACGCGTATGTGGTTTGCCAGCCCTCGACGCCGCGATGCTGGCGCCCACGAGCAAGTACCAGAAGTGGCGGACCGCGAACAAGCGGACGGAGTGCAGGAATGCGTTCCAGTACGTCCCCACCCATTATGATTGTCATGTTTATGCGGAAGACCTGATCGTTTCTTTTTCCACACGCAGGGACGCCCTCGCAGAGATGGAAGGGGAAGACGAGGCGCTAGCGAACGCTCTTGGGGAGCCCGCCGGTCCCGGTCAGCCCCAATCTGCGGCTGGACCCCAGGTGGCAGACGCGACTGAGGGCGGCGGCGATCCGCCTACTGCCGCTGAACCGAGCACCACGACGGTCGAGGCTGCTATGGGTGTGGACAGCCCTATGACGGAGGTCGAGTAGGGTAGCTGCTGTGTCTGTGTGTCTGAGTATTATGTTATGTACAGTGCAGATCTAGTCTTTGGTCGTTTATGATTCGATTCATGTTGTCACCCTCCGTTGGTGCTCGGGAAGATGGTTTGAAGTGGAGCAAAGACAATCCGGCGAGACCCAAATATCAGGCCTCAGGGCCCAGGTGCTCGGGGAATATAGGAAGACGAGTAGGGCAGCAAATCCCTAGAGTATAGTACACGATTCACAGTACAACAACAGTCCAGTTAACTGACACCGTCCGACGAATAACGACCACGTATAAAAGTGTAAGATGGAAGCAGGGTGGATGGAGGCTGGAGCTTAGGGGAGCGCGGGGCTAGACTTCACCATAGAAGACGGACTGCGAGAACTGGTTGTCCATGCTGCCTTCCTTCGTCATGAGAATCTCCTTGACCTGGAGTAGCACCAAAAGGTCAGTACACAGGAAACCAGGGTGCAGAACAAGGCGAGGAAGAGGGCCCACCTCAGGAGGGGGATTCAAGCCCAGTGCATAAGCTCGCTCCCAACGGTCCAGGCGGGAGACTCCGACACAAGGCCCGTACTCGTAGGAACTAGGCAACATGCCTTAGAACACAAGAATTCGACGCATATAGGGAATGTTTGACTCACAGGTCGAAGACTCGGAGGATGTGATGGACCATAGACTGCCCATTTGCATGGACTACGCCCGAACGGTCAGCTCCGCTGCGCCGCCGCGAACCCGAAGGAGAGGGGCACTCACTGGGCTCCAAGTGGTCCATCTGCGCCCGCGCAGCACCATAGAGCGTCCTCCACCGCTTGTCAGTCAGCTTCAGAGGCTCCCTCTCCGGCTCCGGCTCCGCGGCCGGCTCAGCAACGACGGCGACGCTCTCCTCCTCATACTTCGCAGCGACCCTCTGTGCGTTTGCGTTGAGCCGCCGTTTCTTCGGGGCGGGCGCAACTTCTGCATCGCCGGAGGGCCCGTCTCTGTCAGTGTCGCTGTCCGAGAGGACGATGGGCTCGGTGGACGACGGGCTGGACGACGAGGTGCGGGGGGGCTGAGCCTGCTTGCGGGTGACTTTGGCGGCCTTGCCGCCGGCAGCTGGGTTCGCGGAGGTGGTTCGCTTTGAGGCAAAGGATAGCTTGGCTTGTTTTAGGGGTCCTGAAGCCTTGGTGGCTTTCGTGGGGGGCATTGTGGCAGGAACTTTACGAAATGATGGTAGGATAAGTATGGTATGTAGAAGGACTCGACAAGAGCGTTCAAGTTAGTGGAAGCTTACGAAGGTGTGGGCAACTCGGAGTTGTTATTCCCTCTCACTCCGCGTATTAGGCCGACTAGCTCAGTTGGTTAGAGCGTGGTGCTAATAACGCCAAGGTCGTCGGTTCGATCCCAGCGTTGGCCATCAGGTGTCGATAATACAGTAGTTGTTTTTGACTTCCTGAATCCTGATGTTTTGGAGCTAATTTCATCGCATAGTTCTACTTCTGATGATACACATTACCCAACGGACCGTCATTACGGACGCCATGTCCGTTCGCATCTCCAGAGAAATTGCCACGGCATTCAAACCGACGTATGCTTTCCAATTATGTGTTTTGCTTAACCACACTCCGCCGCCTTTTCCTTGCCAGCATACAAAGTTTGTGCGACTCGACCACGGCTAGATCGTGAGAATTGAATGACAGTGTCCGCAGATCCTCTGGGCGAACTGTTGTGCCGGAGCCTGAGCCCGCTACGGTTCAACACCTGCAGCCTCGGAGGAGACGTCCCGACAGCGGCCGTTTCGCTGTCAGGGACTGAGTCCTGGCTTTCTGCTGCTTGGATCCACGCATGAGCGACGGCCTCTCTCGATGACATCCTGGCAGCTGCGTAGTATTGAAGAAGTTGCCCGATGAAGTGTTTCCCTTTTGATGTGACGCAGAGATTAGACTTGGTATCACAACGACGGTACTCGAAACAGGACTCTGAGGTGCCAGTGCTCATCATGTTAACGTTAACTCACCTTGATCGCTGACGTTCCGAGTCGCAAGGGCCGTGTGGTCGACTACAGCCTGGTCTCTCCCCACGCACCTCCCCATGATGACAGGGAACGGAAGGGAAGTGGTGAGCCTGAAAACTCAAGTAAGTAAGCCCATTCAAGTTGATGGTGGCTCCGAGTCGCCAGAATTTCCGGGATGCGGAGCAGAAGCGGAGACGTACGTACATCTGGTACACCATCACGCCGAGGCTCCAGCTGTCCACCTTGTAGTCATAGAAGCCCAATCCGGACTCGGGGGCGGCGTATGCCGGCGTTCCACACTGCGTCTGCAACCGTGGCCGCCAAGTTGAAGTCAGATCCAGATCCCATGACTCCGAGTCCTCCGACAGCACTCAAGAGTCAAGTGCTGTGCTATGCTTACTTGCATCTGCGGGGTGCCGTTCGGGCCGACCTCGATCGCCTTGGCGAGCCCGAAGTCGGCGACCTTGACGGATATGGGATTCTGGCTGGCGATGAGCACGTTCGCGGGCTTGATGTCGCGGTGGACGACGCCCTGGCTGTGTATGTACTGTCAATGTGCATTGCATGCGCCGCGACGGCGACGACACGACGTCAGTGTCGGCGCGCTGCAGCGGGAGCGTGGTGTGACAAGCATCGATATCGGCCCGCACTCACTACGAGGGCACTGCAAATCTGGGAGGTGATGATCCGAGCCTGGGATTCGGCTAACGTCACGGTTCGCTTCAGTCAGCTGGATCGGCGAAATGGAGGGCGGGGGTGTTGAACGGATGGAGGCTGACCTATTGCGCCGTTCTTCCTCATATACTCCGCGAGGTTCCCGCACGGAACATACTCCAACACAAGATCTACGGCGGCCCTCCCAGCCCGTCAGTACCAGGACTCGACAGCATTCGCAAACACGGGTACCACGCACCGAGCCGCTTCTCCTCGAAGAACGAGTGCACGAGCTTGCAGACGTGCGGGTGCAGCAGCCGCCGCAGAATCTCGACCTCGCGCTGCACGCGCTCGCCGTACGTCGAGCGCTGCCCGTTCGGCTCCACGCACACCACGCCCGTCCGGATCATCTTCACCGCGAACCGCCGCCAGGAGAGGCGGTCCACGGCCTGCGCGACGGTGCCGAACGAGCCCTGCCCGAGGATGCTGAGCAGGTCGTACCGCCCGTCCACCCCCGTGTACATGCCTCGGCCCCGGCCCGGGTCCGTCCTGATCTGCCGGAAGACGAACTCTGGTTCGAGGCGAGGGGGGAGGGGGTCAGAGGGGGTTCTGCGAAGGAACATGGGAAGAAGGGGGGAGACTCACTGTGGTCGTACGGCCGTGCGCGGTTTGCGAGCCCGAACGAGATCTCGGACCCGTCGCGCAGGCGCTTCGTGGTGTTGTTCCCGGATTTGACGGGCGCGTCGTTGATCTTGAAGAGAGAGAGAAAGAAGCCTCAGTCAGCGCATTTCTGGTCGACAGCCACGGAGCACGCCGTTTTTCCCTGAGTGGGAAGCTCGGGTTCGACGGCACTGGCACTGGCACTCACGAAGGTCCCGTTGGACGACAGGTCTTCGACCAGGACCATGGACGCCCGCGTCTCGTCGCCGTCCCAGCGGATGACGCAGTGCGTCTTGCCTTCAAGCCGGAGGGGCAGACGCAGACGGGGACGCAACGGTCAGTCGCGACCAGGGCGGACGTAGATGATAAGTACGAGTGACAGTGCTCACTGATGGCATTGCCCCAGGGCAACCAGATGTCGCAGCTCGACTGCTCCCGCCCGACGACGTACTCTGTCTTGGGCTTCAGCAGATCGATGCGGCCGTGTCCATGCGTGGACGATGCCCAGGGAATCAGACAGCCCCAACGCTCCGGTTCCGTGGGCCGAGCGGGGCGGGAGCTGGACGCACTTTGCATGGCAAGGCAGGTGTCGTGTTTGTTTGCGTCTGGCTAGGGACGAGGGCGTGAGCAGCTCGAGGGGAGTGGGGCCGTCCTCAGGCTGATATGCCTGATTTTATGAATCGATGGACACAATAAGAGGATAGATGGACGGGGGGGTCGTCCGTCGATGTTCCATCGGTGAGTGGTCGGAGTCCATCGATTTAGATGGACGGTCACACCACATTGCTTCTCTCCTGGCCACATGTATACGGTTGACCGGATCCTCGACGCTCTCTAGCCTTTGATAGCTCGGATTCGTGGGAGGGGGATGCCTTTCCGCGTCTGTTGGGTTGAGGGTAGAAGTGTGTTGATAGCGCGAAGTGCCATAGCGCCATCAACTCTCAACTTCAGCGCCTCAGCGCCGTTCGACCTTTCTGGGATGTTTGGGCATGGGAGCCTTTCGGTACGCGTGTGGCCATATGCCGTACCGTGAACAGAGGAACCAATTCATCAGCACGGAGGTATCTTTCTATCGCAGGAGGTATCAGACATACCGGGCGTCCTGAGG
Organism: Ganoderma sinense ZZ0214-1; assembly: GCA_002760635.1. NCBI lineage: Eukaryota > Fungi > Basidiomycota > Agaricomycetes > Polyporales > Polyporaceae > Ganoderma > Ganoderma sinense. Next base: position 276,114 of record AYKW01000015.1, on the reverse strand, counting down.
AAGAGATCTGAGGCTTCTCATCAGTTTGGACCCACAAACGTGAGGGATATGGCTCCATCCAAGCCCTGTCAGCTGGTGCAGTCCTGTCAGCTGATGCATGCCTTAGAATAGAATCGTTATCCCATTGTTTTCATGGATTTCCACCCGCTAAACGGGTCCCTCGCACACTGAAGAAAACTACCTACCACTGGAGCACCAACAACCTGACTACTTGTACTTACTCCATCTCCCCATCTAAGCGGATCATGCACTTACCAGGGTGGTGATGAGCAGCTCGAGCGGGGTTCTAGAGTGACCTTGGGGCGCTCGTATCAAGATAGAAGACGTTTAAGGATATCCAACACTATTGGCAACATTGAAAGGCCAACTTTAAGGAGTTCCTGCTATCTGTGCCAGCACGACTCGGAGCGAAGCTTTAGTGCGGTAACCACCGAGGATATGACAGCATAGGACGTACTGTAGATACTCAGAACTTCATGATTGTATACGGCTCATTGAAAATGAAAATAAGGGGGTGCTGTATGAAAAAAACAAGTATCGGTGTTAGTGCAAGAGACGGCATAGGCGCTGGGTGGCTGAGGAAGTTGCCGAACTTGACACTTGTTTGTTCACTTTCCTTTCTCGCTACTCAACGCCTCATCAGCCGCCCGTTCTCGATTGTTCTCGTAAACTCCCGCCCGAACTGTGACGTCGACGCTGTGCCGCGAATTTGCTGGCCCCTTGCTTTCGTCATCGCACTAGAAAAGTCTCGCCTTCACGCGTCTCGAACAACAGTATGGATATAAGACCTCTCGTCGCCGCTTCCCCTCATCATTCAGCATCATCGACAAATCTCTCAGCCAAACAACCACTTATCCTCTCACTCGTGCTCTCATCTCGAACACCATGTCCCTGATTAACTTCTTCACCAACGACGGCCTCTTCTCCGACTTCGATCGCCTCTTTGACGACGCCTATGCTCGTCGTGCCCAGGGCGGGTCAGTTCAGCCTCAGGGCAGTGCACCGCGCCTTCTCCGCCCCAGGTAAGTGACAAGTCGCCCTGCACTTCCTTATTATTATCAGCCCTTTCGTTCAACGTATTTAAACGTTGTCCTAGGGTCGACGTCCACGAGGACAAAGAAAAGAACCTCGTGACCGCGACGTTCGAGCTTCCCGGCTTGAACAAGGAGAACGTCTCTATCGACGTGCACAATAACCTCCTCACGGTCTCCGGCGAGTCGAAGTTCGAGTCTGAGAACAACGAGGACGGATATCTCCTTCGCGAGCGTCGCTTGGGCCGCTTCTCGCGCTCCGTCCCTGTTCCAGAGGGCATCAAGGTATGTCGTTTTCCCTCTACACGTCCAGCTCCCAGTCGGTCCTAACTTGTGCTTGATAGGCCGAGGAGATCAAGGCATCGTTGGAGAATGGTGTCCTGACGGTCACCTACCCTCGCGCGGTTGCTGAACAGGCTCCCAAGAAGATCACTATCTCGTGAAAAGATTATCTTGCCCTCTGCCGTGTCCGTGTCTCTGTCTCGACCGCATGTATACTGAGTACTGAGCCACCGTTGTATCCATAATTAGTTGTATTTCTGCTCCATGTAGTGACTGTCCTGTGCATTCGATCACTGCGTTTGTTCCGTAGTACGAAGGTGACCTAGGTCTCGAGGGCAGTACATGCTGTTTAGTAGCCGGGTGTGAACAACTTAAGCACGTAGTTCTATACGGTGTGGAAGGGTATGTTGGTCCACCTTTGTGGTGTGCAATGTCGAGCCGGCATTGGTTCTCGCCTCGTATTGGCATTCAACGGATGGAGTAGTGGGCACATTTAATAACTCAATCGCCTGAGATAAATATACATAGCCACATATATCTTCTGGGTCTCACATGTTAGTGTCCGAATCCTCCGTTCATAGCACTAGCAAACACAATTTAATTCCTGAGTGCGCTTCCTGCGGAGACTCCTGCACCCTTGAATTACTCTGGAGCCTCCTCCTCATCGTTGGTGGACTCAAACATACTTGGCCCCAATGGCTCTCCAATAGACCCAACTACTCGATCAAATTGTACCAGGGATACGCTCCCGTTCATCCCGGTTGATCCCGATGCAACTCGTCTTGCCTCTTGAAGGTTCATCATAAAGCGCGAGATAAGGATGGATGTCAACCTGGTAATCTCCTATGAGGCTCACAGCAGGCAAGAATAGTGTACAACTGATAGAATAACGCACGGTTCAGAGAACAGAGTTATCATACTCAGTCCGCCATCATCAGCAGCGATCAGCACCTATTTGAACGATACTTTGTTAGTGACTTTGAGTGACAAATGATTCAATTTTAATGGAGGGTTATAATTACAGGACTGATCGAAAAAGCTAGTTGCAGCGCATTCATTGATAGCATGGCTCTAATAAAACGTCATATCATCATGCACTGTAACAGGCTGGAATAAAGGCCAAAGATCCCAGTACCAGGGTTACTCACATGAAGTATAACGTCCCATCTCGCAGAAGCAAGCCAGAAAATGTTGGCTGGTTGCGATTCAGCACACTTCGTGATGCGATCGCAGTTTTATACGTAGTGACCCAAGTGACGAGGACTACAATGAGGTCGGCTCCGATAAGTGTGCCTCGGCTGCTAATGACGACTATCAGATGGTCAGCAATTGATAGCCTTGAGGCCTGGACGTGAAAAACCCACATCTAAACAGACACTGAGATTTGTAGATTTAAGCATCAGTTCAAAAACTAATACTCACTTGTCAAAGTGGGCAGTAGACAGGTGTATTAACTCAAAGCAACCATAAACCGCGAGATTCAAGGGGTTTGACCAGTGAAAGAGAGCCTGCAGGCTGAGGTTGAGTGATATTTAATTATAGAGTAAAGAGGATTTTGTCCTACAAAGTTAGCCATCACCGGTCCCAGAGCCAGTAAAAAGACTACTGGGGCGAGGAATCGGTTTCCGCCAGTCAAGGCGAAGACACGGAGGGCTGAGAATCCTTTAGATGTTGTGAGTTGTCAAGACTAAATGTCATCGTAAATATAATTACCAGCCCATGTAACATAATCCAGAGAAGACAGGGTCTTCAATGTGAACGTATACGGGCTACACCTAGTATTATTGGTAGAGATTAGAGTGCGGAACCTTCATTCCTTGAAAGACGTACGCCTGAGAATTTTGTGAGAGATGGCAACGAAGGTCAAACATTTATACACTCACAAGGCCAGAGCCAGTGAATGGTGCGTACGACCTCAGGGAAAACAGAACATGGAAAAGTTTCATGTATCGGTTAGTGAGGAATAGAATTGAGGCCCCAGTGATCTCCCTCCCCCAGAATAGATAGACTTCAGTGCTGAGCGTGATAAGATACTCGTACACTACGAGAGCTAAAGTATGAATCAGTAAAGGTCTTGCCGCTGACGAGGGATATTGCTGCCGCCACACTGACTTATGGCACCTAGTTGAACGTGATTGCTGTTCGCTCTTCGACTATTGGTCAGTTAGCTATTGAGCAGTCAACCAACAAGAACCTCACATGTAGTTTATGTACGCCACCACTGCCGTGGTTTCTTTTACATCCATCAGTGCAGGAATTTCCGACGTCCGTGGAGCCAAGTGTGGGGGAAATGCGAGTCGACCACTATGGGTTCCCAAAGACTCCTTGATATATGAAGCACCAGAAGGTCTTGTTCGGCGGTAGGACTGACGACTGGGTACCCAGCCCTGTCTAAGTTCGTCATGCATAGCCATTAAGCGAGTATCATGACTGAAATAACCTGAAATGAGTTAATCAGGGATGCGGCGAAAAGTCGGGGGCCACAGTCTCGAACCTTGGTTATGCAACAAAGGCCATCCATCCTTTGATCCTAGTGATACTAACTGTAAGCTTACCGGACTCCAACGGAGGCTGTCACGGTGGTGCCTCGACTCCCGGTTCGAGGCGATCAGTATTTTAGTGTTCACGCAGCCATTCCGCTCAAAAACTAGACTGGACACTCGTTGAAGACCTAGTGCTGAACGCTACTTTAACGTCGGACATGGACCGTTTCCAACTTGGGATGGGAATGATCCTGTTGAGTCGTGATGTAGTGGGTATACGGTGGATCTGGATAACAAGGGATATGACTGCGAGCGGGCCTTGAGAGGACTTGAAGCCTACCAAGGTTAACGTTGGACTGCGCCGGCAGAAAGCTTAAGGAAGACATCGAAGACCATGTTTCGTCCTTCCCTGGCACAGTTATGCTGTGGTCGACATGTCGTATCTAACCCAGTTTCGGTTTGATAAATAGACGTGAAACTTGAACCCAAAAGCGTACTGTGATAAAGGAGGACTTCGGAGATGGTGGCTCTAGCAGACGCCTTGGCGTCGTTACTACTATGCCCCAAGCATTGCCAGCAAAGCTGTGAAACACGAGGGTTGAAGCAAATTTTAACAAACAACACCCTCCGTGCGATAGGATTTCCATCCATAAAGTTACGACGCCACGTCGCCGCCATGGAAATCGGTGGGGATGGCCGTATGGTCACGTAGAAAATGTCATTGAGTCAACCAGAATGTTGGCACTGTAGTGCTTGTCTTTATAAGAGGCGCATCGCTCGAACCCTTCGCTGCGAGAGGCCACAAGTTCGCGTAATCAAAACTTGGTCATCCACTGCGTCGCAGTCGCCAGGTTCCAACACCGGCGCCAGATTGCGCGCAAATAAGATCCCGAACTCATCGAGTAGCGACAGGTTTTCCCCCGCGCCCGGGGACAGGGGTGTAGCACCGCCCACGACCATCAGGCGGAGGCTGTACATCCGGCTACTATGTCCTGCGGGGAGGGTCCAGGGAAGACGCGGGTAGGTCGCGCTCCCATTGCAGTAGTCTAAGGGCCTGAACAGCGATAGCACCAGCCCTCGAAATGGTCAGGCTCAGTATACCCTTCGCCTCGACTAAGTCGGAGGAGATCGATCACGGTTCGGCACCGTCAATCATATGGACACCGAGCATACGCGAGCTCTGCGATGCCATTCATGCACTTTGCCCGACATTTCTACCATCTCTGTGAGGTCGTAGTAACCTCGGGCGCAGGTAAAATCTCCACGCCGTTGGCAATAGGCAACGTAGGGGCAACTGGGGACGCGAGCAGGCGGGTGTGCGAAGAAGTCGGGGATGGTGAAGCCGTTCGCAGAGCCAAGTCCGTGCTTGCCGTAGCCGTCGGCCGAGAGGGAGGGGAGGGTGGAGAATAGCGCGAGGCTCCAACGGACGGCATCGAGTTGGAGCTTGCCGAGGTCGGTCCGGTCGATCGCAGGAGAGACGTCCTCAAAGCGGTGTAGTGCGCGGCCTCTTCGCACTTGCGGCCGAGCTCGAAGTGAAGCTTCTCGACGTCTTGGAGGCCATTCCTGCCGGCGTGGACCACTGCTGGGCATCGCGTACCGTGATAACTTTCGGCTCATCCCCCGACGGGAACTGATAAAGAGCCTGTTAGGTCAACGAGTCCGTTGACCGTCAAGCTAGCACGCGAGAACATTGCGAACTCGGAGTTGGGCACGCAATCGTACCTTGCAGGCGGTGGAGGATGGTCAGGAGCTAATACAACACACGGTGGTACATTGTGCAGAACTCAATGATCTCGCGCATCCACGACACCCAGCTCTCGAACGTTTGTAGCAGCGCCGCGCGCCCCGTGGCGGGAAGCTCCCGCAGCATCTGGTCCGCGGGTGCGCGGAACCGCGCGGGCCCGTCACTGTTCACCTACACGTTGAGCAGCCATGCTCCCCCACCGGATGCTCGCGACGGTCTCCTTGAACTCGGACATTTTGGTCGTCTCGGGCGCGAGCGAGATCGCCGCCCCCTTGGTCCGGCCGCGCAGCAGGGAAGGGGAGCGGGCGGACTCGGAGGCCTCAAGAATACATATCCCATATAATTCGAAGCCGGGACCTAGAGACTGTACGACTTACCTCAAATGAGGGCCCCAGGCCAAGTAGCCCTCCAAGTCCGTTCCCATTCAATGAGGGACAGACTCGTCGGAAAATTCATGTAACCACACGCACGATCGAGGGCGAGGATTGACGAAAGAAATGGACTATTATCAGGCCTCGTCGCCGACGATGAAGGGGGGAGGAAGCGGATGATTGTGTAACGACAGGGGTTAAGCAAGATAAGGGGGTCATCTTGATGGTAGACAACGTCCCGCATTTTCCAAGTCGAGATAGCGAGGGTACACAAGGGCACTTGCCTGATATCTTGAAGAATGGGATATGGTTCCTAGCGAGACCGTCCAGTTCGTACTAGTAGTGTCGAGCCGCATGAGCTGCTGAAAAGCTCGGACGGACTTGACCATGTAACTTGATCGACTTATGTATCGTCACGGTGTGGCTGTGTGGTCTGTTAGTGGCTGTGTTTTGTAGAAAAGGAAGTCGCTCATACCTAAGGAAACGATATGAACCACAGAAGAGCGCAGATTCGGAAGTAACAGAGTGGGCATGCCGGTAGGATAAGCGAAGACGACTTAGTAACGCTCGGTACCTCGAAATCCTTATTCGGGGTCCCAGTCAACTGCGCAGTTCTCGAGATGATGCGAATTGGGCCCCGACTAACTCCGCTCGTAAGCGGTGGCGGAGAGACCACGTCGACGGACCCGACAGCCGACTCGGAGTTCCCGTTGAGTCTTGTCCTTGCATTTGTGGGTCCATCGCGGGCTCGCATCTCTTCATGGACGATCCCACTCGGTCCTTCGCGTAGCGCAATCATCCTCTTCCCGATATTCATTCTGTCCTTCAAGCTTCAAGGCTCTGTCCGGCCGAACATCTTCAAACGCCCGCAAACCCCGCAGTCATCGCGGACCGTCAATCCTCTCGATCGTACCCCGCACCCTAGGTTTGGCAGTTTCTAAACGCCTTTCGCAAACCCGCCCCGCAAGTCTGGCTGTGATCCTCTATTGTTATTTGATATTCGTCTCACTCGGCAAATGACGGGATGGCCGTGGAGGAGCACCAGCTCACCCAGTCTACTCAGCAATCGACGCAGCCTACCCAGGATGCGTCGCAGGACCGGAGCATCGTGAATGCGGAGATATGGGGCTCCCTCATTCCCTTCAATCACGCCAATCCGTATATCACCCGTATAGACTTCCTGAAGACGCAGACGACGTATACGATGGGGCGCAGCCGGCAGCCCGGTGTCAACGATGTCCCGTTTCCGAAGTGTTTGAAGATGAGTGAGTACCATTTGGCATTCAGCCGCGTCGCGTTGCCATCCCTTACCCGCGATTCCCCGGCATTGCAGGTCATACACATTGTACGATAGAATGGGATGGTGAAGAAACTGCTTCGTCTGCCGTGATCGTCACGGACCTCAACTCCTCCAATGGTACCTTCGTGAGTACCAATGTCTAAACTCGCTTGCGAAACATCCGGAGATCTCGTCGTTTCCCGAACCCTTGGACGTCCACGAAACTACGAGTCCCCACAATTTCAGACTGCGCTATTTTCTTGCTTCTGAAACGACGGCTTTCACCTTCACGGTAAGACTTATCACCCGCCTGCTCATAGATCAATGGCCAGAACGTTGGTTTGGGCAAGTGCAAGCTCCTACGGGACTGGAACATCATCAGCTTCTCGCCTCCGCGCGACCGCGATGACCCCAAGGACGATTACCGTATGCCCCTCCATCTCCATCTCCCTCACCGTACCGCCTCTCCATCTATCTTCTGCCCCGTCTGACTGCCGACGTTCCTCTCCCAGGCTTCATCTTCAGGCACCGGGCCGCGAAAGAGAGCCCGACGGACAGCCTGCACCAGTTCTACGACATCGACCACGGGATCGGCAGCGGCGCGTTCGCGACGGTCGTGAAGGCGCTGCACCTCACGGAGCGCAAGTGGTACGCGATCAAGTCGTTCCCCGGGGAGCGCGTGCAGCAGTTCCTCAGCTGGCCGTCGCGCCGCGCGGAGATGATGGAGTCGACGTGGAAGCACCTCGAGCGCGAGATGAGGGTGCTCAAGCGCCTGCGGCACCGGAACATCTGCCAGCTGAAGGAGACGTTCATGGAGCCCGGGTATAGCATCAGTGAGTCGACAACTGTGTCTTGCGTGTCGGTTGATTTCCGGACTCAAATGTGGCCTTGCAGGCATTGTGCTCGAATATGTCGCTGGCGGGGACTTGAACGCATACGTCAACGAGCGCGACGTTGTCTGTGAGTTGCGTGGAAGGGTGCACGAGCCGTCCCGGACGCTCACACATTCCATAGTTGAAATCGAGGCGCAGCACATCACGTACCAGATCTGCGAGGCGTTGATAGTGAGTAGTGCACGCTGCAACCCCGGCATGGAACAACCCTTGGACTAGTACTGACAACCGTAATGTAGTACATCCACAGCATGGGCGTCGTCCACCGAGACTTGAAACCAGAAAACGTGCTGCTTACACAAGACTCGCCGCCCGTCGTCAAAGTGGCAGATTTCGGTCTAGCGAAGGTCATGGACTCCCTGTCCATCATGCATGTATGTCGCCAGGACGCCTCTGTGCGATTCGCACTGTGACTCATTGACCCTCGCTGCTAGACCAAATGTGGTACGCCCGGGTTCGTCGCGCCGGAGATCATGGGCACGGACGGATACGACAAGGCCGTCGACAGCTGGAGTCTCGGGGTGTTGGTATTCGTCATGTACGTATTGCCAATCCGCCTTTCTTCCTGGTTCGCGACTAGCCCTGTCAAGTTGACGAACCATTCGCCCGGCTAGGCTTACGAAGAACCATCCGTTCCACCACGACGCGAGCTCCACCGCCGATTGGAAGCTTCTGCAGGAGTACAACATAACCCCAGATTGTGAGCCCCATTTGTGCTTCACTCCATGGGTCCGAGAATCGGCGCTCACCTTCATGTCAGGCGAGGACTTCCTCCGGAAGCTCCTCGAGCTCAACCCGCGCGAGCGCATGACACCCAACGACGCACGCGCCCACGTGTGGCTCGCCGCGCAAGCCGCGAAGGAGCGCGTGCGCAGCATCGAGGGCGAGCTCTCCCGCCGCTCGGTCGCCTCACAACCCCCCCTGCCCAAGCCGAAGAAGCGGCCCCGTCCCCCGCCCCCAGCACTGTCGCTGTTGGGCTGCGCCACGGACGCGGGTCCGTCCCGCGCGGGGGCTAAGCGCAAGGCGTCCGTGCTGGGACTCGGTAGGACGCTCTCGACGCTCTCCGTGGCCGACATGGAGAAGCCGCCTGCGAAGAGGGCACGGGCGGAGCCCGGCGGGGAAGAGAACGCGGGCTCGGCGGAGACGATCGTGCCTGGGCTGTATCGGCCTACTCCCCCGCCGCGCGTGGTGTGGACGACGGAGAGCCTGGACGGGGAGGAGATTCCGGGGCTGGGGATGTGGCGCGATTCGTCGAGCGGACTGTGAGTTGACGTCGACCAGGACCCAATCCTGCGCCCGCGGCCCCGCGTTTTGCAACGGCCGCCCGTGTTGTGCGTCTAGACCTTGCTATGATGTTTCTTGATGTCGTCTGCTATTGCTATCGTAGTTGTCGTTTCGTATTGGCACTGTTTTAGCTTTGAAGTGTCGTCTCTTCATCTTATCGTGGACTACGTTTCGGCGGCTAGAATGTAAATAGGATGTTAATAAGGTCAAGCTTGTAACTGTACTGTCGTGGCTGTGCTATGTATACTTATTACTTACTACCGCAAATCAAATTTGTACTAGAATCATTGCTTACTGCCCCCTTCCGAGCAGCTCTGCGACACTCTTTGCGGAAGACCTGAGGAGTCAAATGGGCGTGCCGATAATAAGTTCGTGCTGCAGGATCTTTCCATGGGCCCATCGAGTCAGATGGTAGCGGTGAGATCCATTGCTGTTCGAGTTGCAGGCCAGAATCAGTCGTATGTTGTTCTCGACAGGTCATTCGAGACTTGTGCTAATAATCCCTCTTCGAGGCTTCACCTATTCACAGGTCCACGAACGGGATGTACGCAAGCATTATGATATTGGAGGACTCAACATCTGCGGGACAAGGTTCGTTTGTGATGGCAAGAGACCGAGCTCGAGAGTACTAACGCCGCTCGGTTCGCCAAAAATTCCTCTTCGAGGAAGGCGGACCCTGGCGAGGGGCGACAAGTACGTGTGGATGATGGCCGCGACGTTATCGAGCTCCGATGAACTCCGCGAGGAAGCGGTGGCGGAGAGAACACGTCGACGACCCCGCCAGCCGAATGCTCTCGAGTCTTACCCTTGGATTTGTGGGTCCACCGCGGGCTCCCATCCCTGGATCAGTGGATGGACGACCGCGCTCGCTCTTTCGCGTAGGCGAATTACCTCTCTCCTCGATATCCCGTTCTTGCCTTGGCCGGACGCCATCAAACGATCGGGAACCCCGCAGTCGTCGCAGATCGTCAACGCTCTCGATCGAGCAGCCAACTCCGCACCGAGGACTCCCTGGCGCCCTAGCCCGGCGAGGTTTGGCAGTTTTTAACCCCCTCTTGGAAACCCCATCTACATATACCCCCCCTCCCCCGTTATCCGGCGTACGTCTCGCCCAGTCAATGACACTATGGCTGTTGACGTTCAAGTTGAGGACCACCCACTCACCCAGTCTTCTCAGCAATCCACGCAGCCGACCCAAGAAGCTTTACTGGACCGGAGCGTCGTGAGCACCGAGATATGGGGCTCCCTGATCCCCTGCAATCGCGCGAACAAGCATATACAGCGCGTCGACTTTTTCAAGACGCAGACGAGGTATACGCTAGGGCGCAGCCGGCAATATGACATCAACGGTATCTCGTTCTCGAAGTGCTTGGAGATGAGTGAGTGCTTTCCGCCTATCACTGACCGTACCGCGCTGCGATATCTTGACTTACTTCCTTGTTTCAAGGTGCTACACACTGCAGCATTGAGTGGGACGGTCAAGAAACGTCCTCGTCCGCTATTATCCTGACGGATCTCAAGTCGTCCAATAGTACCTTCGTAAGCGCATCTGTTTACTACCTATAACAGAATTCTTAGCCGTCCGCTCAAATAAGATCAATGGTCAAGACGTCGGCAAGGGGAAATGCAAGCTGTTGCGCGACTGGAACATCCTCAGCTTCGCGCCCTTGCGGGAGCACGACAACCCCAAGGAAGACTGCCGTACGTGCCTCCGCGTCCCCAACCCGTCCTTCCGCGCATCTAACTCTAATTTAAACTGTGGGGTTGGTTCTCAGGGTTCATATTCCGGCACAGGGCGGCGAGGGAGACCCCAATGGACAGCATAAACGACTTCTACGACATCGCTCAAGTGCTCGGGGGCGGCGCGTTCGCGACGGTCGAGAAGGCGCTGCACCGCGCCGAGCGGCAGTGGTACGCAATCAAGTCTTTCTTCGTCGAACGGGTGGAACAGCCCGACGTCAGCAGGCCATCGCGGCGGGCGGAGATGATGGAGTCGGCGTGGAAGCACCTCGAGTGCGAGATGGCGGTGCTCAAGCGGCTAAGGCACCGGAACATCTGCCAGCTGAAGGAGACGTTCGTGGAGCCTGGATATAGCATTAGTGAGTTGTTGATTTGATTTCTCTGCCGTGTGCGTGATTAGAGTGACTGAGGGTGGTATGCGTATGGCCTCGGTACAGGCATCGTGCTGGAGTACGTCCCTGGCGGGGACTTGAATGCGTACATCAACAAGCACAATGTTATTTGTGAGTTGTTGCCTGGAAGGGCTCACCAGTCATCTCGGGTCCTCACGCATGCCGCAGTTGAGGCCGAGGCGCAAAATATTACATACCAGATCTGCGAGGCATTGATAGTGAGTCGTACCACCTCACCGGGCGACACTTGCACTAACCCAAACACAGTACATCCACGACATGGGCATCGTCCATCGGGACCTGAAGCCAGAAAATGTGCTGCTTACTCTGGACTCCCCGCCCGTCGTGAAAGTAGCGGATTTCGGTCTGGCTAAGTTCATGGCCTCTCTGTCCACCTTGCATGTATGTTCTCACTACACCGGTGCGCGATTCGTACTTAACGTTGACGGCGTCTGCTAGACTCAATGCGGCACGCCCGGGTTTGTCGCGCCGGAGGTCCAGGGTTCTGATGGATACAACAAAACCGTCGATAGCTGGAGTCTTGGGGCGTTGGTCTTCGTCATGTATGTATTACATTCGGCGATTTCTCGTTCGCAGCGTGCCTTTGACGCTCTCTTCTGTCTAGGCTCACCAAGAACATCCCGTTCCCCAACGGCACGGAGGCCGCCGCCGACTGGAACCTGTTGAAGGAGTTTAACATAACCCCGGACGGTGAGCTCCCTTTTTCCCGTGTGTCCAAGGATCGAAGCTCACCTCAAGACGCGATGCTAGGCCAGGACTTCCTCCATAAGCTCCTGGAACTCAACCCGCGGAAGCGGATGTCCCCGAAGGATGCGCGCGGCCATGAGTGGCTCACCACCCAGGCCGCGCAGGAGCGCGTCCGCAGCATCGAAGGCGAGCTCTCGCGCCGCTCGCTCGCCTCACAAACTCCACCTGCTCAGCCCAGAAGGCGACCCCGTCCCCCTGCCCCATCCCGTTCTGGTGCGAAGCGCAAGGCGTCGGTGCTGAGCCTCGGCAGGACGATGTCGACGCTGTCCGTTACTGAGAAACGGCCTTCGAAAATGCCGCGCGCGGACACGGATCTGGGAGCGCATGCTGCGGGCTCAACGGAGACGATCGTCCCGGGGTTGTACCGTCCGACGCCGCCGCCTCGCATCGTGTGGCCGACGGCGAGCGTTGACGGGGACGAGATTCCTGGGCTCGGGAGGTGGGCCGGGCGCGGTTCGTCCAACGGATTGTGAACTCGATTCCACATTTCGCGCCCGTCGACTTAGATAGACGATATGTTTGGTTGCTTGCTATGTTTTTGACGTTGTGTTCTTGCTGTCTTAGCTATCTCTTGATATCAGTATCTCTCTTGCTTTGCAGTCTCAGCTCTCACATGTCATCGTGGACTACGAATACCATTTAGAATGTGCATACCAGTTGTTAACCAGAAGTATTATACTACGTAGTGCTGTAGCTGTGCTACACTACCGGAGTAAGCTCAGGCTCTTTGCAGTTACCAGAACTTCCACCTTCCCCTGGTCATCATGATGAGCCCGCAGCACATTGCTCGGAAGGCTCGACGAGACCAGTTCCGCAACGCCTTCAGGTATGGGGCCGACCAGGTATCACACTCTGCTGCAGGGTCTTTCCCTGTTCAAGTTGTCGCTTCTCGCTCAACTTGCACGGCGCTGAGCGCTTGCAAGCGATATCCCTTCCTTCTTCTCCATCACACTCTGCGGAGAAGGTCAAAGTCACCTCTGCACCATCGTGAGTAGTTGATACATTCACGTACAATTCTGCTCGGCCGGGAGCATCCACGGGATTTTAAAACGCTTTCAATAGAGTTTAAGTAGACCATCATTGACCGACCCACTTCCCGCACCCATCTTCCCACGGTTCGTTATCCTCCTGCGACCAACTACCGTCCCATTCGCCTTTCCTACACATGCGACACCTCAACGAAACCAGCAGTGGGAGCTCTGGAGCCGTGTGCGACGCGGCTGACGCGCGCCGCACGAAGAAAAGGAGGGTCGGGGACGTCGATGAGCTCTGGGGATGCCTCATCCCGTGGAACCCCGCGAATCCCAACCTCCGCAGCATCGAGCTGTCCAAGGCGAAGCGCAAGCACGCCGTCGGCAGCTCTCTCAAAAGCGACATATGTCTCCCGGCTAGTGCAGGTATAGGTGAGGCGTATTTCGGGCGTGTCCTCGCGGTATTGGTATCGTGTGCTAACGACGCGTCGGACTGCGAGGAAGATGAGGCGCACTGCGTGATCGAATGGGATGGGTCGAGGGGAACGTCCATTACGCCGTGAAGGTGACCGACTGTTCCGCGCGGGGGACATACGTGAGTGCGCAGCTCGGCCTGGGTCCGCTTCCGCAGCGCCCTCAAGATGATGTCTGTCTTTCAAGATTAACGGCAAGGCGATCCGCGAAGGGAGCAATCGGTTCGCTGTCCTGCGAGACGGCAGCGAGATCCAGTTTAGCTCGAAGGCGGGTGCCCCTCGGGAGTCATGTTCAACAGGGTTACCCTTTCAGAGTTCAACGAGCTCATACTTCGTTGAGGCTTCATCTATCGACAGGTCGACACTTCCCCACACCGCCATCCTCGTCCGGCACGCCTTGAATGACCTTGCGGCCTCTCAAACGCCCCAGCGAGGCTCGGCAGCTGCCCCATCCGTCCTGTTCATCGCTGCGGAGCGGACTAGCAGGTACCTCTGCGAGTATGTAAGCCGCTGTCCACGTACCATGCACCTCCTGCTCGCTGGGGCCCGTGCTGCCTCTCGCGGCGCGCGGACGAGGCGTAGGGTTCAGGCCGCAGGCTGCACGCTGTGGCGGGGGTGTGTGCGTCACTATCATCATGGGAACGTGGAACGTGGACGGTAGCGGACACACGCACTGCGATTGTGCACACAACAGCCGCCCGCCCCGTCTGTTCCTTCTTCCTTCTTCCTTCTCCTTCTCCTTCTCCTTCGACGAAGCCGTTTGAACGCACGAGAACGAAGCGAGAGCGAGCGTTGGCAGCGGGCACGGGGTGCGAGTCCACCACCGCGGCGTGACATGCCATCGCCATCGCCATTGAGGGAGGCCCGGGCGCACGCGAGCGAGGAGGGGCCATCCATCCGAACTTGATTCCGAAGTTTCGACACTCGCCCACCGCCGCCGTCCGCAGTTAGAATCGTCCTCTGAGCGGCGCGTCCAAACAAGGTAGGATCCTAGCCTAGTCCTGCGTAGGTCCAGTTTCGTGCACGAGAGCCCCAGGTATCCACCCAGCGGCGAAGCGCTCTGAGTCTGCGCAGAGTTCATGCATGCACACGCGTTCCACTGCGTGCACGCCCCACGCCCTACCGTATACAGCAAGAACGAGACACCAGGAAGGCAGGCAGGCCCGCTCCACGAACGCTAGAGGCTGGATCGAAGGGGGTTGCACATCCACATGCCCAGCCACGAAAAGAGATCTTGAGGCACGAAATTGGAAATCGACGAGCTCCCTGCGGGACACTCTTGTTCGCGAGATGACTCTAGAGTCTAGAGTGTATGGGTGGGATCTGGAGGCACCGGCGTAAGTAAGGCGAAAAGTGCCGGGGGCGGTGAGCCGCGTGTACGATGACGGTACGGCGGCGAAGGGGTCCCGGAAAGGCGAGTAGCGAAGCCTCCGCGCTGCGGGGCTCGTCCCGGGGCGGCCGACTGCGCCCGTCGCGGGGTTTCGAACGCGATCGCTCATACGCAATTGCCAGGAGACGAGGAGACGCTTGGGGTCCACAGATTCAGAACTCCGACGTGTAGATGGAAACTGGAGACCAGGGCATAGCGACTAGGAGTCGACAGGGAGACTACGCAGGAGGAGACACGGAAGCCGAGCCGAGAATGGCAGGTCTGGAGCGCAGCGGGGAAAGTACTGGGATGAGCGGAGGACAGAAGGAGATCCGATCACTCGAGACAAGGAAGGCAGGAGGCGGGCGGGAGAACGTGTTCGTGAGGGGTTCGAAGGGAAGATCGGCGCCGTACGAGGGAAGCATAACTCGTCCACGGATCCAGAGGGTTTCGGGTGCGGGCGGAATGCGGGTGTGTCTTGACATATCTCTACAATCTAGTGGAAGGCGATATCGCATTGGATCTACGATGAGAAACATTCGCGTAATGAATCGCACCTACGGGACGGAAATATATGGCAAGCAGTGCGATGGCAGCGATAGAAAAATCACGAGGTGCTCCATACCAAACCACAACGAGCAGGTCGTGGAAGCCATCCGTGTCTGGAAGACGTGTATGGGCGTCCTAGGAACGGAGATGGGATTGTCCCGATAATCAGTGCGCAACGAGCATGCTCACATAGCCAAGAAACTTCGTTGTAACCACAGACAGACCACGATAGAGATGGGGGGTGAGCCCTTGCCGCCGCAGAAATAATGTATCTGCTTCTCCGGGGCGCTACATCAGACGATAATCGCGGCGGCACAAAGCAGGCATACCGAGCATTTCCAAAGCATTGCGGGCAGAACCTATTCGGGTAACATTCTGCGAATTGGAATCGCATCCGAGTCATATCCGTCTGTTCAAATCGGGAACTGTGCGCAAGCAGTAAGATGGTCCATGGGATGTCATCGACGGAAAGTGCTGTATCGGAGAAGAGCGCCACCACGCACCGTTCATCGAACGCGAACTTTCCACACCAGAACTTGGACAAAAAATGGGGAGCATATGACGTATGGTGCACTTTAGCCCCGGCTTCATACGTAACTGTACGATCGGTCGAGCTCCAACCGAGTCTTCACAACCTGTAATGGCTGAGATAAAACCATGACCATTAGACGCAATATACAAAGCGAACTGGGAGAAGACACCATCAGTCAGAGCTCAAGCTGAGACGCAGATGACAAAAGACGCACTATGAGCAAACCGAAAGCGAATCCGCACCCTAGTCTTCCCGAAGAAGACTCCCCATCTCCACACCGTCCTGCCCGTCGTGTGCCGAGGCGACTATAAGGCCCTCATTCATCTCCCGCTTCACACATAACTGCTCCGCAAAGACAACGGTGCCCGCCGTGCTTACGCACATGACCAGCCAGAAGAAGACCGACGTTGGTATCGCGGCGGCGTAGTAGGTCGTGAGAACGAGGTGGTTGAATACGAGGGTGAGGGCGAAGTCGAGGATGAGTCTTGGTCGCCGGACGAGCGCATATAGGTAGTATATGCTGCGAGCCCAGCGCGCGAATGCATGAGGGGGTATGCAGGACTCGATGAAAAGGGACGTACGCACTCTGCGGCCGAAGCTGCCATCCAACATATTGCGATAATCCACGATCGCACTGGATCGACGCTCCTCAGCACCCCCTGCTGGATTGACCCCATCCCGACCTGCTTCCCGCCGCTCCATACGTAGTTGAAGGACGTCCAGGGGCCTTCGCCTGGTAGGGCGCGTGTTGTTGGTCGACCGGCCATCTCTCGCCAGTCCATGATCATCCCTGAGATGCGACGAGTCAGGCTACACAGAAGGTACCGCAAACACACGGCCTACCGACATTGGCGGCCCCGCCCTCGTATTCGAGTGACCCGGATTCGGCGAACATGACGAGCATTGGAGGGATGAGGAAGGAAAGGGTGAGGTAGTGCAGTGTCTGGAGGGCGATAATCTGAGGCAGAGGTCAGCGACGAGCGACGAGCAGCATGAGGAGGTGGTGGAGACTGGCTTGGGAGATGAGGAGGACGGGGTCCCATCCCGTGGACTTGGCCATCGTCGTGGTCGATGTCCAGGATGCAAGAGGATGCAAGTTCGATGTTGGGCGCTATCTGATTTCGGCAAATCCCGACAGCGACCAGCCAGCTCAATCCGCAGCGTCAACCGAGCCCTGTGGCATGCTCTATTCCTCCTTCTCCTCTTCGCCAATCACCAAGAGCATATATGGATCGAGTACAAGATTCGTCATTCAACAATGTTACTGCCGCATTTAAATCTGGTAAGTCCGGCTTTACCCGTTCAAATCCCAGTCCGAGGCCATGCTAGCTGACCACTTCCGAGTCCTAAAGTGTTCGTGTTTGCGTATAATATTATAGATTAGCTCACGTCAATAGGCAGCGTGTGTGGTGGCAAATGGGAGACCTAGCCGTGGGCCTGGGCCAGTAAGTATTCGACAGGTCAAACGGCTTTCAACCTCCCAATGTCGCGTATTCCAGGCTTGTTGCCGTGTCCTCGCTCGTCGAGGCACGGTCCGGGTGTTTCTCTTCTTCATGGAGGGGTACAGTTGACGCCATACTCTGATATCTCGTCCATTAAAACTATCCAGACGCTGACCGCGGCCACGGCTTGCCGCCATCCGGCGGCGTGGTCATTGAAGCTATCGTCTACTGTATCTCTGCTAACCGACAGCTGACCTTAGCTAGTGAGATAGGCTTACTGCCTGCGGAGGTGTAGGTATGCGTTACTACGCCTCTTTTTCAAGCCAAGCAGCAGGGAGATACCCTCTCGTGGCAACCTACATTCCTTTCATCTTTTAGAAGCGCTACCCTTACCCGGCTAAAGGTTTGTTTTCCACATTCCTTCAAACCTGTTGACAGCTGTGCATTCTGACAGGCATATTCGGCCCCCAGGCCGGAAACCGTACTTATGCTCCGCTTCAGAACCACAAGCATTCCCCAGTCTCCATACATACTCTGCCCCCGCTATTCTGGAATGTATGACCTGCATCGAATGGTGCTCGCATGCATGGTGGTAGCCATCTCCATCTACGCCGTGCGATGGCGCCGATCCCGTACATGCTCAATACACTTATGCGTATATCATGGCCAAGGCCGCCGCCCTCCTCGCCACCACGAAGTTCGCCTTCAAGCTTCAGGACGAAGGCTTCGTCGTCATCACCCTCTGCCCTGGGATGGTCGACTGCTCCGCCACGGCCGGGGCCGACAGTGCGTCATCCATCATTTTAATGTGTTTTTCCGAGTCCTCCGTGCTGAGCTGAGGGCTGTCGTGTAGGCGCGGCGCTGGCCGACAAGTTGAACGAGTTCTCTGCGACGGTGAAGAAGAACACCGGACTCGAAGTGACGCGGCAGACCCCGGAGGAATCGGTCACGGCGCAGTTGAAGGTCATCGACGGCCTTCAGGCGTCGCACAACAGATTGTTCTTGAAGCACACGGGCGGGGAGTACTTTCCTCGCTGCTAGGCGTGATCATGCGAGCGTGTAGTACATGTGAACGTAGAAGGCTCACGCATATTGTCGTGTGGCAGTAATCGGGCAGAGGTGGTCGCACAGACGGTCTGCCACAGCGTGGTGCAAGATTGGGGTATATGTGAACGTAGGAGGAATACATATTTGTGCATAGATTTTCCCTTTGTGACAAATTTTCACCAATTGTGTGGATCTGAATGAGGCACCAGCGGGGTCGATCACACTCTCGAGCATAAGAAACAAATGCAAGGTGGAGTTAGCAGTGAAGTGGTCTATTTGGGGGATGAGGGAAAATGACAACTACGCAGGGACGGCTGAGCGGGGATATTCATCCCTACGGTAGGCGGGTAACAAGAATTTCGTTCGTCTGTATAGCATGCCTAATCGATAGGCACACTCGACCCCCTCAATGATGGGATGCCAGGGAAATAATGCTTCTGTTCCGAACATCGAAAGCTCCGGGTCAGCTCATGGCAAGGATGAAATTGTACATGCTCAGCTCACCCTTCCAATCAAACGTCCTCCACCCGCTCTTCCTGTCCTGTTGGTATATCCACCGAACTGATCTCGCCTTCGTGCTCCTGCGCTGAGTCTACCCCGTCAGAGGCTGCTTCATCTGGGTGCACTATGTCCTCAGGCTCCTCCGCACCTGCCGAATCCACAAAGTGCAACCCCATGTGGACCTCAGCTCCGATTGATGCGATGAACGCAGGGAGTGTCCGATGGCTACCTGGCCCGAGGTGGGAGGTGGGAGCGGCGAAGTTGAGCGAGGGCATTGCTGACGGTGACGTTGGAAGAGTTGCTGTGCGGTCAGCGCGGCGCAGGGCAAGGAGGAAATGGCAAGTCAGGACTGCGGTGATTCTTGCAAGTGTGGGTGGTTTAGTGGAGTGAGTGAGAGATGGGAGGAAGAAGGATTGACGTACGGAGTGGTGAGAGTGGAGGCTAAATTTGAGACTTGAACAGCGAGTGTAAGTGTCTGGGATCAGAGCGATTAGACACAGTTACGAAATACAGATATGTAGAAGAATGCAGGAACCTCGGTAATAATCAGGGAGATGTATATGGCTGTGAGAATGCTGCAATGGTGTCTTCAATCTCATTAATAGACACAGTCGAGGGGGCAACTCACATGAAATATGTGCTCCCTGTAGTATCCCAAAAAGGGTGAGCAAGAGATAGCACAGGAGCACTCAGGCATGTGCATGCACCGTTATACAGCACAACACGAGCCAGCGATGGACCTCTCAATATCCCCCTTTGGGCTCTGTATGTTGCATATGTATTGTACCAGGTTACGAAAAGGACCAAGAGTTCCCCCGCAATGCTGGATACTCTGGCGGCAAGATTTACTAGAAAAGATTAGCAGCTTACTGGGCAACTTGGAACACCCAGTACTTCATACATACATCTAGATATCCTCAGTATAATCAATACAAAGCGAGAGCACTCCAGAAATATTCTTACTGATTTTGCATTTTGTTATATGCTGGGGTCCTAATGGCACTGCAATTGAAAGGACTTGGTAGAACCACCACCTTATTCATTGCATTGATGACCTACCCCAAGTATCCGAAGTCAGTAGCATACAGTGCTGGGAGATTGTCAATCATGGAAAGTGCACGGACCATGACGGCGAAATTAGGCAAGGATAGGAGCAGAAACATCAGAATTGCTACGACCTTACTATTCTGCGATAACACGTAAACACGGATGGTCGAGAAGACTGAGAGGTATGGTGAGATGACTCCAACTGGAGCAGGTTGGCAGGGCTTGCCTGCTGGGGAGAGCATAGCCAGTGCAGTCATTGTGCTTTGGAGACACTGGTTGGCTTTACAGCTATAGGCATCACGCATGAGCATACAAGATGCATTGCCACGGAACATGGAAACATACACCTAGGCATATGCCACCATCAGTGATCTAAGACAGGCTCGAAGACTCCGGAGACCTACCATATTAGACATTGGGTACACTGTCTGCAAGAGAAAAATAGCCTGGAGCATGCTTGGATAGCGACTGAACCCATATAGGAGCGCTGCAGCATTCAGTCTGCGACCCTTGTGAAATGTCCAAAAGCAGCGAATTTCTTCGTCCAAGTTGATGAGCCAGTCGTAAACGACGAGTGCTAGATGGACGTAGTTGGTCAGTGATGCTCGTGTTTTTGGAAATATGCAAATGGATTTGACCGACCGAACTCGGCGAAGATGAAGTACTCCTCTGTCAATCTGATTGAGAGGTAGATACCGGCCAGGATACAGTACGCTGTAAGCATGTGCAAGTGTAAGGAGCACACTAGCATATGGGATGACCCACAGAGTTGACACGGCATCAATGGGGGCTTGCTGTGAGGACATTCGCGCTAGAGGAAGAAGGGGTTGGGGCTGCACTGGACTGACGTCTCTTTGGGCCTTATAAGATCGATATCTTCAGAGAAACTCAAACACAAGGTAACCAGTGGCTGTAGATGGTCGGAAGGTACGCGGCTGCGAACCAAATGCTATGCATCTGACTTCAGTGCAGACAAACCCAATCAGCAAAGATCGCGGCCGAGACTGTACAGCACCGTCACCCCAACGTTCAGACCCTACTTATTTATCCGAAGAATAGTAAGACGCTGAAGTATTGGTGCAATGTGCCGTTTGGACAAATTCCTCGCCTATCTCCACACAGACTCATATGCATACATACCTGTATCCAGCTGAGCGCGAATCGGCAGAAGCAGGGTACCACACCGAGTGTCTATATTGAGATGCCGCCAGAGATGAGATCCTCGCATCCAGTACGGTAGCGTAGGCAATGCGGCAGTGCGAAGAACAGCGACCTCTGGCTCAGCCCGCTGAATCTCCAGACAGTGTTCGCTGAGGGAAATGTTTCATCGTATTGAGTTATCTAATTTCGGTAAGGTCTGATAGCGAGCAGCTGAATCCGCAGTGCAAACCGAGCCTGTTTCGTGCTCTCTTTCCTATTCCCGGCCTCTTCCCCAACTACTAACTTAAGAGCATATTCGATGCTCCGAGTATTGTGGAAGTAGCCCCTCAAGTATTTGGTTGCTACGTGCTGAACCTCAGACCAGAGTCCTCGGGCCAAGTTCAAGTTTTGAATGCTATTATCCATCGCGCCCATGCAAAATAGTGTTGTTCCTTCAGTCTCGTTATAGAACAATCAAGTGACTCGGAGCCGGCGTCCCGCCAGCTGTAGGTCTATCGCGAACGACATTGCCTCTCGATCCCATACATAAACTCCTGCAGCATCTCCTTCTCTCACACGTCTGGGGCCTGCGCCCGGAGCCCACGCAACGCAGGGTGTAAGCCCTAACACAAACACACAGCCAGCTCAATCCCCGGGCAGCGAGCTTATCTGGACAAGGACCGCCAGCCGCCCTTGCATCGACCACGTATGCCCATCCTCACCGCAAGGTGCATTTCGTCCACCCTGATCACCCCCGAGCCTTCCCCACCCCCGCGTCCCCTCGGGCTTTGCCCACCGCGACGGAAGACCGATATTTGGACGCATCCCACAAGCGCGGCCGTACATAGCACTATGTATGTATGGGGACGTGGGGATGCGATTGGCGAGGGAGTGAGCGAGGGCGAGGGTGAGGGCGACGTACGGGCTTGCGCCTTGAACGTAGGCGAAGGGCACCTTGTATGCGGGGACGGGGTTCTGCTCTAACACGGCGAAAGGGGGTGCGGCGTCGAGGAGCGCAGGAAACGAGAACCCAAGCGTCCGTAGGGCGCGCACGATGATCCCAGACTCGTTCACCGTAAGCTTGACGAGGAGCCTGTGCGTCTTTAGGGGGCCGCCGCGGCTTGCGCGCGACGTGTCGCATGGCAGGCCAGAGTGCTGAGAATGAGAGGAAAAGAACACGTTCATCAGTATATGTGCATGCGTTGACAGCGGCCGAGTACACAGTACAACGGTACCGCTCAGACTTCCGCTCTATGAGCGCCGTCCCCTTCGTGCTCCAATCCTCCAGAGGCCCACCAGTCACGGTGACCGGGGGGTTCTTCTGCTCCGTGCCCCAAGGCAGGTCGTCGACGGTCGGCAAGCTCGGCGTCATCATCATCCACTCTAACAGCAGAGAGGACGTTCAGTGCCGATCATCCATCCACGACTCGGAGTGTGACGCGTGCAGAGACAAGAAATACGCACTGAGTGTGCTGTTGGGGCCCGTGAGGTAGACGCGAAGGTACTGCTCCGGGTTGTCCGCGAGGGTATACGGGATGTTGTGATTCTCGACTGTGGGCTCAAGGCAGGAACGACGCGGGATCTTGCACCGAGTTTGATATATGGTGGACCGTGGTGGCCACCGAGGCGCGCGCGGCGTCAACTGTTTCCAAGCGGTTCGCTCTGGTTCGCTTCGTCGACGAGCAGCGTGGCCGAGACGCCGCCTCCGCCGCGACCGCCTCCCCTCGCACTCCCTCGCATCTTCTACATTCGAATAACCACGCTCCTTACGCTGGCATTCACATGCGGAAAGCTCCGACTGCCATCCCGCCGTGACCTCCATCTATAGCAGGGACGATTCCCCTTACGAAACAGAAATAACATCTCCAGTGCATGCCAGATGTAGTCCAAATTCCGCCAGAACGAAGTAGGGATTCAAGAAGACAAGGTCTCCGACTATTAGGACCGTTACCCTTGTCCCTCCTGCGACCGGATGGGGGTCCCATCGGACTCGTCCGTCGCCGTGCGCGAGTCCGAGGGCTACGACAGCGGTCTTCTCGCCATGGAGGAGACGGTCATCGATCTTCGAGTCTATCTCTTCAACTACTTGAAGGACGGATGGGTTGGCGACCAATGGCGGCCTTGTACTTGCTCACGACCTACCGCCGCCGGTGTTGAAGTACGCGCTAAGTACGGCCTGATTTTCCTCGTCAGAGCACTCAGTTAATACTCTTATCCTTAATAGGCCTGTTCGCGTCTAAGGCGCTGCCACCTCAGGGAACACGCGCTCGAGTTGGTAGTGGTATCACTACGTCCCTTTCTCGTTATTTTATTGCCTCTTGAAATGGCACTAGTACTGGTGACGTCGCTCTTGCCTGAGGTTCTTCCCTTCAAACTCGGAGCCGTCGGAGCCGCATATTTCATGCTTCGATACACCGTCTGAATCATCGCTATGACACAAAGCTCGGCGGAGAGTCTCCGCGAGAGTTCGCGCCCCGCGAACGTCTACTTTTCAACCGGAGTGAAGCCCATACATCACGGTGCGGACCTTCCAGGAAACACGAACGTGAGGTTAAATTTCACTGCGCAGGGAGAGAGGCGGAGGGCATCCTTCTCAGGTATGCCGAGGGAACTGTTTGGCGACACTAGGACTGAAGCTGACGCTCAATTCCTTGCGGATTGTCCAGCTTACCTTTAGGGTGCCGACTGGTCAGTATTAATATAGCGCTGTCGGATAGCGTTACACTGGCAGATCGGATCCCGTAGCCACCGCCATATGAAGACAATGGCGACGAGCGATTCAACTTTCGTCAGACCACATGTCCGTTAGTTAGCCACTATTCCCCCTAAGTGCTAAGGTTACCGAGCTAATACCGCCCACCGTGCGTTCATGCCACCGATGTATGACAAAGCCGCGCTCAATATTCCCTCACCCTCAGCCTGGTTCTGATGGTAGAACCCGTTATTGTATCATGGTAAGTGCACAGCTACTCTCGTACCATACTTCAGTCCAGGGCAGTTGAACCTTTCCCATAGAACGCCGCTTTGGAATTTATCTGTGTCAACGATGTTTAGGAGGTACCCGGCGAAGGGTTATCGGGAGTTAAGGTCCTGAGGGAGAGTTGGACATTTGGTCCCCTCAAGGACGAGTTGCCCTTAGGTTCGTAACTCTCGTTGGAGATCTTACGTTCCTCCGTCAGTGAAAGCAGCTGAAAGCGTTCCATAGGTCTCATCGCCGCGCAATCCCACACGATGTCTCTTCTCCCCCCACATTGACGGCATGTAAAACATTCAGCAGTTCAAACAAGACTCTCGGAGCGCACTCGAGAGCCGCCCTTTTGACAGCCCAGCGCCGTGCACGTCTGTGTAAGTTGAGGCTATATATACATACCCTCCGACGCTGACCTACCGTATCCCCAGGTCTCTTTGCACCGCGTATCCAGCCCAGAATGCACGACTTCCGGGCAGCAGCCGCGGCCTGTGCGATGATGGCCATCGCCCTCGTGTATGCCGTGAAATGGTACACTGACCCCGTGAGTGCGCGATCAATGTCTTTTGTCTCGTCAACCGTACGGTTGGTCTTCTGAACATCAGTCGTAGCTCCATGCGATCCCCACCGTTGGCGGCTCCTCCCTTCCAGGCTTGTCAT
This sequence comes from Ganoderma sinense ZZ0214-1, assembly GCA_002760635.1. Taxonomy (NCBI): domain Eukaryota; kingdom Fungi; phylum Basidiomycota; class Agaricomycetes; order Polyporales; family Polyporaceae; genus Ganoderma; species Ganoderma sinense. The sequence continues at coordinate 251,148 of AYKW01000015.1, read as the reverse complement.
ACCTCACCGCGAGGCGCACCAACCGCGACTTCAAGGCGTTGCTCGAGGAGGGCTACAGAAAGGTACGTTGTATCTCGGGCCTCAGCGTCTCTGCTTACACCCCGGCGGGAATCCGGAGTCTGCTGTGCTTATACTTCGAGCCCCCCTCTGCAGTACCCCGGATCGACGTTCAAACTCGCCTTTTTCACCCATTGGCTGGTCATCCTTTCTGGCCCAGAACTGGTCGAGGAGGTCAGGAAGCGTCCGGACGAGGAACTGTCCCTGATGTGGGCACACGCAGAGGTGCGCATCCCCGCGTCCTGCCATGTTACACCATGAGGATGCTGCTCAACCTATTTGACGGTTGTCTTCGCAGCTAATTTGGCAGAGCAAGTATACACTGGAGCCCCAACTCTCGTCGGACAGGTACCACGTACAAATCGTGAGGGAGAAGCTAACTCGCAGGCTAGCCACGATGCTTCCGGACATTCTGGACGAGGTGGCCGTCGCCCTCGAGGAGGGTTTTGGTACCGACACGAAGGGTAAGATCGCACATTGTTTGGTTGCGGTAGTCGTCTTCCTGACATCTTTGTTCAGAATGGACTGAAGTTGCAGTTACTCCGCTCATGAATAAAGTCACAGTTCGAGCCATTAACCGATCATTTGTTGGACTGCCGCTATGTGCGTGTATAGGATTCTTGACATCTGCCAATTCCATCCAATGAATGACCTGCGATCTATAGGTCGCAATGAAGAGTATCTTTCTCTGGTCGCTGAGTTCACACAACAAATTGTCCAGGACGGCGCTACCCTTCGCCTTGTGCCCAAGCTCATCCGATCGTAAGTGACAAATACGATTGGGATCCAACGTTTCTGAACGAGAGAGCAGGATCATTGCCCCGTTCATTATCAAGGCGAAGAAAATCGCTGGTCGTGCCGTAACGTACCTTCGACCCATAGTCGAGGAGCGTATGAATTCGCTCGCGGAACTCGGCGATGACCAGAAAGAGACTCGGAAGCCGGTAGGCTATATATTTGAATCTGGAATGGAACATTCAGGAATTAACGATGCACAGAATGATTTGTTGCAGTTCATTCTGGACACGGCGATGCAGAAAGGAGAAGACCTCTCCGTCATCGCCCAACGACTACTGATGCTCAACGTAGCTACTTCATTCACCTTCTCGATGGTGAGTGTTATCGCATTAACGCACGTTCGGCCTCAACGCCATTTTGACACATGAAGTCGTGTCAGCTCGTCACCCACGTGCTCTATCACGTCGCGGAGAAACCTGAGCTCCTCCAGTCGCTCCGTGACGAGATCCAGTCAACTATTTCCGCGAAGGGAGGCTGGACGTTGGACTCCATGAAGCACATGTGGAAGCTCGACAGCATCCTCAGGGAGACGCTCCGCTACTACGGCATGACGTACAGTAAGTACCCACCGACTCGGAGACAGCGCATCGCTGACCGTCACCGTGTCCCTACATCCAACCTCCGACGTGGAAACAGCGACGCTGACGCGGAGAGCCATGACGGACGTCACGCTCAGCGACGGGACCAGGCTCCCCGAGGGCACGCTCCTGCAGGCGGCGACGTACCAGCAGCACCACGACGACACCTACTTCGCCGACGCAGGCACCTTCGACCCTTTCCGCTTCGCACGCATGCGGGACGCCGAGGGCCAAGGCTTCAAGCACCAAGCCAGCACCACCGCCCCGGACTATCTCGCCTTCGGCCATGGGAAACACGCCTGGTGCGTAATGCAGTCTGAGCAGCCTGTCGAGATGGAGATGACTCACGCGGCAGGCCAACTTGAACGCGACAGCCCGGGACGACACTTCGCGGCGGGAATCGTGAAGGGCGTTTTGGTACACCTCATACTCAACTACGATATGAAGCTCGGCGGGGACGGTGCGCGCCCGCCGCACTTCGAGGCTCCGACGGCAGTCGTACCCGCACCTCACGGTCGGGTGTCTTTCAGGAAGCGTGAAGCGTCTGTATGAGGCTTCAATCAGATAGACAGAATGGACCCGGGGGTGACATACTGCCTGAGATGAAGTTCAAACGAAAGTTAGCGTTCTTTGTAGCCCGGTTTACGATACCCATATAGTTGGCATGTACGATATGGTATGCACTGATAGGATATGGAGCATATTTTGGAGGCCACCTCAAGGCGCGAAGGCTCTGAGCAGGCGATCAGCAAGGTCTACCCACTAGCCGCCCACGCGCTTCCGAGGCGTTGAGTATCGATTGACGAAAATGGAAAGAGGCCAAATATTTGGCCTATCTCATATAAGAGCACTCTTGCATCAGTCGTCTATCTTTCAGAAACGACCCTCCCAGTATGCCCTCGTACGCAGTCATAGGTGCTTCTCGTGGCATTGGCCTCGAGTACGTCCGCCAGCTGGTGAGACTTGGCCTCATCGCGATGCTTGACTCGCAACTAATTGCCCCTTGTTCATCTAGGCCAGTCGATCGGATATGGTGGTGTTCGCCGTCGTCAGAAATCCAGAAGGATCGACGCACCTGAATGCTGTTGCCGCGAGCTTCAAGAACATCCACATAATCCTCGAGGATGTGGTTGACTACAATAGCCTTGAGGTCGGTCTTCTTTCCTGCGGGTCGTCTTAGTCTTTAGCTAACGACATGCGATGCGATACAGGAAGCAGCGAAGCAAGTTTCCGCGATCACCGGCGGAAGTTGGACTACTTGATTCATAACGCTGCAAGCACGAACGTCAGCACCGTCTACAAGGGCTTCGACGACTAGTACGTGATCCCATACCCGGTATTGTGCTCCCCCGCCTCACCGTGACACTGCGCCACTAGCGCAAACATGGACGAGCTCGACGCTGAGTTCATCTCTGCGGCGGTATGTTGTCCAACGCATCGTCGTCATGTCCAACTCCTGCTCACTCTCGTCCCCCGACTCGCAGTACAAAATCAACAGCCTCGGCCCGATCCACGCCATCACTGCGTTCCTCCCCCTCCTCCGCGCGTCCGACACAAAGAAGATCGTCGTCATCGGCTCCGGCGCGGCAGACCCCAAGTCCACCCAAGTCCGACGCTTGGTCGCGTACAGCATGACGAAGGCCGCCGCGCTCATCGCCGCCACCAAGTTTGCTGTCAAGCTCCAGGACGAGGGCTTCGTCGTCGTCACCATCTGCCCGGGGATGGTCGACTGCTCCGCCACCGCCGGCGCTGACAGTGCGTCATTTGTTTTATATGCTTATTGGAGTCCCTCGTGCTGAGCTGAGGGCTGTCGTAAATGTGAGGTGGTGGCCGCAAGCCTGAAGGAGATGTCGTCCTCGATGAAGAGCCAGACCGGGATCGAGGTGACGCCGCAGACTCCGGAGGCGTCCGTCGCGGCGCAGCTGAAGGTCATTGACGGCCTTGAGGCGTCGCACAACGGGCTGTTCTTGCAGCACACCGGGGGGGAATACCGCCCTCGTAATTAAGCGTGGGTCGGCGGTCTTGTATCTGGTGGTAGAGAAGGCTCTATCATCCGAGAGCGTGTTGTGATGTGGGTGGGGGGCAGTGTGAACAGAGGAATATACGTGTACTTGCCGTGGCATTGAGTTCAATGAACTACCATATAGCATGACAACGTGTGAAACAATGTTTGAGCAGAGAAGCCCCGGGCCACAGACATCGTGTTCACATATCCCAGTTCCCGACGATCATGAACCCTACCAACTCTACTAGCTTCTAACATGTCTGCCGCTGAAACTGCCTATTTGAGCATACCTCCACGTCGCGCTCCAGCACTCCCAGCAGTGTCCGTTGCGACCTCAGGTCATTACTATTAACTTTGAAATTCTGTCTGTTGCTCGACTTCGAACTCAGCTCTAGGTCAATGCAACACTACAATGCAACCAGAACGAAGAATACAACGATATTTCAAGCATGAACGGAACCCTCCGACGATCCAGCTGCAGGATGTCGTCACGGGAGCAGCATACAAAAGGCCCTTATTCACTCGTCGCCACTCGCTTAACGTTCCTGGATAGTTGCAGGTTGCTTTCTTCGCGTCATGCATAAAATAATAATACCGCGGGGAGCTGAGCTGGACCACTGGCAGCAAACCACAACACTTCCTCCTCCCCTCTCCAGACTCGCCACCACCACTGCTACCACCACTCCACCAACTCAGGATGCGCTTCACGGACGAGATATTCCAGCCCTGCTGGCAAGGGTGTTCCGACAATGGCGCCTTACTTTGGCCGGAAGGGGACGCGCTGACAACAGACGGCGAGGGCAACCACTACGCGGACGTCCCCGCCGACACGCCAGACATCCCCAACCTCGACTTCTACACTGCAGCCGTGTCGACCGTGTTCTGCCCATACACGAAGCGCCTCGACGCGGCGCGCGACTACGTCCGCACGGCCCACGAGGTCGCGCAAAACCCAACCGAGGTGGTCTTGCAGCGCGTGCAGCGCGGCGACCACGCGAGCATGCTCGAGCTCGCGATGAGGTGCGTAAACGCACGCGCCCTGACTAGTAACTCCAGACGAGGACGATACTGACTTCTCCGGGACCGGTCCAGGTACGGCAGCGGGTGCGAAGCCGAGGAGCGACTGGACAAGACCATCAACCTCATCGAGCGCATCCTCGCCCACGCCACCCATGGCCAGACCGTGACACCGGGCCCCCCCACGATCCGCGTCACGGTGCCCAAGCACGTCCTCCAGCGCACGCACTCCGCAGCCGCGCTCGCCTTCTACAGCAAGTACCGCGCCAAGGGCATCGCGAACACCCCGCTCGCGTACCACCACGACCCCGACCTCCTCCGCGCCGCGACCGAGGCCGACCAGGCGGTCGCCGCGGGGCTCCCGAGCCGCGCCGCGCTCCTCGTCGCGAGCCACCTCGTCGCGCTGGGCAGGCGGCCCGGGTGCGAGGGGCGGGAGAGGTTCGGGCCGCGCACGGACAGGCGTTTCGGGGGGTTCACGAAGCTCTGGGAGGCGTATGCGGCGCATAGGAAGCTCGTGTCGACGATTCGGGAGAAACCGAATCTGTTCTGGTGCGGGGCGGGGGACTGCGATGTGCGCGTGTTGGACAAGCACGAGCTGAAGCGGTGTGGGGGGAGCTGCCCCCCGGAGACGAAGCCGAGCTACTGCAGCAAGGAGTGTCAGCGTAGGGTGCGTATCGCTGCGAATATCGCACACGTACCTAGCTAAGTTGACCGGGTGTGCAGGATTGGAAGTCGCGCCACAAGGCAGAAGGATGTGTTCCCGTTCCCAAACTCGGCGGGGGCGCCGGGACACCAGATAGTGGTGAATGACTTTGTCCACCACCGAGGGAGGGTATACTTGCATACTTGGGCGAAGGAGAAATGCCGAAAAGGCAATCTACCAAAAGTGATCAGCAATGGACTCTTCAACGGGGCTTCGTAGAGTAGAACCAACCATCCAGCTCAACCCACGAAGCGTGAACAAGTACCACTACTTCCGAGTGCCAGTCGGTCAACAGGTTCAAACCGAACGCGTGACGGGAAGGACCCACCTCGAGGTCCGAGGAAAGTTGTGGTTCTGATATACAGAGTCTGTAGTGGAGTTGAATCAGGCATGCCCTTAGCAAAGGACGGCTATCCGTACCTTCGCGAGCGTTATCCTGGAGCCGATCTGCATGTATGAATATGAGAAGTATCTGAAAAACACTACATAAGTTATAAGAAAGGCTAGATTCCGTTGCACTCGGCTGAAAATTACCACATACATACTAGTACATGTTTCCCGAACCAGCGCCGCTAGCTAAGTGGCCCGTTGATTAGCTCCAACGACAGCAAGGGCTGGCCTATCATGGAAAAACTTAGCAGATAGATGTTATTAAACGGAGACATGCTCACGGAGGACATGTAGGGACAGAGCGGACATGAGACGGTATGTGGTGGGTGGCAGCGAGCAGTCGCTCTCCGCTTTCCATTAGCGCCGGATATCCCAGTCACCAAACTCAAATTGAAACTCAGAAAGCCCGGAGTCCAACTCCGCTTTAAGCTTTCTTTCAACCAGGTTGAGCTTCTAACACATCCAGGTTCGCCTTCACCGCCTACCTGAAGGCACACTGACCGAACATTGGGCGGGATGCGGTCATCCCGGTGTAAGTTGCGCTTCATTCGTACCGGCGGCGGAACCTGCGAAGATAGAAGACATGTCAGCAGGACTCGGGCGTCCTCGTCGAAGGCATCCGAGTAAGTGCCCTACTACATTCTTATAAACTTCAGCTCAGAGAAGCTGAATCTTTCTCATAGAATGCCGTTTATGTCCCTTAGTCTCTAGGTTTTCCCAATTAGCGTTCACGAAGGGTACGCCCTACGTCATGTGCTAAGAATTCCTGACTAGAAATCTGTCCCTCAGGCCTTCCGCACGAACAAGGCATCCCCCTTCCCTTTCGGTCGCCCAAAAATCCCACACCTACCCGGATAAATACTCTCGGGTACGCAGAAAGCCACCACTATCCACACGACACACGTCCTACCCCAGATGGACGATTACCAGGCCGTCGTATACTCATGTCTCGCCGTGGTGGTCGGCATCTATGTCGTGAGATGGTACAACGACCCCGTAAGCACATCATGCACCTCGCAACATTCACTGCGACTCACTGGTGTCTGCAGCTCCGCGCGATCCCCACAGTCGGCGGGTCCTCCCTTCCAGGTCTATCTTACCTTGGCGCGCTGCGCATGCTGGGCGACTGCAGAGACGTGCTTGAGGAGGGGTACAGGAAGGCATGTGTTGCTTCTCCCGGGCCATGCACTTGACTTTTGGCACCTGCGCTCACGGGATTTTGAGGCAGCACCCGGACTCTGCGTTCAAGGTCGCTGGTCTTGACCGGTGGACGGTCGTCGTTTCAGGGCGGAATATGGTAGAGGAGCTCGGGAAACGCGGAGACGGGGAACTGTCCAGCCCTGCAGGAATTGAAGAGGCACGTCTGAGTCTCCCTTCCTTTTGCGCTGGACTCGGAGGCGGTGACGCTGACTAGGTCCGTTTGACGATCATCGTAGACTCTGCAAACGACGTATTCTTTCGAGCCTGCCGTCTTTGCGGATCAGTACCACGTGGCGGCCATTAAAGAGAACTTCACGCGGAAGCTTCCGGCCGTGCTTCCGGACGTCATCGACGAGGTCTCTGTCGCCGTCACGGACAACATTATCGCTGGTGAGGAAGGTATGCGATTTGCGGTGCCTTCTCGTCGCAGGAACTACACTAATGCCATTGTGTGTAAGAATGGACTAGCACAGAGATCACGCCGGCGTTGCGGACAATCATCGCCCGTGTCAGCAACCGAGCATTCGTTGGCCTGCCCTTGTGTGAGCATCTCCGATGCTCCAGAGGGGATCCCGCCTCTCATAGCTTTGCTTCTATTCATTCACAGGTCGCAACGATGAATACCTCTCCCTGGCCGTTCATTTCGCAGTGGGCGTAATGAAAAGCAGGGTCATTCTTCGCCTCTTCCCCCGTTTTCTTAAACCGTGAGTAACGCATGCTTCCCTGGCAAGCACGGGCTGTCACTAGTCACTCACGAAGTTTGCAGTCTTGTCGCACTATTCGTCAACCCGGTTTAGGTGAAGGGCGACACCCATCGCGCCGTGGCGCATCTACGGCCAATAATCGAGGAGCGTCAGAAAGCCATGGCCGAACTTGGAGAAGGATGGAATGATAAGCCGGTGCGCAATAATAATCATCCATAGGCCTCAACGATGATCCCTAGCCAATTGTCCATGTGTCACAGAATGACCTTCTACAGCTCCTGCTGGACAAGGCCGCGACTCGAAACGAAACAACGTTCGTCATCACGCAACGACTCCTGGTCGTGAACTTTGCCGCCATCCACGCTTCCTCGATGGTAGTAGTACCGTACTTGTACTAGCCTGCCGCACGCACTGGTCCTCACAATCCGTCCCCCCGGGGATTTTCAGACCGTCACGCACGCACTCTACCACCTGGCTGAGAAACCCGAGTTCGTCGCACCCCTCAGAGAAGAGATCGAGACGGCCATCGCAGCCGACGGCTGGACCGCCCTCGCGCTGAGCAACATGTGGAAGCTCGACAGCCTCCTGCGCGAAACCCTGCGCTACTACGGCCAAGGCCTGGGTAAGCCCTCCCCCCGGCCCTTTTTCCCCTGTGCCCCTCGCGCCCACTTCAAGGTGTAGAAGTTGCACTCATTCGAGCACGCACACACCGCCCTCGCGCTGACGCGCCGTCGCCGCGCAACCCACAACTCCTTACCGATACCCACTGCCAGTGTCGATGAACAGGATGGCGATGAAGGACGTCGTGCTCCCCGACGGCGCGGGCACGCGCATCCCGCGGGGCACGCTCGTGGCCGCGTCCGTGTACGCGACGCACCACGACGACGCGCTGCTCGCGGACGCGCGCGCGTTCGACCCGTTCCGCTTCGCGCGCATGCGCATGCGCACCGCTAGCGCCAGCGCTGACCGGGACCCCACGGGCCAGGGCGCGAGCGCGAGCGCGAGGCTCCAGTTCGCGAGCACGTCGCCCGAGTACATCCCCTTTGGCTATGGACACCATGCCTGGTATGTTATCAGCCCCAGTCCCTATACATCTATCCGCCCCGTCCCTGTTCCGCGTAAGCCGCGAAGGCGCGTGCTGACGGCGATCCTAACGTGAACGTGAATCGTGGCGCTGCGCCACTGGCAGCCCAGGGCGGTACTTCGCGGCGCACGCGCTCAAGGTGGTCCTCGCGTACCTGCTCCTCAACTACGACATGAAGCTCGCGGGGGACGGGGCGCGGCCCCCGGAGGTCTGCTTTGCGATGCGCATCGTGCCCGCCCTGCAGGGTCGCGTGCTGTTCAAGAAACGCGAGGGAGGCCAGGGTTCTGTTTGATCAGGCTTGGCTTGGGGATCCGAGCTGCTAGCCATGTCGCTCGCGTAGAGGCGGATGTTGATTTTCCAGGCTAATTTTTGTGCGCTTGTTCTCGATCGGGGTGGCTGGCCGTGGAATAAAGACCTGAAGAAGAGTCTGCATTGACCCTTCGCGCTTCTTGAAAGGAACGTGTAGGTGCGGCGGCGGTTTGAGCCGTTCAACATTGAAGACTCCCGGCCACAGCGACGACCGGTCTGCAAGCTCAAGCCCAGTGAGAACACCCATTATCTGGCGGGATCTAGAGGTATCTAAGTGACAGAGAAATAAGCGGATATCAACGGATGTGATTAGATATTGAAATTGTCCTGAGGATATAATGAAATATATCTCTTCATTTCTGCTAACATCCTATGATATCTTTTCGTGTCCAGTCGCATCTGCCTGTATCTCGTCCATTGGATGTATTTAGACATTTACAGATACAGAGAACCCCGTGCTACACATGGAAAACAACCAGCAATAGCAGGGACGCTCGCGCCCGCCCCACGCCCGTGCACCGTGCCTGCGCCATGCCCGCGCCCACCCGCCCCACGCCCGCGCCCGCGCCCTCTCCCCGCTCTCGCCCAACGTCCTCCTGCCCTTCCCGCTCCATCCGAGAGATAAACAATCCACGTACCTGCCACCCATTTCCGCGCTGTACTGCGACCAACCACTCAGACCCGTGCCGTCGCGCGCCGCCGTCACTGCACTCATCGGGCCTGTAACCGTTGTGCAAAGTTTCCTCAAACCTATAAGAATGAAAACATAAATATATGACTCACCGGTCCGTGGCCCTATTCTCGCTCCTTGACCTCAGGCCCGCGTCGCAACGCACACCCATTGCTCCCATCATCCACCAAGGGCCAGCCAGTCTGCGCTGAGCCTACCGGCGGCACCTCGGAGTCGCGTCAGCTCTGTCCGAGGTCGGCACACCTGGGTCGGGGCGGGGGGTCCTAGAGAAAGGTAGAAACGGGGGTGAGTGTATGCGCGTACCTATAGGGATGTAGATGTGGCAGGGAAGAGAGTTGTGTTGGGGTGTTGGGGCGCGCGACGCGATGTCTTAACGGATGGAAATCAAGAAATGACGTCACCGGTATGGTGAACAAAACAGAAATAAATCTGTACAGTTTGCAGTGTGAAGTGTACAGAAAAAGAGAAACGGTACAGAAATGGTACAGAACACGATGGCGACTTTGTACAATTCGACGTCAAACGGCTCAAATGATTCAACACAAGTCGATTTTTGACACCACACGGGCGCCAATTGTACGTTAGATGCACACATATCTGAACGGATAAGTTTATATATTTCTAGATCCTAGTAGATAAAGGGTGTTCTCACTGGGGCTCAAGTTTCAAGGTCCCAATCTTCAAAGTTCATTCAAATGTAAGCCGGCAGAAACCAAGTGATTGGTGCAGCCAGGAGTGCAGCACACATCCCGACGCGAAGAACCCGATCTAAGAGTCTAGATGGACGACAAACATCCGGGCTTGTCCCTGCTGTCGAGCGAGGACATCCGGACAGTGCCGAAGTTGATGTCTATTTGTTCCACTTCCTATTCTGCCACTCAACGCCCACGTCCGACTTAGCCGCCCGTCTGGATTGTTCTCGTAAACTCGCGTCATGCTTCGAAGCTTCATGTAAGGCCGCGAATTTACTCGCTCCTTCCTTTCGTCATACCGCTAGAAATGTCTCGATACCACGCGTCTCTAGTCACAACATGGATATAAGGGCTGTCGTGGCCGCTTCCCCTCATTCAACATCATCGACAAACCCCTCACTACACGTCCTCTCTCCACACTCGTACTACTCCCCTCTCAGACAAAATGTCTCTGATTAACCTCTTCACCAACGGCGGCCTCTTCTCCGACTTCGATCGCCTCTTTGACGACGCCTATGCCCGTCGTGCTGCCCAGAGTGGACCGGTTCAGCCCCAGGGCAGCGCGCCGCTCGTTCTCCGCCCCAGGTAAGTCGCGCTGCGCTTGCTTATTATTATCTACCCTCTAGTTTGATGTATTTACACAATAGTCTCATAGGATCGATGTCCACGAGGACAAAGAAAAGAACCTCGTGACCGCCACGTTCGAGCTCCCCGGCTTGAACAAGGAGAACGTCTCTATCGACGTGCACAACAATGTCCTCACCGTCTCCGGCGAGTCGAAGTTCGAGTCGGAGAACACTGAGGACGGATATCTCCTTCGTGAGCGTCGCTTCGGCCGCTTCTCGCGCTCTGTCCCTGTCCCCGAGGGCGTGAAGGTATGTTGTCTCTTCCCTGTTACCTCCGCGTCCGTCGATAATTAACTTAAGGTTCGCAGCCCGAGGAGATCAAGGCATCGATGGAAAACGGTGTCCTGACGGTCACCTACCCGCGCTCGGCTCCCGAGCAGGCTCCCAAGAAGATCACCATCTGGTGAGGGAGGTGTTCTCGCTGTCGAACGTCTCTTCTGATGACACGATGCAAATGTTGAACCTCGTTGTATCCATAATTGATTGTATTTTTGTCTTTTATTGTGATTGGAGTGTGGTATAACAAGTAATGTACAAACTCTAACACCGTCAAATGCTTACTACAACAACGTCAGGATTCCGCGACAGATCTAGGCCATGCGCCTCAGCTCCGGACTCATGTCCTTCATCCCGTCAATCATCGCCAGCGGGCCCTTGGCCGAGAACGACACCTCAATATTCCGCGCAGCGATCGCACCGACCCTCCGCCCCTCGCTCATCCTCGCCTCCTCCCACGCCTTGATCCCCGCCTCGCGTTCCTCCGCGCTCTTCCCCGCAGCAATCGACTCCTTGAGAAGGATCCCCAGCTCCAGCGCATCCAGCATAGCAAGGTTGGCCCCCGCCCCCGCAAACGGCGACATCAGATGCGCCGCGTGGCCCAGGATCGTAACCCCATCGACGTGCACCCAACTATGGTCCTCGGGAGATGGTACAGCGCGCGCTGGTACATCGCGCTGGGGTCGCAGAACTCGATGATCCCGCGCATCCACGGCGCCCAACCCTCGAACCTCTCGAGGAGCGCCGCGCGCCCCGCGTCGGGGTCCTCGGGCAGCTTCCAGTCCTCCCCAGCCCGGAACCACGCGTACGTGCGGATGCGCCCGTCGCCGTTCACCTGCGCCCCAAGGAAACCCTGAGCGTCGCCCGCCCACATGCTTCCCGAGCCGACGTTCGCGACAGTCTCCGCGAGCTCGGGGAGCTTGGTAGTTTCGGGCGCGAGCGAGATCTCCGCCCCAGTAACGCCGTGGTAAATGGGTTGTGCGGGTGACAGGAGCGGGCGCACGCGGGAGTGCGCGCCGTCTGCCCCGACGAGGATGTCGCTGACGGTCGTGAAGCCGTTCGCGAACGTCAGCTCGTGCGCGCCCCCTCCACCGAGAGGGCGGATGGACGTGAGGTCGTGGCCCCACTTGATCGACTCGGGGGGGACGGCGTCGAGCATGATCTTGCGGAGGACGGTGCGGTCGATCTCGGGGCGCACGTCGCGCGGGTCCTCGCTGGGCCCCCCTGAGAATGCGACGAGGAGCTTCTGGGTGTCGTAGAAACGGTGGCTGTCGCCCTCGGCGCGCGCGTTCGCCTCCCACTCCGCCTGGAGGGCGTTCTCGCGGAGGGCGCGCTGGCCGCTGTCGTACTAGTAGCCGAGGTCGAGAGTGCCGCCGAGGTGGCGGTGGGTGGAGAAGGAGGCCTCGCGTTCGTAGAGGGTGGCGGGGATGCCGCGCTTGTGGGGGGTGAGGAGGAGGGTGAGGCCGCCTGGGCCACCGCCGATGATCGCGATGCGGGGCATTGAGGTAGCTGTCGACATTCTAGAGAGCAGGTTTGACCTTAGGATCGGCATGAAAGGTTGGAGAGGTACCCACGCGAATAGTTTCCTTGTGTAGTCTGCTGGAATAGGTTGCGTGCTGGAAGCTGAACGACTCGGAGTCCACCTGTCTAAGGTATGTTGATGAGTGTTGCTGAGGGATATGTCACCTGCTGGGGCTGCCTCAGGCTTTTAAGCCCCTCTACCAACGTACGAAACTCGTCGGCACGGAGTGCCAGTGTCGATCCGAGAGATGTCGTGGACTACCATGCCGTCGGCTGGAATTGACGACTCCCAGTGGGCCCCGGTCCCACTCGGTGTAGATCGAACTCGCAAACAAGTCGATGAGAACGCACACTGGACCTGCGGCTTTGGGACTCACTTCGCCCTCTCGACCATTGCTCGACCAAGTATATAAGTAAGTAGCACGGATGCGATGGCTGCGGAGAAGCATCCCGGAGGAAAGAGTCCCATAGGCGCCGACTGTCGTCCGCAGACTCCCGAACTCTCGACCTCTCTCGACGTGTGTTTTCCACGCTCGACCCCGCCTGATCTGGGCTGTTCTCGTTGGGTTAAACTCCCATCGCCGTGTGGTCGGACAGATCGCCTTGCGTTCCAATGCCCTCTGGCCTTGATATTGTCCTGGTACTAGAACGGTCGGCCGTTCGCATATCTCTGCGCGCAACACCCATGCCTCATGGCCATACATAAAGGCTCTCGTCGACGTCGTGGCCAGTGCCTCCCCCTCTCCTCGTCCAATATCGCGCATCGCGGCAACAAGCGCACGCCTATCCTCTCTCTCCCACACGTCGGACTCGTTTATTTGACACGATGTCGCTGGTGGACTTCTTCACCAACGACTCCCTCTTCGCTGACTTTGATCGCATCCTGGACAACGCTTTTGCTCGTGGCACGCAGTGGCGAGCACCATGGAATGCACAGTTCGCGGGCAGCGCGCCACAAGTTCTCCGCCCAAGGCAAGCCACTTTGTGCCGGCTTCAGCCCCGTTTCTGCGCATACTCACGGGAAATGCTAGAGTCGATGTCCGCGAGGACAAGGAGAAGAATCTCGTGAGCGCGATGTTCGAGCTCCCCGGCGTGAACAAGGAGAGCCTCTCCGTCGGCGTCCATAAGAGCCTTCTCACCGTCTCTGGTGAGTCGAGGTCTGAGTCTGGGAGCTCCGGAAATGTATACCTCTTGCGAGAGCGTCGCTTTGGTCACTTCTCTCGTTCGATTACTGTCCCCGAGGGTATTAAGGTATGTCGGTCAGGTTTTAGTTTTCTGCATCCCTCCCGGCTTATCCATCCGACACATGTTTGCTAGCCCGGAGAGATCAAGGCCTCGATGGAGAACGGTGTTCTAACAGTCACATACCCGCGCCATGCTTCCGAGCAGATATCCAAGAAGATCGCTGTCTCTTAAGGCGGCACCGTGACGTCCCGCTGACTCTGGTGGCTTCGCTCTCGGATATGCTCTCTGCATACACTTACCCCTCATACCCACTTTAACGTTATTGTATCTATAGCGGGTCAGCACCTTCGCCTCTAATTCGACACGGGCAAGAGTAGTGTACTATAATAATCAGAATAACACAGCTCAATTGTATTTGGACCTTCTGATTAGCTACGAGAACGGCCCTGCCAGGTATCGCGCAGCCATCGCGCCCACCCTCCTCCCCTCAGGCAGCACCGCTGACACCCAACTCAAGCGCGTCCACCCACCATCGCCAAATTCACCCCCTCGCCCACGAACGGCGATATCAAATGCGCCTGTGCCTCCCCCAACATCGTCACGCCATGCGTCCACCTATGGTCCAGCGGGAGGTAATATAGCGGGCGCGGGTACATCGCCTCCTCGTCGCACCCCTCGACTAGCGTCCACATCCACCTCGCCCATCCTTCATACACCTCCAGCAGCGTTCTCCCTCGTTCTCCGCGCTAAAGGGGGGTCGCGCGGGAGCGCCCAGTTCTCGGGGCCAGGGAACAACAGGTACGTGCGGACGCCCCCGTCCCTATTCATCTGCGCGCCGAGCATCCGCCGGTGCGCGACGGCGTACAGCGTCCCCTTCCCGACGTGCGCGACTGTCTCGCGGAGCTCGGGGAGCTGCGCGGTCGAGGGCGCGAGCGAGACCTCTGCTCCAGGATTCCGTGCTAGATCGGCTGCGCGGCGGAGGGGAGCGCGCGGACAAGGGAGTGCGCGTCCTCCAGGACGCCGCTCAGAGTCACTGCCGTGTGGCCGTTCGCGAGCCTGAGCTCGTGCTCCCCATTCCCGAGGGCGCGGACGGAGAAGAGGCGTGGCCCCATTTGATAGTGCCGGAGGGCAGCGCGTCGAGCACGATCTTGTGTGCGGGGAAGAGTGGTCGATCTCGGGGCGAAGGGCTGGCGGGTCCCCGTGCAGGTCTGCAGTGGGGATGCTGACGACCCGCTGGCCGTCGCAGTACTTATGTGCTTAAGCCACTCTCGGGCGCGCGTGTTACTTGAACGCCTGCTCGAGGCCGTTCTCGCGAAGAGAGCGCCGTCCGGTGTCGCACCCGATGTCGAGGGAGTCGCCAAGGCCATGGAGGCGCTGGGGTCGCGCTCGTAAAGCGTCGCAGGCCACGCTCGCGGAGGGTGAGGAGAGTAAGGTCGCCAAGGGCCCCGCCGACGATCGCGAATCGCGATGCGGGGCCGGGCGGATTTGTGTGCGTTATGTGCCATCGCGCGAAGCCTAGGAAGACGCTTGATGGTGCACGCAGAGTCCGCATTAAGCTTGAGATCTTGAGATGGCTAAGTTCGCGTGAGATTGTTCGACAGGCTCATAGGGATACTATGATAGCTGGTCATATATCTAAAGGTGCCGAAGACGTGTTGGTTGAACGATGAGCTGAGGTATGGGTATGGTGGCAGCGGTGTAGTAGGGCCGATCGTATATAAGACTCTTATAAGCTACACGACGCATGTGTATGTGTATTCATGCCGATCCGCGCAAGCGTCGCTTTTTTTAATCATGGACCAGTATTGCCAGTGCATCCGGGCTACCACGACTCTATTTCTCACTGTTACATGGGTTAGAACGTCACTGGCGGCACGGCGTAGTAACGTTGCGCACTTGGGACTCAGACTCAGAGGAACGCCATAGCTAACGAGTGAGGAACTTGAAGCAGCGGACTCAACATCACGAGAACTTGCGATTGACCAGGAGCACGTACACAGACAATGGGGTTCGCGCAGAGCAGAGAGGTAGAGGTAGATATACATAGATACACTTTGCTCGCGAGTCCGCCGTCACCTGACGGCGTTGCCATTCTTCGCAGCGATGCGGGACGACCGCCGTAGGAGGAACAGGCCCGGGATCGTTTCCGAGGACTGAGAATCCGTGAAAGCCGGAGCCGGAGCCGCCGCTTTCTGCTTTCCGCGCGTGCGCGCGGAGACGGGCAGATCGTCGGTGGAGATCGACATCGCCGTCAAGGTTCTGACGAGGTCTTCTGTCGGGTCCTTGGCTGGCGCTGGTGCTCGGGCTGGCGCTTTTCTCCCCGGGGCCTTAGTCGCCTTGGTTGCGTTCAAGTTGGTGGAACTGCCCTTCGCAGCAGCTGGCGGGCTCAGGCTGGCGGTAGCAGCGCATTGCCGCGGAGGGCGCAGGCGGTCGTCGCGCTTGTTCACTGGCAAGGGGGGAGGATCTGCCTCTGAAACTGCGAGCCATTCGTGACTGGCGGCTTCCGTGAGCGACATCCGTCTTTTCGGATCGTGCTCTAGAAGGTTGCGGATGAAGTCTTGTCCTGAAGGTTGATGCGAGCGTTTTCTCAACTCAACATGAACCAAGTTAACGACTGGCTGGAACAAAGACATACCTGCGTTGCCGACGTTGTAGTCTGACAGGATTGTCCAGTCGACGTGGGTATCACGACGCGTCAACTTCCTCCCGACAGGTCCTGCGACGTATCTCTCGCTGAATGGGTAATGCAGCGTAAGCCTAGGGAATCTATTAGCACCTAGTAAAGAACGTATAGCCAATCAATTTGGGGCTGCGTACAGTTTGAAGATGACGACGCCGATGCTCCAGCTGTCCACCTTCTCGTCATAGTGCCCCCTCGGTCCAAGGTTTGTAACTTCGGGCGCTGCGTATACGCGGGTGCCACACGCCGTCTACCCGCATGAGCGATTAAAGATTTAATAGACAGTCGGCTTGTGCGTTGAGAAGCAGCGAACCTTGAGATTCCGGAGCGTGTCGATGTGCTTGGCGAGGCCGAAGTCTGAGACTTTAACAACGAGCGGGTACCGACTTGCAAGAAGCAGGTTCTCGGGTTTAAGGTCCCTGTGAACAATACCGCGAGAATGCATGTACTGAAAATATGTTAATTTAAGCTTAGACGGCACGAAAACTATGATGCATACCGCGAGAGCGTCGCATATCTGACGCGTGACAATCTGAGCTTGATGTTCGACTGTAGGTGCCGGGGTCAGCAAGGCCGAAAAGGACTAGCCTCAGCACTCACATAAGACGCCCATTTCGTCCAAATATGCAGCGAGGGTGCCATGGTGCACCAGCTCAAGGACCAGGTCTACGAACTGACATATTAACCAACCTCCCCAAGCGATAGACATCAGGAACTTGAAAGGCGAGACGTACTGAGCCTCCCGCACTCGAGGAAAACCTCCTTCAGCTGGCATATGTTGGGGTGTTGGCAGCTCTCCAAAACGTCCACCTCGCGCAGAACGACGCTCGAGTGCGTCGCTCTGACGCGCGGCACGTCGTCGTCCTCCGAGGAGTCGTCTGGCGAGCCCGGCTGCAAGCTGTGGAGGGGGATCATCTTGACGGCGTACCACTTCCCTTGCTTCTTGTGGAGCGCTTTCACGACTGTCGCGAACGAGCCTTGCCCGAGGACGTTGAATAGGTCGTAGTGCTTGTGCAGGCCGCGCGAAGGGTCTGCGGAAGTGTCGACCTGTCGATAGATGAAGCCTAAGCGAAGTATCAGCTCAACCCTGACTCGGAAGGGGTAACCCTATTGAACACGACTCACGGGGAGCCCCGGCCTTCGACCCGAACTGGATCTCGCTGCCATCTCGCAGGACTGCGAAGCGATTCCCCCCTTCGCGGATCGCCCTGCCGTTGATCTTGAAATACAGACATCATCTTGAGGGCGCTGCGGAAACGGACCCAGACCGAGCTGCGCACTCACGTATGTCCCCCGCGCAGAACAGTCGGTAACCTTCACGGCATAATGCACGTTCCCCTCAGACCCATCCCATTCGATCACGCAGTGCGCCTCATCTTCCTCGAAATCCAACGCGTCGTTAGTACACAACACCAATACCGCCAGGACACGCCCGAAATGCGCCTCACCTACGCCTGCACTGGCTGGAAGACATATGTCGCTTTTGGGAGAGCTGCCGACGGCGTACTTGCGCTTGGCCTTGGACAGCTCGATGCTGTGGAGGTTGGGATCGGCGGGGTTCCACGGGATGAGGCAGCCCCAGAGCTCGTCGACGTCCCCGACCCTCCTTTTCTTCGTGCGGCGCGCGGCAGCCGCGTCGCACACGTCTACAGAGCTCCTGCTGTGGGTTTCGTTGAGGTGTCGCATGTGTAGGAAAGGCGGATAGTGGGGTAGTTGGTCGGAGGAGGATAACGAACCGTGGGAAGATGGGCGCGAGAAGTGGGTCGGTCAATGATGGGCTACTTAAACTCTATTGAAAGCGTTTTAGGATCCCATGGATGCCCCCAGCCGAGCTACATTGTGCGCAATGATATCAGGTACTCACTATGGCGCAGTGGCGACTTTCACTTTCTCCGCAGAGAGTGATGGAGAAGAAGGAAGGGACATCGTTCGCAAGCGCTCAGCGCTGTGCAAGTTGAGCGAGAAGCGACAACATGGAAAGACCCTGCAGCACAGAGTGTGATACCTGGTCGGCCCCATACCTGAAGGGGTTGCAGAACTGATCTCTTCGAGCCTTCCGCTGCAGCTTCATGACCAGGGGAACGTGGAGGTACTGCAAAGAGCCTGAGCTTACTGCGGTAGTGTTACAGTAGCACAGCCACAGCACCAGTATGTACATTCTAAATGGTATTCGTGGCCCATGTTATGAGCTGAGACTGCAAAGCAAGAAAGATACCAATACCAAGCGATAGCTACGACAGCAAGAACACAACGTCAAAAACATAGCAAGCAAACAAATACAGTGTCTAGTAAGCCGAGGCGCGCGGGCGGCGGTCGCGAAACGTGGAATCGAGCTTCACAATCCGTTGGACGAACCGCGCCCGGCCCACCTCCCGAGCCCAGGAATCTCGTCCCCGTCAAGGCTCGCCGTCGGCCACACGAGGCGAGGCGGCGGCGTCGGGCGGTACAACCCCGGGACGACCGTCTCCGTTGAGCCCGCAGCGTGCGCTCCTGGAAGATCCGTGTCCGCGCGCGGCATTTTCGAAGGCCGCTTCTCCGTGTCGCTCACTGACAGCGTCGACATCGTCCTGCCGAGGCTCCGCACCGACGCCTTGCGCTTCGCACCCGAGCGAGATGGGGCCGGGGGACGGGGCCGCCTTCTGGGCTGAGCATGAGAAGGCGGGGTTTGGGAGGCGAGCGAGCGGCGCGAGAGCTCGCCCTCGATGCTGCGGACGCGCTCCGTCGCGGCCGGGGCGGTGAGCCACTCATGGCCCCGCGCGTCCTTGGGGGACATCCGCTTCCGCGGGTTGAGTTCCAGGAGCTTATGGAGGAAGTCCTCCCCTGGCATCGCGTCTTGAGGTGAGCTTTGATCCTTGGACACGCGGGAAAAGGAGAGCTCACCATCTGGGGTTATGTTGAATTCCTTCAACAGGTTCCAGTCGGCGGCGGCCTCCGTGCCGTTCGGGAACGGGATGTTCTTGGTGAGCCTAGACATAGACAGAACGGACCGTCAAAGGCACGTCGCGAACGAGAAACCGCCGAATGCACTAATACATACATGACGAAGACCAACGCCCCAAGACTCCAACTATCGACGACTTTGTCGTATCCATCAGAACCCTGGACCTCCGGCGCGATGAACCCGGGCGTGCCGCACTGAGTCTGGCAAAGACCGTCAATATTAAGTACGAATCGCGGACTGGCGTGGTGAAGACATACATGCAAGGTGGACAGAGAGGCCATGAACTTAGCCAGACCGAAATCCGCTACCTTCACGACGGGTGGGGAGTCCAGAGTAAGCAGCACATTTTCTGGCTTCAGGTCCCGATGAACGATGCCCATGTCGTGGATGTACTGTGTTCGGGTCAGTCCAAGGGTCGCCCGATGAGGTCGTACCACTCACTATCAACGCCTCGCAGATCTGGTATGTGATATTTTGCGCCTCGGCCTCAACTGCGGCGCGCGTGAGGACCCGAGACGATCGGACTGGTGAGGCCTTCCATGCGACCACTCACAAAGAACATTGTGCTTGTTGATGTACGCATTCAAGTCCCCCCCAGGGACGTACTCCAGCACGATGCCTGTACCGGGCCCGTACCACCCTCAGTCACGCCGCGATTCGCGCACACGACAGAGAAATCGAATCAACAACTCACTGATGCTATACCCAGGCTCCACGAACGTCTCCTTCAGCTGGCAGATGTTCCGGTGTCTTAGCCGCTTGAGCACCGCCATCTCGCACTCGAGGTGCTTCCACGCCGACTCCACCATCTCCGCGCGGCGCGACGGCCGGCTGACGTCGGACTGTTCCACCCGCTCGACGAAGAAAGACTTGATCGCGTACCACTGTCGCTCGGCGCGGTGCAGCGCCTTTTCGACCGTCGCGAACGCGCCGCCCCCGAGCACCTGCGCGATGTCGTAGAAGTCGTTTATGCTGTCCATTGGGGTCTCCCTCGCTGCCCTGTGCCGGAATATGAACCCTGAGAACCCCACAGGTTAAATTAGAGTTAGACGCGCGAAGGACGAGTTGGGGACCGTGACGGGGCATGGCACTGGCAAGGAGCACGTACGGCAGTCTTCCTTGGGGTTGTCGTGCTCCCTCAAGGGCGCGAAGCTGAGGATGTTCCAGTCGCGCAACAGCTTGCATTTGCCCTTGCCGACGTCCTGGCCATTGATCTGATCCGAGCGGGCGATTAAGAAATCTGTTACAAGAAGTAAACAGGACGCGCTTACGAAGGTACTATTGGACGACTTGAGATCTGTCAGGATAATAGCAGACGAGGAAGCTTCTTGACCGTCCCACTCAATGCTACAGTGTGTAGCACCTTGGAAACACAGGAGTAGTAAGTCAAGATATGGCAGCGCGGCACGGTCAGCGACGGGTGAAAAGCACTCACTCATCTCCAAACACTTCGAAAACGAGACACCGTTGATGTCATATTGCCGGCTGCGCCCCAGCGTATACCTCGTCTGCGTCTTGAAAAAGTCGACGCGCTGTATATGCTTGTTCGCGCGATTGCAGGGGATCAAAGAGCCCCATATCTCCGCGCTCACGACACTCTGGTCCAGTAAAGCTTCTTGGGTCGGCTGCGTGGATTGCTGAGAAGACTGGGTGAGTGGGTGGTCCTCAACTTGAACCGTGACGTCAACAGCCATAGCGGAGCTCAATGTCGCGGGCATCTTTCACACGTATCGCCCTTTGCCCTCCTCGAACAGGAATTTCTGGCCCACCAAGCTACAGAGCGTTACTCTGGATCTCTGGCCATCGCAGACGAGCCTTGTCCGAGGATGTTGAACCTTCCAAAGTCATGAGGATGGCGTATATCTCGGCTTTTCAACCTGCCGATAGATGAAGCGTCAAAGAAGAATTAGCAAAAGTCTCAAATGATAACCTGTCGAGAACGACGTACGAATGATTCTGGTCTGCCAGTGCGACTCGAGCTGGATCTCGCCGCTACCATCCGACTCGACGGGCCCATAGAAGCTCCTGCAGCGAGGACTTGTTATCGGAATGCCAACCTTCGTGCAACTCGGGTCTCCGGGTCTTCCGCAACGAGACTGGGAGTTGCTGGTCGGAAGACGGGAGGAAAGCACATTCAACCTAGTAGCACAAATTTGATTTGCAGTAGTAGTATCAAATAAGTATAGCACAGCCACGATAGTACAGTTACAGGTTTGAGCTTATTACCACCCTATTTACATTCTAACCTGAAGTGTAGTCCACGATGAGATGAAGATACGACACTTCAAAGCAATACGAAACAACAACTACGATAGCAGACGACATCAAGAAAGACAGACAGCAAAGTCTAGTACACGCAACTTCAACCAGGCGGCCGTCGCAAAGCGCAGGATCTCGACCAAGTCCTACCCCGGGCCCCGGGGGAGTCACAGTCCGCTCGACGAATCGCGCCACATCCCCAGCCCCGGAATCTCCTCCCCGTCCAGGCTCTCCGCCGTCCACACGACGCGCGGCGGCGGGGTAGGCCGATACAGGCCCAGCCTAGGCACGATCGTCTCCGCTGAGCCAGCGTTCTCCTCCCCACTGGGCTCTGTCGCGGCGGCCTCCCCTCGTGCCCTCTTCGCAGGCGGCTTCTCCATGTCGGCCACAGAGAGCGTCGAGAGCGTCCTCCCGAGCCCGAGGACGGACGCCTTGCGCTTGGCCCCCACGCGGGACAGGTCCGGATCCGGGCCCGACAGCGACAGTGCTGGGGGCGAGAGACGGGGCCGCTTCGTCGGCTTGGGCAGGGGTTGGGAGGCGAGCGAGCGGCGCGAGAGCTCGCCCTCGATGCTGCGCACTCGCTCCTTCGCGGCTTGCGCCGCGAGCCACACGTGGGCGCGTGCGTCGGTGGGCGTCATCCGCTCGCGCGGGTTGAGCTCGAGGAGCTTACGGAGGAAGTCCTCGCCTGACATGCATGAAGGTGAGCTCCGATTCTCGCATTTGTGGAGTGGATTATAAACGGGGCTCACAGTCCGGGGTTATGTTGTACTCCTGCAGAAGCTTCCAGTCCGCGGTGGAGCTCGCGTCGTGGTGGAATGGGTGGTTCTTCGTAAGCCTAGTAGGTGAATGGTTCGTCAACTTGACAGAGCTAGTCGTGAACCAGAGACGGGGGAATATGATACGTACATGACGAATACCAACACCCCAAGACTCCAGCTGTCGACGGCCTTGTCGTATCCGTCCGTGCCCATGATCTCCGGCGCGACGAACCCGGGCGTGCCACACTTGGTCTACGGTAGCAGCGAGGGTCAATGAGCGCGAATTGCACACCGGCAGCGTACTGGCGACATACATGCATGATGGACAGGGAGTCCATGACCTTCGCTAGACCGAAATCTGCCACTTTGACGACGGGCGGCGAGTCCTGCGTAAGCAGCACGTTCTCTGGTTTCAAGTCTCGATGGACGACGCCCATGCTGTGAATGTACTACATTGCGGTTGTCAATGTCAGTACTGGTCCAAGGGTTGTTCCATGCCGGGGTTGTGCTACTCACTATCAATGCCTCGCAGATCTGGTACGTGATGTGCTGCGCCTCGATTTCAACTGCGAAACGTGTGAGCGTCCGGGACGGCTGGTGCAACCTTCCACGCAACTCACAGACAACGTCGCGCTTGTTGACATAAGCGTTCAAGTCCCCTCCATCGACATACTCGAGCACGATGCCTGCAATGCCACATTTGAGTCCGGAAACCGACTGATACGCAAGACACAATACACAATAGTCGACTCACTGATGCTATACCCCGGCTCCATGAACGTCTCCTTGAGCTGGCAGATATTCCGGTGCCTTAGCCGCTTGAGCACCCTCATCTCGCGTTCGAGGTGCTTCCACGCCGACTCCATCATCTCCGCGCGGCGCGACGGCCGGCTGACGTCGGACTGTTCCACGCGCTCGACGAAGAAGGACTTGATTGCGTACCACTGTCGCTCGGTGAGGTGCAGCGCTTTCACGACCGTCGCGAACGCGCCGCTGCCGATCCCGTGGTCGATGTCGTAGAACTGGTGCAAGCTGTCTGTCGGGCTCTCTTTCGCGGCGCGGTGCCTGAAGATGAAACCTGGGAGGGAAACGTTGGGAGTCAGACGGGGCAGAAGATAGATAGATGGAGACGCGGTGAGGGAGATGGAGATGGAGGGGCGTACGGTAGTCGTCTTTGGGGTCATCGCGGTCGCGCGGAGGCGAGAAGCTGATGATGTTCCAGTCGCGTAGGAGCTTGCACTTGCCTAAACCGACGTTCTGGCCATTGATCTACGAGCAGGTGGGTGATAAGTCTGCTATCGCGAAGGTACAAGCAGTCGTTTCGGAAGCAAGAATATAGCGCAGATTGAATTTGTGGGGGCTCGTAGTTGCGGGGATGTTCAAGAGTCCAGAAAACGACCAGTTTCCCGGGTGTTTCCTGAGCGCTTTTAGATGTGGATACTCACGAAGGTACCGTTGGAGGAGTCGAGGTCCGTGACAATCACGGAAGACGAAGCAGTTTCTTCGCCATCCCACTCTATCGTACAATGTGTATGACCTGCAATGCCGGGGAATCGCCGGTAAGGATTGTAACACAACGCGGCTAAATGCCAAATGGTACTCACTCATCTTCAAACACTTCGGAAACGGGACGTCGTTGACACCAGGCTGCCGGCTGCGCCCCATCGTATACGTCGTCTGCGTCTTCACGAAGTCTATACGGGTGATATACGGATTGGCGTGATTGAAGGGAATAAAGGAGCCCCATATCTCTGCGTTCACGATGCTCCGGTCCTGCGACGCATCCTGGGTGGGCTGCGTGGATTGCTGAGTAGACTGGGTGAGCTGGTGCTCCTCCACGGCCATCCCGTCATTTGCCGAGTGAGACGAATATCAAATAACAATAGAGAGGATCACAGGCGGACGCGTGGGGCGGGTTTGCAAAAGGCGTTTAGAAACTGCCAAACCTAGGACGCGGAGTACGATCGTGAGGATTGGCGGTCCGCGATGACTGCGGGTTTTGCGGGCGTTTGAGGGCGTTCGGCCAGACGGAGACTTGAAGAACAGAATGAATATCAAGAAGAGGATGATTGCGCTACGCGAAGGACCGAGTGGGATCGTCCATGCAGAGATGCGAGCCCGTGGTGGACCCACAAATGCAAGGACAAGACTCAACGGGAACTCCGAGTCGGCTGTGGGCGGAGTTGATCGGGGCTCAATTAACATCGCCTCATAAACTGCGCAGTTGTGCTCGATTAAGCATTTCGGACTACCGAGCGTTAATCATCTTCGTCCAGCTTCCCGCCATGATCTGTTGAGTCCGAATCTGCGCTTTTCTAGATCTATGATTCATGTCAGTTCATGTCGTTTTCTTATGAGGTGTGATCGACTCGTTCAACTACACAACACAGCCACTAATGGTCCACACAGCCACACGATACAGAAGTCGATCGTAGTCAAATTCGTCCGAGGTTTTCAGCCTGAGCTCTGGTGGCATCGATATCGACACCGTTACTACAAGTTGCATGCGAACCAGACAATCTCCCCGAAATCCATGTACGATTCTTCAAGATATCCCTTCCTTCTCCGCTGTTCTTACTACATGATCATCCTCTCCCTCCATCATCAACCGTGAACTACATTACGCCTACCACCAATGGACCCTGTAAGTACCTCCCAATGGTTGTCTAGGTACGCATTCAAACCGCCGCCGTACCCGCGCTACACATTTGCGAGCAGGGTCTATCCAGGCCAATTGATCCGGGTGGCACCGCCGTGAGCGAAATAACCATTCAAACTGAAGTCGAAAAATCCGCCTCTCTAAGAGCGACTTGGCGGGGAGCTTCTCTCCACCCACACATCAACCAGAGCCCCCCTCGCGTTTCTTGAACAGGACGCACCCCCGCGGGGCGGGCACGACGCCCGTCGCGAGGTAGACCTCCGGGGGGCGTCTCCCGTCCCCCCCAAGCTTCATGTCGTAGTTGAGCAGCACGTACGCGAGGATCGCCTTGAGCTCGCTCGCCGCGAAGTACCTCCCCGGGCTGCGCGTGCCCGCCGAGCACCGTACGTCCATGTTCGTGTTCATGTTATTATTAGTATTGTAAGCACCAACCCTCCCTCAAGTTTCAAGCTTCGTGGTACGCACCAGGCATGGCGCCCGTGGCCGAACGGGATGTACTCGGGCGACGTGCTCGTGCACTGGTGCCTCGCCGCGCCGCCCTGGCCCGAGTCGGCGCTGCGCATGCGCGCGAAGCGGAACGGGTCGAAGGTGTCCGCGTCCGCGAGGAGCGCGGGGTCGTGGTGCAGCGCGTGGGCCGACGCTAACACCAGCGTGCCCCGCGGGATGCGCGTCCCGTCGCGATCGGGGAGCACGACGTCCTTCATCGCCATTCTGGCCATCGTCACTACTCACGCACACAGTTATCGTCCGGGTCAATCGAGCCGCGGGGCGTCAGCGTCAAGGCGGGCGTGGGGTATGCGAGTAAGCACAAGGACAAGCCGATGCGAACTAGGGAGGGACTCGGATGCTTACGGAGGCCGAGGCCGTAGGAGCGCAGGGTTTCGCGCAGGAGGATGTCGACCTTCCACATCTTGCCCAGCGCGGGGGCCGTCGAGCCGTCGGTCGCGATGGCCGTCTCGATCTCTTCTCTGAGGGGCGCGGCGAGCTCGGGCTTCTCCGCGAGGTGGTACTATAGCAGTCCCCTCTATAGGCACGCGTCGATACATAGCTTTATCCGTTGTATTCTGTAGAGTTGTGACGTGAATTAACAAACAAACAATCCGCGAGGTGGTAGAGTGCGTACGTTAGGATCTAAAATGAATGAGAGAGGAATTTCGAATCGCAAGTGGGTGCAGCAGGCCAGTATAGATGACTCATCGATGAGGCAGTGTGGATGGCCGAAAAGTTCACCTCTAGGAGTCGTTGGGTGACGACGAACGTCGTTTCGTTGCGGGTCGCAGCCTTGTCCAGGAGGAACTGCAGAACGTCGTTCTGCGGTCGGTCAGTGACCATGCTGAGGCACATATTATCAGATCTTAGAGCTTGCTCACGGGTTTGTCATTCCATGCCTCTCCAAATTTGGTCATGGCCCGCCGACGCTCCTCGATTATTGGTTGTAGGTATGCCAGAGCGCGATAGGTGTCGCCACGTACGTATAGCGGGTTTACAAACATTGTCACAAGACTACACGTCTGTTAATGAGCAACCCATACTCGCCGGTGAGGCATGTATTACTCACGGTTTGAGAAAACGAGGGAAGAGGCGAAGAATGACCGAGCTCTTCATTACGCCCACTGCGAAACGGACCGCCAGGGCGAGGTATTCGCTGTTGCGACCTATGCATAGAAGCGAACTTCAGGGAAGGGTAATGCTCTCACTCTCAGAAGCATCGGAGGTGCTCACACAAGGGTAGGCCGACGAATGCTCGGCTGCTGGCACGGGCGATGATTGTCCGCGATGCCGGCGTAATCTCTATGCTGGTCCATTCTTAAATGCAACAGCATTAGTTCCTGTGCATGCAGCGACAATGGACCACGAATCGCATACCATCCTCACTAGCGGCGATGTTGTCCATGACGGCGACAGAGACCTCGTCGATGATGTCCGGAAGCACGGCCGGAAGCTTTCGCGTGAGGTTCTCTTTTATCACTTCCACATGGTACTCATCCGCACTGAATTCAGGCTCGAACGTATACCCAAATTGCATGATCTGTGATCGTCATAGAATGGAGTCGATGGACCTCATCAGCGTCGTGCTGTTATATCGATAATCGCGAAAGGAGTCAAGACGCGCCTCTTGGACTGCTGCCGGGCCGGACAGCTCTTCGTCCCCCCGCTTCCGGAGCTCCTCTACCATGCTCCGCCCCGAAAGTATGACGACCCACCTGTCAAGGCGAGCGATCTTAAACACAGAGTCCGGGTACTGCAGAGGAACGTCCCGTGAGCGCAGTGACCCAAATCAACGGGCGAGGCGACACATGCCTTCCTGTATCCCTCCTCTAGCATGTCTCTGCAGTCGCCTTGCATGCGCAACGCTCCAAGGTAAGATAAGATTGGAAGGGAGGAGCCGCCGACAGTGGGGATCGCGCGGAGCTGCAGGCAGTGGTGAGTTGCGGTGCGTATTGCGGGCGACATGACGTGCTGACAGGGTCATTGTACCATCTCACGACATAGATACCGACCGCTACGGCGAGACATGAGTATACGACGGCCTGGTAGTCGTCCATGGGGGGTAGGACGTGTGTGGGTGGATAGGGGTGGCTTTCTGCGTACCCGAGAGTATTTATCCGG
Source organism: Ganoderma sinense ZZ0214-1 (assembly GCA_002760635.1). Classification (NCBI taxonomy): domain Eukaryota; kingdom Fungi; phylum Basidiomycota; class Agaricomycetes; order Polyporales; family Polyporaceae; genus Ganoderma; species Ganoderma sinense. Next base: position 223,405 of record AYKW01000015.1, on the reverse strand, counting down.
GTAGGTGTGGGATCCTTGGGCGACCGGAAGGGAAGGGGGAAGCCACGTTCGTGCAGAAGTCCCGAGTAAACGGGTGTCTAGCCAGGGATGCTTAGAAGTTGACGAACGGCGTACCGTTCACGAGCGTTGCTTGTGAGGTCATGGAGACCAAGGGGCGCCGAAACGACGCAAATATGGGAAAGATTTAGCTGGCCTGAGCTTGAATTTATAGGAGCGTGGTAGGGCACTTACCTGGATGCCAGTGATGACAAGGATGTCCTCGTCCCACTGTCCATGCGTTCTTGGCGTTCTATCTTCGTAGGGTCCATTGCCTGTATCGCGAGTTGAACGCAGAGATATGGACGCCATTGTTCGCCACATCATACTGACAGGGCCGCATGCTGCGTTTGGCTTTCCTGAGGGGGACGGCTCGGCGGACGAGAGCCTGGACGTGTGGTTCGACCTCAGGGTTGAAAGAAAGCTTGAAACGGTGTTGGGCGCCGGGGCTTTCTGAGTTTGAATTTCAGTTTGATGACTGCCGGCTATTGCCGTAGTCCAACCGCGACTTGTGCGCATAAGTAACCTTTGGATAACCCCCGGCACATTACACCTGAATGACCGCGTCCCCCCAAATGTTCGGTCATTATAGTTTTCAGGTGGACGGTTCGGCAGATGATAACCTGGATGTATCACAAGTTCAACGTGGTTGAAAGAAAGCTTAAAGCGGAGTTGGACTCCGGGCTTTCTGAGTTTCAATTTGAGTTTGGTGACTGCGATATCCGGCGCTAATGGAAAGCGGAGAGCGACTCCTCGCTGCCACCCACCACATACCCTCATGTCCGCTCTCTCCCTACAAGTCCCTAGTGAGCATGTCTCCGTTTGATAATATGTATATCTGCTAAGTGCTTCCATGATAGGCCAGCTCTTGCTGTCGTTGGAGCTAATCAACGGGCCACTCAGCTTGCTAGCGGCGCTCAGTGATTCGGGAGACATGTACTAAGTAGTACGTGATAAGTGCAACGGAATCTGACCTTTCTTATAACTTATGTAGTGTTCTTCAGATACTTCCCATATTCATACATGCAGATCGGCTCTAGGATAACGCTCGCGAAGGTACGGATAGCCGTCCTTTGCTAAGGGCATGCCTGATTCAACTCCACTACAGATGTATATCAAAACCCCAACGCATCTGCATGTCGAGCATCCCGAGAGATCTCCTCACCCCATTCGGAGGCGCACAACTTTCCTCGGACCTCGAGGTTGCCATGGGTCCTTCCCATCACGCGTTCGGTTTGAACCTGTTGACCGACTGGCACTCGGAAGTAGTGGTACTTCTTCACGCTTCGTGGGTTGAGTTGGATGGTTGGTTCTACTCTACGAAGCCCCGTTGAAGAGTCCATTGCTGATCACTTTTCGTAGATTGCCCTTTTGGTATTTCTCCTTCGCCCAAGTATGCAAGTATACCCTCCCTCGGTCGCAGAAAAAGTCATTCTTCACTACCTGGCGCCCTGCCATTCCCGTCGAGTTTGGGAACAGGAACACATCCTTCTGCCTTGTGGCGAGACTTCCAATCCTACACACCCCATCAAGTTAGCAAGGTACGCATGCTATCCTCGCTGCGACACCCACCCTACGCTGGCACTCCTTGCTGCAGTAACTCGGCTTCCTCTCCGGGGGGCAGCTCCCCCCACACCGCTTCAACTCGTGCTTGTCTAGCACTCGCACATCGCAGTCCCCCGCCCCGCACCAGAACAGATTCGGCTTCTCCCGGATCGTCGACACGAGCTTCCTGTGGGCGGCGTACGCCTCCCAGAGCTTCGTGAACCCCCCGAAACGCCTGTCCGTGCGCGGCCCGAGCCTCTCCCTCTCCTCGCACCCGGGCCGCTTGCCCAGCGCGACGAGGTGGTTCGCGACGAGGAGCGCGGCGCGGCTCGGGAGCCCTGCGGCGACCGCCTGGTCGGCCTCGGCGGCGGCGCGGAGGAGGTCGGGGTCATGGTGGTACGCGAGCGGGGTGTTCGCGATGCCCTTGGTGCGGTACTTGCTGTAGAAGGCGAGTGCGGCTGCGGAGTGGGTGCGCTGGAGGACGTGCTTGGGCACCGTGACGCGGATCATGGGGGGGCCCGATGTCGCGGTCTGGCCATGGGTGGCGTGGGCGAGGATGCGCTCGATGAGGTGGAGGGCCTTGTCTAGTCGCTCCTCGGCTTCGCACCCGCTGCCGTACCTGGATGGGGCCCGGGGAAGCGGAAGTCAGTCTCGTCCTCGTCTGGAGTGGACCGTTGACCTGGGGGGTGCGCGTTCACGCACCTCATCGCGAGCTCGAGCATGCTCGCGTGATCCCCGCGCTGCATGCGCTCCCCGACCGCCTCGGTTGGGTTCTGCGCGACCTCGTGGGCCGCCCGGACGTAGTCGCGCGCTGCGTCGAGGCGCTTCGTGTACGGGCAGAACACGGTCGACACGGCCGCGGCGTAGAAGTCGAGGTTGGGGATGTCTGGCGTGTCGTCGGGGACGTCCGCGTATTGGTTGCCCTCGCCGTCTGTCGTCAGCGTGTCCCCCTCCAGTGGCCAAAGTAACGCGCCGTTGTCGGAGCAACCTTGGCAGCAGGGCTGGAATATCTCGTCCGTGAAGCGCATCCTGAGTTGGTGCAGGGTGGTGGCGGTGGCGGTGGCGAATCTGTCGAGGAGAGGTGGAAGTGTTGCGGTTTGCAGGTCCGGTACAGCTCAGCTCCCCGCGGTATTATTTTATGCATGACGTGAAGAAAGCAACCTGCAACTATCCAGGAACGTTAAGCGAGTGGCAACGAATGAACAAGGGTGTTTTGTCTGTTTCCCCCATGACGGCATCCTGGATATTCGGCGGGTTCCGTTGACGCCTGAAACCCCGTTGTATTCTTCGTTCTGGTTGCATTGTATCGTTGCTTTGACCCAGCGGTGGCGATGCAAGTACATAGAGCTGAGGTCGAAGTCGTGCAACGGACAAAATTCCGAAGTCAGCAGTAATGACGTGAGACCGCAGCGGACGCTGTGCCGGAGTGCTGGAACGCGACGTGGAGGTATGCATGCTCAGATAGGAAGCTGCGGGGACAGATATGTTGGAGGCTACTGGAGTTGGTAGGGTTCATGATCGGGAACTGGGATATGCGAACACGATGTCTGTGGCCCGGGGCTTCCTTGCTCGAACATTGCTTCACACGGTGTCATGCCATATGGTAGTTCATATTGGACGCAATGCCATGGCAAGTACACATATATTCCTCTATTCACACTGCCCCCCACATCACAATACCCTCTCGGATGATAGAGCCTTCCCTACTATCAGATATGTGACCGCCGATCCACGCTTAATTACGAGAGCAGTGTAATCAGTATTCGTCACCCGTGTGCTTCAGGAACAACCCGTTATACGACGCCTAAAGGCCGTCAATGACCTTCAGCTGCGCCGCGACTGACACCTCCGGAGTTTGCGGCGTCACCTCGATCCCGGTCTGGCTCTTCATCGAGGACGACATCTCCTTCAGGCTTGCGGCCAGCGCCCCGCCTTTACGACAGCCCTCAGCTCACTCAGCACGAAGGACTCAAGGACTCGGAGAAGCATATAAAAACAAATGACGCACTGTCAGCGCCGGCGGTGGCGGAGCAGTCGACCATCCCCGGGCAGATGGTGACGACAACGAAGCCCTCGTCCGCGAGCTTGACGGCGAACTTGGTGGCGGCGATGAGCGCGGCGGCCTTCGTCATACTGTATGCGACCAAGCGTCGGACTTGGGTGGACTTGGGGTCTGACGCGCCGGAGCCGATGACGACGATCTTCTTGGTGTCGGACGCGCGGAGGAGAGGGAGGAAAGCGGTGATGGCGTGGATCGGGCCGAGGCTGTTGATCTTGTACTGCGAGCGGAGCGTGAGCAGGACTTGCATATGACGACGATGCGTGGGATGACATACCGCAGAGATGAACTCAGTGTCGAGCTCCTCCATGTTTGTGCTAGTGGCGCAGTGTCACCGTGAGGCGAGGGAGCACAATACCAGGTATGGGATCACATACTAGTCGTCGAAGCCCTTGTAGACGGTGCTGACGTTCGTGCTTGCAGCGTTATGAATCAAGTAGTTCAACTTTCCGCCCGTAATTGCGGAGACCTGCTTTGCAGCAGGCTGAATGGAAGACCGCGGCGTTAACTGAAGCATACACCATAACGTGCGGGGAACAAGGCCGACCTCAAGGCTGGTATAGTCCACTACGTCTCCTGGGACTATGTGCACTTTCTTGAAACCCGCGGCGAGAGCGTTCAGGTGCGTCGACCCTGCTGGATTTCTGACTACCGCGAATACCACCGTATCGTATCGACTGGCCTAGATAGACAGGGGACAATTAAGAGCCAGTCGATCATCGCGATGAGGCCGATTCTCACCAGCTGGCGGACGTACTCGAGGCCAATGCCACGAGAGGCACCTATGATTGCATACGAAGGCATATCGAGTGTGTTGAATTGAAAGATGGAGGGCTGGTGCCAAGCGGGGCGAGACTCACGATGTGGTGAGGCTCCCTCTCAGTTCCGAGTGTCCTTATATACCCTGCCTGACCATGTCTGTAGCTTATGTGTAACGTCGATTCCCCATAATGGCCTGTGAGAAACCGGATTGGGGATGGGTCGCCTGCTCCACGGTCGAGGCAAGTTCCTTGAAGAAGTGTGAGCGAGGGTGCGGTCGCCGGCTGGAGCTAGTGAAAAACTTTCGAAGGATGCGGACACTCGTCTCCGTACGTAACCACCTGCGATACGCAATCTTAGTAGGCATTCCCTCTGTCAACTCAGGCCAGTGTTCCCTGACACGAATCGCCGCTATTCGCAGGCGCGATGTTCGTATCAGCACACGCTGAACCAAGTCATTGAGACTGGGCTCTACTCTGTTACCAATATCTCGTAACAGATGGCCGGTGGAACAACATCAGGCCCGGATGTCATCAGCAAGTACGAGGGGACTAGCCACTCAGTACTCAGTACTCACCCCTCTGCCCCTGACAACGGGTCCAACTTGAAGGTTGAAGGGGGACGCCGATCTCGGGATTTGCTCACAGCCCACTCACCATCGCCAACTCCATTCCCGGTCCCGGAGTCCCTTCTCAAACGCAGCTTACACGCACTCCCGGACCCGGGACCCCTTCTCAAACGCCGCTTACACGCACTCGCACTTCAGTAAGAAGACTGCAGCCGTCGCGGCCAGGAAGCTCCCCTCGAACTCACTTCCGCTGAAGGGTGAGTCAGACGTGCGCCGAATCCGTGTCACACGAGAGCAGGGTAGCGGTCCTCGTGGTCGGAGGACATGCCTTCTCGCATCTCTACTCTGGTTCAGTCTGGTTCTCGTAGAACTGGACCGCGGGGCCTGGCGCGCACCGGCGGTGAAGCTCGCTACGGGAACCGTCCATGCGCCGTAGACGGAGATCGCGGCGGGATGGTGGTCGCGGCCCTCGGTATGTGGATGCAGGGCCAGTATGAGAGGCCGATGAAGATTCTGCTGCTCGCGCGAGCGAAGAGTCTCCCCATCACCGGCATGACCTCCACGTTCGTCCATTCTGTATCATGTGATGATATGAATGAGTACCTCCACCCCGATATAAGGTGCCAACCTTCAAGTTCGTCTCTGGTTGGGAGATTATCCTCACTGGACTTCACGGCAATAAATATGTGGTTAGCTGGTACGCCCGATTTAAAAGACTGGAGCTGGACTGACCGGGTTTAAACCCTAGCCTGCACTTCCGGTCTGCTCGTATACGCGCTTGCAGTGGTTTGCGAAGGGGAGAACGGGGAAGCGAGCATTACGCAGACAAGATCGCAGGTTCAAACTTCAAACGCTGCGGAAGAGACGCTGTCGGCCTTTGCCGAAATCAGATAGCGCCCAATACCGGACTTGCATCCTGGACAACAACCACGACGATGGCAAAGTCGACGGGATGGGACCCCGTCCTCCTCATCTCCCAAGCCAGTGTCCATCCTCATCCGGCTCTGCTCGACGCTGACCTCTGCCTCAGATCATCGCCCTCCAGACACTACACTACCTCACCCTTTCCTTCCTCATCCCTCCAATGCTCGTCATGTTCGCCGAATCTGGGTCGCTGGAGTACGAGGGCGGGGCTGCTAATGTCGGTATGCCGTGCGTTTACCGTACCTTCTGTGTAGGCTGACTCGCTTCATTGCAGGGATGATCATGGATTGGCGAGAGATGGCGGGTCGACCAACAACACGCGCACTGTCAGGCGAAGGCCCCTGGAAGTCCTTCAACTCAGTATGGAGCGGAGGAAAGCAGGTTGGGATGGGGTCGATACAGCAGGGAGCCCTGAGGAGCGTCGATCCAGTGCGATCTTGGATCATCGCGGTGTGTTGGATGACAGCCTCGGCCGCAGAGTGCGTACGTCCCTTTTCATCGAGTCCTGCATACCCCCTCATGGATCCTCGCGTTGGGTTCATAGCATATACTACCTGTATGCGCTCGTCCGACGACCACGACTCATCCTCGACTTCGCCCTCACCCTCCTATTCAACCACCTCGTTCTCACGACCTACTACGCCGCGGCGATTCCAACGTCCGTCTTCTTCTGGCTGGTCATGTGCGTAAGCACCACGGGCACGGTTGTCTTTGCGGAGCAGTTATGTGTGAAGCGGGAGATGAACGAGGGCCTTGTGGTCGCCTCAACGCATGAGGCGGAGGACAGTGTGGAGATGGGGAGTCTGCTTCGGGAAGACTAGGGTGCGGATTCGCTTTCGGTTTGCTCACAGTGCATCTTCTGTCCGCGTCTTGGCGTGAGCTCTGACAAACGGCTCGCTGCGCAGTTCCGCTTGTGTTTGCGTCTAATCATCATGGTTCTGTCTCAGCTGTTACAGGTTGTGAAGACTCGTCCTGGACCGATCTTGCTGCTACGTATGAAGCCTGCGCTGACGTACATGATGCCTCATATGCTCTCAATTCTCGTCAAGCTTGCAGTGCACAAAGTTCGCTTCCGATAAACGGTATACGGTGAGTGGTGGCGATTTTCTCTGATACAGCACTCTCCGTCGATGATTGGGGCTTCACATGGTCCCTCGTGTTATCCATAGTTTGGGTTGACGTACATGATGTTCTCAATGTGACCAGGTCTTCTCTTGTCGTTTCATCGTGCCAGTACGATCGTGACAGCTGCGCTAGGACCCTGACAGGTTACCTTTCCTTTCCACTGCGGTGGTGGTCTCTGTCCAGAAATGCGACTTATGCCGAAACTAACTACATGCCTAGGACCATGATCAACCTCGCTGGACTCTCGTCTGTTCACAAATACCTCGCTCTTGCTGCTGTGGGTAACCCGTTCGAAGGCGCCTCCCTCCTTTCGCACCGTCGCCCTCCTGTCTTGTTTTTCTTCCCACTAGCCGTAATATCCACAAGGTGTACGTCCGGGGCTCTTTGTCCCCACTCTCCATCGTCGGGGTTGCACGAATCTCGACGTAGCTCCGCCGAGCAAAAAGGGCGGACGGAATAACATCGTCCACGAAGATTTCAACCATCGGCTTCGACAAGGTCGACCAAAGCCGTAACTGCAACTACATTGGTTTGAAGACGGCAAGTTGGTCCTTATATCCTTCGGGAACCTGCACGACGATGCGCTCCGGCCTCCAACGTGGCTTTGATCGCACAGTCTATAGACGGGTCCAACGTTGAACGCCCTCGCCAGAAGACATGCGCGTGCGCCTCGAGTTGAAGGCAAAAGGCATGTATTTTTATTTGCATATTCGCACTTCCCCTAATGCCACACCACGCTGCCGCAGGATATGAGCCCAGCCATGTGATCGCCGGCCTGATCCTCGCTAGCCCTTAGCTGCGAGGGCGGTACTCCGCGCCCGTGTGCTGCAAGAATAGCCCGTTGTGCGACGGCTGAAGGCCGTCGATAACCTGCAGCTGCGCGGCGACCGACGCCTCCGGAGTCAGCGGCGTCACTTCGATCCCGGTCCTGTCCTTCACCGAGGTCGAGAAGTCTTTCAGGCTTGCGGCCAGCGCCTCGCCTACGCGGTAGCCCTAGCTCAGCACGGAGGACTCGAGGACTCGGCGAAGTCTTCATATGGACAGAAATGACGCACTGTCGGCGCCGGCGGTGGCAGAGCAGTCGACCATCCCCGGGCTAAGGGTGACGACGACGAATCCCTCGTCTTCGAGCTTGACGGCGAACTTCGTGGTGGCGAGGAGCGCCGCCGCCTTGGTCCTGGCGTATGCGACCGTGGTTGAGAGGCGTAGGGCTCGGGTGGACTTTGGGTCTGCCGCGCCGGAGCCGATGACGACGATCTTCTTTGTGTCGGACGCGCGGAGGAGAGGGAGGAAGGCGGTGATGACGTGGATCGGGCCGAGGCTGTTGATTTTGTACTGCGAGTGCGGGGCGCGAGCGTGAGCGTGAGTAGGAGTTGGACATGACGACGGTGTGTGGGACAACATACCGCAGAGATGAACGCGGCGTCGAGCTCCTCCATGTTTGCGCAAGTGGCGCAGTGTCACGGTGAGGCGAGGGAGCACAATACCAGGTACGGGACCACGTACTAGTCGTCGAAGCCCTTGTAGACGGTGTTGACGTTCGTGCTTGCAGCGTTATGAATCAAGTAGTCCAACTTTCCGCCGGTAATCTCGGAAACTTGCTTCGCTGCCCCCTGCATCGAATCACATGTCATTAGCTAAAGACTAGGATGACCCACAGGAAGGAAGACCGGCCTCAAGGCTATTGTAGTCTACCACATCTCCGGGGATTATGTGGATGTTCTTGGAGCTCATGGCAACATCCTTCAGGTGCGTCGATCCTTCTGGGTTTCTGACGATGGCGAATACCATCGCGTCGGATCGACTGGCCTAGATAAACAAGAGGTACTTAGTAGCGAGTCAAGCATCGCGATGAGGTCAAGTCTCACCAGCTGGCTGACGTACTCGAGGCCAATGCCACGAGAAGCACCTACAACTGTGTACGAGGGCATATCGAGAACGTTGAATCGAAGGGTGGAGGACTAGTGCGAAGCGGGGCGAGACCTACGACCGTCTCAGTTCTATGTAAGTGTCCTTATATACCCTGCCTGAACATGCCCGTAGTCTGTTGCGTGACCTCGGTTTTCGGTGGCGTCCTGAGAGATATCGGATTGACGGTGGGTCAGCCCTCCTACGCATACTGCACCGTCGAGTCAAGGTCGTCGAAGAAGCGCTGGCGCGGAGCCGCATGCGAAAGTAGTGCGTGCCTGGAACTGCAGAGGGCGACCCGATAACGCGCTCCCCACTAGCAAATGCATAGGTCTAGCCTGCCGAATTGTTTTGAACAATCTTATGATGGGCTGGACGAGCAGTGGAAGAGATCAAGAAGACTCGGAGACAGGCTCAAAATCCAGCGCGCAGCAGCGCCGCGTACTAAATATTTGGCATTACAGACCTTCGCACTTCCTGAAAGACACGCGCCGGTACCGCGCGAGGAAGAGTGTCATTGGAGCCTCGACGTGTAGCGAGCGCGCGCTGTCCCCCCCAAGTTTCATGGCGTAGTTGAGTATGATGTATGCCATAACACCCTTCAGCGTGTCCATGACGAAGTATCTTGCCGGGCTGCCAAACGAGTCTCGATCTCAACGGACGGTACCCTGACACAACTCGATCTCAACGGACGGTACCCTGACACAACTGCACTGCGCACCAGGCATGCTTGCAATGACCGAAGGGGAGGTACTCCCGGGCGTTGGTACTGGCTTGGTGCTTCACGCCTTGGGCCCTCCGAGGCGCTGCGCCGCGCTCGGGCGCGAAACGGAGGGGGTCGAAGATTCCTGCATCTGCGAAGTACGCATCATCGTGGTGCTGCGGGGATGTCGCGGCCTGCAGGACGATCCCCTCCGGGATGCGTCCCCCGTCGCTGAGCGTGACATCCTTTAATCATCATGGTGTTGTCTCAGCCGTTACAGGTTGTGAAGACTCGGTTTGGAGCCCGACTGACCATGCAGTTACATATGAAGCTCAGGCCGGGCTGAGCTATCTCCGAGTCGTCCCATAGACACAACACCGTCATGATAGCTGCATCAAGAATGGAACATTTCCTTCGAGCGAAAGCTCAGGCTGTAAAAAGATTTCCTCGCACTTCCGCATGACCTGCCTTGCCGCACTTGCCGCGAGGATCCCATCTCCGGCGACACTCGGAGTTGTATTCTGCTTCTTCCCATTAGCGCTCAGCTGGATACGAGTACGGATGGGTCTACGTGGAGATAGGATGAGGAATTTGGCCGGACGCTGACACTGCTCGCGGTCCTTCCGTTTGGAGTCGAATTGAATTTTCTTACCCCTTCCATTGAACGCCGTAATGGTTGCCTAACATGAATTGTCAGAACCGCATAGGATTTGAAATAGTGTGGCTCGCAACGGTCAAGTGGATACATGAGTGAGCATGCTCAGCGTTAGCGTTGCTGACCCTCGTTGCTCATATTCTCTACGAGCCTGTATGGCTTGTACACATTGCACCGACACCTGCTGCGTCCGAGTCTTATTCCTCGGGTAACTGAACTGATGGATAACTGAACAGGGTCGGAACGTTGGGGTGACAGTACCCGGTCCTGTCCACGCTGTGCAGCCTCGGCCACAATCTTTGCTGATTGGGTTTGTCTGCACTAGAGTTAGATGCATAGCATGTTGGTTGGCAGGCGTGTACCTCCCGACCACTGGATACCTTGTGTTGTGTCCGAGTTTCTCCGAAGATGCCGATTTTATAAGGCCGCAAGAGATGTATGTCCGATAGTGCAGCCCCAACCCCTTCCTCCTCTAGATCTAACGCGAATGTCCTCACAGCAAGCCCTCATTGACGCCATGTCAGCTCTGTGAGTCATCCGATATGCTAGTGTGCCCCTTGAACATGCTCACAACGTATCCTGGCCCATATCTACGGCTCAATCAGACTGATGGCGGACTACACCTTTGCCGCGATTGGTCGGTCAAATTGACATTTTCATATTCCCAAAAATACGAGCGTCACTGACCAGCTATGAGCGTCCAGCACTCGTCATTTACGACTGGATCATCAACTTGGACGAAGAAATTCGCTGCTTTTGGACATTTCGCAAGGGTCGCAGACTGAATGCTGCAGCGCTCCTCTATGGGTTGAGTCGCTATCCAACCATGCTCCAGGCTATTTTTATCTTGCAGACGGTTTACCCAATGTCTGATGCGGTAGGTCTCCGTAACCTTCGAGCCTGGCTTAGATTGCTGACGATGACATACATCCAGGTGTATGTTTCTATCTTCTATGACAATGTATCATGTATGCTCATCCACGATGCCTGTAGCTGTCAAGCCAATCAGCATATCCAAGCCATGACAAGTGCGCTAGTTGTGCTCTCCCCAGCAGGCAAGCCCAGCCAACCTGCTCCAGTTGGATTCAACTCATCTCACTATACCTCTCAGTCTTCTCGACCATCCGTGTTTACGCACTATCACGGAATAGTAAGATCATAGCAATTCCGACGTTTCTCCTCCTATTCTGGCCTAATTTCACTGCGATTGTATGTGTGCTTTCCATCATCTGAGTCAACAATCTCCCATATGCTACTGACCTCAAATGCTTTGGGTAGGTCATCAATGCAATGAATAAGCCAGCGGTTCTACCAAGTCCTTTCAATTGCAGTTACATTCAGACTCCAATATCTATGAGAATGGGAGATAAGTAAGAATTTGAAGACTTCTAGAGCATTCTCGCTTCGTATTGATCAAACTGTCAATATCTAGATGTATGAAGTACTGGGTATTCACCCAGTAAGTTGCTAATTTCTTTCCAGTACATCTTGCCATCAAGGTCTGCAACATTGGGGGGGAACTTTTGGTCCTGTTCATAACCTGGTCCAAGATGTATGCAACATACAGAGCCCAAAGGGGGATATTGAGAGGTCCATCATTAGCTCGTGTTGTGTTGTATAATGGTGCGTGCACATGCCTGGATGTTCTTGTACTGTCCTTTTCTCACCCTTTTTGGGATACTACAGGGAGCACGTATTTCATGTGAGTTGCTCCGTCAACTGTGGCTATTAATAAGATATTTAAAAACATCACACTAGCATCCTCACAGCCATGTACATCCTCATCCTGGTTCTAACGAGGGTTCCTGTGTTCTTACATATTTATTTTTCATTACTGTATCCTAATTACTCTGATCCCAGACACCTACGCTCTCTGGTCAAGTCTGGAATTTTGCCTCCATTCTCGCTGCTCCGTATGTCAATCCTGAAGTTTCTTTCATCTCTCACCCTGCTAAACCACCCACACAACTTGAAGAATCACCGTAATTCTCACCTGCCATTTCCTCCTTGCCCTGCGCCATGCCGACCACACAGAAACTCTTCCAACCTCACCATCAGCAATACCATCGCTCAACTTCGCTGCACCCACCTCCCACCTTGGGCCAGGTAGCCATGGGACGCTCCCCATGTTCATTGCGTCACTCGGAGCTGAGGTCCATACGGGGCTCCACTTTGTGGATTCAGCAGCTGCGGAGGAGCCTGAGGATGTAGTGCACACACTGGATGAAGCGACCTCCGGCGAAGTAGACTTGGTGCAGGGGCACGAAGGCGAGATCAGCTTGGTAGATATTCCAATGGGATGGGAAGAACAGGCAGAGAACATTTGATTGGAAAGATGAGCCAGACGTGTACAATTTTGTCTTTGTCATAGAATGAACATTCAATTTTTGGAACAGCAGCATTACTTCCCTGGCCTCACATCATTGAGGAATCCAAGCATGCCTATCAGGCATGTCAGACAGATGAACGAAATTCTTGTTACTTGCCTACTGTAGAGATGAATGTCCCCGCTCAGCCATCTCTGTGTAGTTGCGATTTTCCCTCATCCCGCAAAATGGAACACTCCGCCGTTAACTGCACACTGTGTTCGTTGTTTACGCTCTAAGAAAGCAACACGCTGTTCGAGACCATCTCTGTGACCACCTCTGCCCGAATGCCGCACAATATGATATGTATAAGCCTCCTATATTCGCATATACTACACGCTCGCATGACCACGCTTAGCTGTGAGGACGGCACTCTTAAGATGCGGATATATCAGCTACCGCTGCTTAACACATGGGTGTCACGACCACATGCTGCTCGTTGTGGCTTGGTAACTTGCCGCGCATAAGGGAAGGGCTCGGCGGAAGAGCACCTGAATAACAGACATGTGGCCTAGTAGCAGCAGGAGTCGAATAGCTCTGAGTCATTGCCATCGATGTTGAATATAAATTCCCTCATTTGCATTTGCACGATCTCGACACATGCAGGCAGCTAAACCCGAGCGTTCCGGGATTCAGACGATCTGTAAATCCGTTCGATCGGGTATTATTAGCCACATCAAGTCCATACTATCCTGAGCGATGGCGTACCACAAGGATTCCAACGTCAGCATCAGTCGGAGCGTCATCAAGTAACAACAGACTCTCCAACCCGTATCCAAAGTCAGGCCGAGCTCGGACTCTCGCGTTTCTTGAACAGGACGCAACCCCGCGGTGCGGGCATGATGGCGGTGAGATAGTAGATGTCCGGGGGGCGCAAGCCGTCCCCGCCAAGTTTCATGTCGAAGTTGAGGATGACGTGCGCGAGGATCGTCTTCAGCTCGTTCGCTGCAAAGTACCTCCCCACGCTACGCATCATCATATGGCGTTAGCTCAGCTCCACTGCCCCCGCCCTCACCCTCGCATCTGACACGGACGTCACAGGGAAACAAGTCTAAAGCTCACCAGGCGTATGGGCCATGGCCGAAGGGCACGTACTCGGGGGACGTGCTCGTGCACAGGTATTTCACACCCTGTAGCTGGTCCTCGGCACTCCGCATGCGTGCGAAGCGGAACGGGTCGAACGTGCACGCACTGTCCAACAATGCGTCGTCGTGGTGCATCGCGTATGCCTGAGCATTCAGCAGGGTCCCCTCTGGGATGCGCGTCCCGTCGCTGAACGTGAGGTCCTTCATCGCCATCCGTCCCATCGAGTCTGGTGGACCGTGGCGGGCGCAACCCGGAAAAGGCATGCAAGTAGTCAGGCCCAGGCATCTGTAATAACTCGGGTGGCGGATAGAGGCGGGATGTGTTTACACAGGCCGACTCCGTGGAAGCGCAGGATCTCGCGGAGGAAGCTGTCGAGCTTCCACATCTTGCCTAGTGCGATCGGACCCGTCCAGCCGTCCGCCGAGATGGCCGCTTCGATCTCGTCTCTGAGAGACCCGACGATCTCTGGCTTCTCCGCGAGGTGGTAGAGAGCGTGCTTTCCATGTCTTGCAAAACTGTGTCCTGGATAGAGACGAGGCATAAGAGGAGCTTGATTTTGAATATTCCCCGGGGGGGAATCAAAAAGAGACGAACTGGAGAGATCGTGGCAGCCAGAGCTTGAGCAAGCTGGATGGCTTCGAGGGAATCGGCGTCCTGGGGATCTAGCTTACCGACAAAACCAGAACATGTTGAGTATCGGTGTCAGGTATATACGGCTAGAGTTGGGGCGGGGAGGAATACATGGTAGAGCTGGACACGAATGGACGGGGTACGGAGGAGGACGAGTGCCAGTGTGGAGAGGACCGAGTGAGCAGTGGTCAGCAAACAGCTCCTACTGATTTATAGCCTTCCCTGTGATGGTTTGCTACGTGGAAGGAGAGTGACGGAGACGGCGATCCGAGTCTCTGGCAGCTGGCTGCATACAACGTCAGAGGGCTGGGCATCGAGACTCAGAGATCGAGGTATTATACCGTTATTCTAGTCCGCTGCATACCTTCCGGAAAGACCGCCGTTAATGGGAGTGGATATGTATACCTAGAACAACAGAGGCTTCCACTTCAAGCACTGGGGTCGAGTAGTCCGAAAGAAAAGCTGGCGGCTGCAAGACACCCCCTCAAGCGCTCAAGTCGCCACTTGCCAGCAGGGCCCGGGCCGGGTTCCGAAGGTGTTTGAAGCGCCCAAATCGCCCAAGTTCAACTTGGCCGCAACGTCATTTGAAACTCGTCCTTCCACCTTCTCTCCCTCCCCAGTCACAGCGATCGCGGTGTGCCCGCTATGGGATACATAATGATGTAAATAATAATGCCATCGTTGCTTTCTCAACCCCATAATGCGCTCTCACTCGCATACTAACCCAACCGGCGCCGCCGCTGTCCTCCTACCTCCTGAGTGTTCTCTACCCTCCGATCTCCCAAGTTCCAACTCGGGCTCTCGCTAGTCTAAGCCTGTACTGCCATATCCAAGGAGCCGACAACGTTCAAGATCGCAGAAATCCCGTCGACTCGCACCCAGTCGATAATCAATGTCCTACAAACTTTTATGGATCGTTTGGGCCTATGGGATTCCGATGCTTCCTTGAACACCTCCGGGTCTCAGCCATCTTCCCTCCCGGTTTCTGGGCCTCATTCTGCGGTTGACAAGCTCCCAAGCCACTCACACACGGACGAACTGGACGCTTCCCCTGCCAAAGCCGTGAATCTCGCCCGTGCGCTCACCGCCAAGCTACGCCGTCATCAGTTCCGTCCTGCCGTTCTTTCGCCCATCCGAGTCTACCTAACACGCTCACTATATGATCTCACTCAGCGTAAACAAGCGGCCGTATTCTACCACGAGGCCACTCAAGAGGGCATCAGTCCATGCCATGACGAGAGACTACCCGGTCGTAGCTTGACCTTCCGGGGCTCGGCCGCAAGTCTAATGGCAAGCAGAGAGCTCGCGAGCGCGGTGCGAGGGAGGTCGAGGGCAGCGTCCTTATGCTCAAGCTGACAGAGCGGCCGATCAACCTTGTATACCGCCTCTTATCCCACAATGTGAGTGCTCACACCTATGTATGCGAAAACTCTACGTCTATGTATCTCTGACAGTGAAACCGACCGACCTAGCCTTCTGCCTCGTTACAGATATAATTTTACTCCGCTTAGTGGCCGTTCTCCGTACACCGCACGGCTCAGCACTAGACACCGTGCGCATACACCTCCTGACAGACCGCTCCATTCTGGTCGTCGAACTTCCAGGCGAGGTTCCGGGCCGCGTCTTCGGCGGCGTCGTCGACTACGTCCTCGCCAAGTACTCCTCGGCGGCCGAACGTGGGTTCCCGTTCGACTGACCGGGACCTTAGTTTCCCTACTTTGACATATGACGACCTCCTCCTCCCCCTCCTATTTGGCCGAGGGCAGAGGACGTCGCAGACGCTCCGACATTCCACAAGCTCGGCGCCTTGAACATATTACACGCAAACTCGATCGCGGAGCTCAGCGGCGGCCTGCCGCACTGCACCCTTGCATCTGCGTCGCGGTGTCACCAGTCTGGGTGGCCCTCAGGCTTGCCCCCAACCCCCTCCCTCCCTCCTCTACGTCTTTGCCACGCTGACCGGTGCGCACACAGTGGTCAGGAGGCGATGCGTTCCGCCGTCACCAACAGCGAATTCCGGATGTTCTTCGAATTCAAGTTACTACGCCCAGAGCGACATCTTCTACGGGCGGACCGCCGAGGATGTCGCCTGGATCCTCGGTGTCCTCATCGACCGGGTGCATACTGCATACTTCCTCAAACAGGTTCTTGGCCCGCCGCCGCTCCCCTTTCGGTGGAGCGTGATGGCCACGGCGATGCCCCGGGGGGAGATCGAGAACACGGGGAACTGCAATACGTTCGAATACTTCGAAGACCCGGTGTACGAAACGCCTATCGGGCGCTGAGCGCTGAATCGGAGATGAACGGGAGCAAGTCGGCGAATTGTGGACCATGGTGAGTGTTTCTCTGGGCGAGGGTAGATCTCAGTCCAACCACGCCTCACTGGCATGCCATGTTACAGTACGCCTGAGCGGCGCGTACTGTAGTACCAGTGCCGTCATGGGTGGTTCGAGTGAGTGACGGCGAGGTCCGCGTCGGACGACATGAGGACGGAATGCAGACGGCGGTGACATGCAGTGTCGAGTAGCAAGCAGTACTTGGAAGTCGCGGAATTGAGACCGGATGAATGGAGTGTTAATGTCTTGCCCTCTTTCAGTTTTCGTCATTCGTTACTCAACGCCCAAGAACCCCACGGGCGTCGAATCATAATCATATGGAACTCGCCGATCGCCTGCTCGGAGCCCTTGGATCTCGTAGTGGTAGTGTCCGGCGCTCCCCACCGTGTGTCATCTTGGACGGCGGGATTCGAGAAGATCGGAAGGGGAGGGATCTGTCTTCAATACGTGGTTTAACAGTCACACAGACCACTCTATTCTCCTCCCCGCCAACTTATTCTATCACTGCACACCATACCATACATCCATCTCTCTGGTATGCATAGCGAAATCCGAGTTACCGTCATCCCCTAACTTTCGTTCGAACTTCATCTAGACCAAGGATCTCAGCAGCCCCCGCTTTCCTCCCTTTCGTCCGACTGAAGCCTCACACAGACCCTTCGCGCTTCCTGAAAGACACGCGACCGTGAGGCGCGGGTACGACCGCCGTCGGAGCCTCGAGGTGCGGCGGGCGCGCACCGTCCCCCCAAGCTTCATGTCGTAGTTGAGTATGAGGTGCACCAAAACGCCCTTCACGATGCCCGCAGCGAAGTGTCGTCCCGGGCTGTCACGCCGCGTGAGTCACTTCCATCTCGATGGGCTGTGCTGACTGCACTTAGGCTACGCACCAGGCATGTTTCCCATGGCCGAAGGCGAGATAGTCCGGGGCGGTGGTGCTGGCTTGGTGCTTGAAGCCCTGGCCCTCGGCGTCCCGCATGCGTGCGAAGCGGAAAGGGTCGAAGGTGCCTGCGTCCGTGAAGTAGGCGTCGTCGTGGTGCTGCTGGTACGTCGCGGCCTGCAGGAGCGTGCCCTCTGGGAGCCGGGTCCCGTCACTGAGCGTGACGTCAGTCATGGCTCTCCTTGTCAGCGTCGCTTGTGCGCATGAGGTGAGATGCAGCTGTGTCTCCGAGTCGTTGCATACTTACTGTACGTCATGCCGTAGTAGCGGAGGGTCTCCCTGAGGATGCTGTCGAGTTTCCACATGTGCTTCATGGAGTCCAACGTCCAGCCTCCCTTGGCGGAAATGGTCGACTGGATCTCGTCACGAAGGGACTGGAGGAGCTCAGGCTTCTCCGCGACGTGATAGAGGACGTGGGTGACGAGCTGAAATGGCTCCATGTGTGAAAACGGCGTCGAGGTTGAAAGTACGTTGATACGATAACACTCACCATCGAGAAGGTGAATGAAGTAGCGACGTTGAGCATCAGCAGCCGTTGGGCAATAACGGAGAGGTCTTCTCCTTTCTGAACCGCTGTGTCCAGAATGAATTGCAGCAAATCGTTCTGTTGACCGTTAATCCCAGAATGTTCCATCCTGATTCAGATATATCGCTTACAGGCTTCTGACTCTCCTTCTGGTCATCGCCGAGCTCTGCGAGCGCACTCATACGCTGCTCGACTACGGGTCGAAGGTACGTTACGGCACGACCAGCGATCTTCTTCGCCTTGATAATGAACGGTGCAATAAACCTGCTCACTCGTTCAGAAACGTTGGATCCCAATCACATTTGTCACTTACGATCGGATGAGCTTGGGCACAAGGCGAAGGGTTGCGCCGTCCTGGACAATTTGTTGTGTGAACTCAGCGACCAGAGAAAGATACTCTTCATTGCGGCCTATAAATCACAGGTCGTTCAACGGGTGAATTGGCAGACGTCGAGAATCCTGCACACGCACATAACGGCAGTCCAACAAATGATCGGTTGATGGCTCGAACGGTGACTTTGTTCATGAGCGGGGTGACCGCAACCTCAGTCCATTCTAAACCACAAGGATGTCAGGAAGACGACTACCGTAAGTAAACGATGTGCGATCTTACCCTTCGTGTCGGTACCGAAACCCTCGTCGAGGGCGACGGCCACCTCGTCCAGAATGTCCGGAAGCATGGTGGCTAGCCTGCGAGTTAGCTTCTCCCTCACGATTTGTACGTGGTACCTGTCCGACGAGAGCTGTGGCTCCAGCGTATAATTGCTCTGCCAAATGAGCTGCAAAGACAACCGTCATATAGGTTAAGCTGCACCCTCATGATGTAACATCACAGGACGCGGGGACGCGCACCTCTGCGTGAGCCCACATCAGGGACAATTCCTCGTCCGGACGCTTCCGGACCTCCTCGACCAGTTCTGGCCCAGAAAGAATGACGAGCCAATGGGTGAAAAAGGCGAGCTTGAACATCGATCCGGGATACTGCGGAGGGGGGGGTCGAAGTATAAGTATAAGCCCAGCAGACTCCGGAGTCCCGCCGGGGTGTAAGCTGAGACGCTGAGGCCCGAGATACAACGTACCTTTCTGTAGCCCTCCTCGAGCAACGCCTTGAAGTCGCGGTTGGTGCGCCTCGCGGTGAGGTATGACAAGCCTGGAAGGGAGGTGCCGCCAACAGTGGGAATCGCACGCAGCTACGGCGGCCGGTGCTCAGCAGGGGATCGAAGATATGGTCGACGAATACATCGCGCACTCACGGGATCGGTGTACCATCTCACGGCGTAGACGAGGACAATGGCCATCATCGCACAGGCCGCGGCTGCTACCCGGAAGTCGTCCATTCCGGGCTGGATACTCGGGGCAAAGAGGACTTTGGATACACTAGGTCAGCGTCGAGGGCATGTATATATAGCCTCAACGTTCGCAGACGTGGGCGCTGGGCTGTCAAAAGGGCGACCCTCGAGCGCGCTCTGAGAGTCTTGTTTGAACTGCTGAATGTTTTCCATGCCGTCAATGTGGAGGGAGAAGAGACATCGTGTGGGATTGCGCGCCGATGAGACCTATGGAACGCTTTCAGCTGCTTTGAAGAGAAGGCAAGATCTCCAACGAGAGAGTTACAAACCCAAGGGCAACTCGTCCTTGAGGGGGCCAAATGTCCAACTCTCCCTCAGGACCTTAACTCCCGATAACCCTTCGCCAGGTACCTCCTAAACATCGTTGACACAGATAAATTCCAAAGCGACGTTCTATGGGAAAGGTTCAACTGCCCTGGACTGAAGTATGGTACGAGAGTAGCGGTGCACTTACCATGATACAATAACGGGTTCTACCATCAGAACCAGGCTGAGGGTGAGGGAATATTGAGTGCGGCTTTGTCATACATCGGTGGCATGAACGCACGGTGGGCGGTATTAACTCGGTAACCTTAGCACTTAGGGGGAATGGTGGCTACTAACTGACATGTGGTCGAGCAAAAGTTGAATCGCTCATCGCCATCGTCTTCATATGGCGGTGGCTACGGGATCCGATCTGCCAGTGTAACGCTATCCGACAGCGCTATATTAACACTGACCAGTCGGCACCCTAAAGGTAAGCTGGACAATCCGCAAGGAATTGAACGTCAGCTTCAGTCCTAATGTCGCCAAACGGTTCCCTCGACATACCTGTGAAAGATGCCCTCCCCCTGCCTCACTGAGAACCCAACGCTCGTGTTTCCTGGAAGGTCCGCACCTTGACTCCGGTTGAAAAGTAGAGTTCGCGGGGCGCGAACTGTCATGGTCGCGGAGACTCTCCGCCGAGCTTTGTGTCATAGCGATGATTCAGACGATGTATCGAAGCATTATATTCGGCTCCGTCGACGGCTCCGAGTTTGAAGGGAAGAACCTCAGGCAAGAGCGACGTCACCAGTACTAGTGCCATTTCAAGAGGCAATAAAATAACGAAAAAGTGTGGTGATACCACTGCCAACTCGAGTGCGTGTTCCCTGAGGTGGCAGCGCCTTAGACGTGAACAGGCCTATTAGGGATAAGAGCATTAACTGCGTGCTCTGACGAGGAAAATCGGGCTGTACTTAGCGCGCACTTCAACCCTGGCGGCAGTATGTCATGAGCAAGCACAAGGCCGCCGTTGGTCGCCAACCCATCTGTCCTTCAAGCAATTGAAGAGATAGACTCGAAGGATGACTGTCTCCTCCATAGCGAGAAGACCGCTGTCGCAGCCCTCGAACTCGCGCACGGCGACGGACGAGTCCGATGGGACCCCCATCCGGTCGCAGGAGGGACAAGGGTAGCGGTCCTAATAGTCGGAGACCTTGTCTTCTTGAATCCCTACTTCGTTCTGGCGGAATTTGGACTACATCTGGCATGCACCAGAGACGTATTTCTGTTTCGTAAGGGGAATCGTCCCTGCTATAGATGGAGATCACGGCGGGATGGCAGTCGCAGCTTTCCGCATGTGAATGCCAGCGTAAGGAGCGTGGTTATTCGAATGTAGAAGATGCGAGGGAGTGCGAGGGGAGGCGGAGGCGGAGGCGGCGTCTCGGCCACGCTGCTTGCAATTGGAAACAGTTGACGCCGCGCGCGCCTGGGCGGCCACCATATGGCCGCATTCCCAACTCGGTGCAAGATCCCGCGTCGTTCCTGCAACCCACAGTCAAGAATCACAACATCCTGTATACCCTCGCGGACAACTCGGAGCAGTGCAGGCTTCGCATCTACCTCACGGGCCCCAACAGCACCCTCAGTGCGTATTTCTTGTCTCTGCACGCGTCACACTCGGTCGTGGATGGACGATCGGCACTGAACGTCCTCTCTCTGCTGTTAGAGTGGATGATGATGGTGCCGAGCTTGCCGACCGTCGACGACCTGCCTTGGGGCACGGAGCAGAAGAACTTCCCCCAGGCCCGGTCACCGTGACCGGCGTGCCTCGGGAGGATAGGAGCACGGAGAGGACGGCGCTCGTGGAGCGGTACATACCTCGCTGGCTCTTCAGAACCCATCGTACATCCTTGTTATCGGTCGCTGTTGACGCATGTGCGTATACTCATTAACATGTTCTTTTTCCTTCGTTCTTAGCACTCTCATAGTCTACCGTGCGATACGCCTCGTCAAGTTCACGGTACATAGACGAGTCCCCAAACAGCGCACGCGCTCTTAAGACTCTCAGGCTCTCGATCGATCGCAGCTCCTCGACGCCGCAGTCTCCGTCGGCCTGTTCGAGTAGAACCCCGTGCCCGCAGACAAGGCTACCTCCGCCTACGTCAACGGCGCAAGCACATACGTCGCCCTCGCCCTCGCCAATCGCATCCCCACTCCCACCTCCTAGTGCTAGTACTGATCTGCCTCCGGGCTCCGGCAGCCGGTCGACCGCAGGCGGCACGTCGTCTCGTGCCTCGTCCCCGCCCCGTAAGATTGGCCTCAAGCACATTCGGGGGCATCACGTGATTTCTAACTGTCACGCTGGACCACTTTTGGCTGGGACAAAACACCAAAAAACCATAGGCTCGGGAGGGAGGGTCTTATATATAAAAGTACGACCATAACTTTGTGTAGCAGTCATTAATCTACAAAGTTATGGTTTTCGATTTCTCAATTTGCCCCTCGTTAGAGAGGAGATGCGAAAGTTTTGTCGCCCTCGGAGTGGGCGTCTAGAAATGTCCGAATAGGGGTGAGACCGAAAAGGGAACCTGACGTACCAGCTGGCCGCAGCCGGCCGCCCGCTCAAACCTTGTCCACAGAAGCATGCCAAAACGGTCGCTGCGCGCTCGGGCTTCGATCGAGAATCTTGGCTCCAATGCACGGAAGAAACCAAGACTCGGCAGTGGGCCGGACAAGGAGAATATCCCTCCATCTAGCTCCGAGGTATGTCATGATACTGGTCTCTTCTTTGGTTTGACTTGGATACTAATGTGGCTTGTAGCCCTCCCCGGAGACACCCGCGGAAAGTCCTATCGAAGTCCTCGATAAGAAGCGCCAGCAAGCAGTGAAGGTTTACGAGAACTTCGGGCGCGCCGTGGCGGAACTCATTCAACCCACGGGCGGTCCTTCTTCGGCTCCCTTCCCACCGCCAGTCAACGTCCCTTCCCATCCCACGTCTTCGGTTCCTCCCCTACCCGCTCCAACGGTCACAGATCTCCCTTCCCATTCATTCTCTGCCGCCGCCCAGCCCACACAGGTTCTCCAGCCTCCCGCTCCCTCGCGTCCCGATGCCCCGGAGGTCGTCCCTGCTCCGAATACCGCCCATCCTCAGCCAGACTCCCCATCCCTGTCTACCTCCCCTCCCAAGTCTGGCAAATATGTACCTCCTCCCACCATCTCCGAGGCGCGGTTGGCTTTGGCTGACATGAAGGCGCTTTTGTGCCCTCCTCGCAAGAAGGGCCGTGGCGCTGGCCATTTCACACTCGGAGATGACCGTCTCTTGACTCGGATGCATATGATACGTATGTTCCTGTCGAAGTATGTCAAAGCTGCGAATACACGGTTTTGGGCTGCCAAGTCTTTTGAGACTGCAGAGGCCTGGGACAAGAAGGCGCACACGGCTGAAGCACTCCGACGTTGGACGCGCAATTTCCTCGCGGATCGACACAATCTCCCTGCCACACCCGAAAACACATGGACAAAATCTCACCTCGACGATCACCCGGACCTAAAAGCTGAGATTGCCGAGCACCTTCAGTCGGTTGGCAAGTATGTTCGCGCCCTCGACATCGTGCACTTCATGGCCGACCCGGAGCGCCTTAAGAAGTATGAGCTCAAAAAACCTGTCTCGCTCTCAACTGCACAGCGGTGGATGTACGCCCTCGATTATCGCTGGACGAAGACCCCGAGTGGCCAGTTCGTGGATGGTCACGAGCGTGCCGACGTGGTCGACTACCGCCAAACAAGCTTCCTTCCCAAGATGGCGGAGACGGATGGAAACGCACGTCAATGGGACAAAGAAGGCCAGGAAATCCCCATTCCTGACGATGCACCTCACCCCCGTGAGCAGCGGGTGGTCTATTGGTGGCACGATGAATCAGTTTTCTACGCGCATGATCGGAGAGTCCGCAGATGGGTGCACAAGAGCGAGAAGGCTGTCCCTCGGAAGAAGGGCGAAGGCGCTTCCTTGATGGTCGCTGACTTCGTGTCTGCTGAGTACGGTTGGCTCCGTTCACCTGACGGCACGGAGTCTGCACGTGTCCTATTCCGCCCGGGAGCAAATCGTGATGGGTATTTTACCCATGAAGACATCCTCAATCATGCGACGACGGCAATGGACATCCTTTCGCGCCATTACCCAAATGAACGCCACATTTTCATCTTCGACAATGCTCCCACCCACCTCAAGCGCGCTGCGGATGCCCTCTCTGCCCGCCACATGCCGAAGAATCCCACTGCACCCGGCAAGCCCTTCTTCGGAGTCGAGACCACGGTCCGTGGTGACGATGGCCAGCCAATCCACGGTCCGAATGGCAAGGTTCTCAAGATCAAGATTCGCATGCAAAATGCGACCTTTGCAGATGGCACTCCGCAGTCCCTCTACTTCGAAGAAGGCCCCCAAGCAGGAGTTTTCAAGGGCATGGCAGTCCTCTTGGAGGAGCGGGGCTTCACTCAAGCCCGGCGGCTTCGGTTTGAATGCCCGGGATTCAAGTGTCCGCCACCGGCTCTTGATTGCTGCTGCCGCCGCCTTCTATTCAACCAACCAGACTTCCGAGACGTCGAATCACTGCTCGAGATGCACTGCAAGTCACGCGGGTTTTCCATCATCTTCCTTCCTAAGTTCCATTGCGAGCTCAACTGCATCGAGCAGTGCTGGGGATATGCAAAGCGCGTCTACCGCCAGGCACCACCATCTTCTTCGGAGGCTGATCTTGAGCGCAATGTCATTCAAGCCCTTGATGCAATTCCGCTCATTTCAATCCGCCGCTTTTACACTCGCGCGCACCGTTTCATGGACGCATATCGACGTGGGTTGACTGGGAAGCAGGCGGCGTGGGCTGCGAAGAAGTACCACAGCCACCGAGTCCTTCCTAACGACATCCTGGAAGAGCTTGATCGTGAGGGTGTCACACGGAACTGACTGCAGAATGTCTCTCTAGTTTATTCACTATACTATACATCTATTTATCATCTGTAGTCTTCTAACGTCAGGATTCATCTCCTCTTTCCTCGCCCTGTAACTTATCCTATACTTAACGCAGCATATTAACATTGATTTACCTCGAGGCGCCCGATTCACGTGCTCTGTCACAATTGTCACAAGCCCCCGAATGTGCTTGAGGCCAATCTTACTGCATCGACTACGCCCCACGAGCGGGCAGGGCGCCAGGCGCACTATGCCTCGTGGCTGACGAACTCGTGCCTCCCGCACATCTTTTCCGCGCTCGCGCCGCCCTTTGCCCCTGTGGCTCTACCGCTGCGCACTCAGGCTTGATGAATACGCCCGCGGGGGCCCTGGCGCGAGCACCGAGCACGCAGGCGCAGATGTATGTACTGAGCGTGACGAACGTCGGCCGCATGGAGAACTAGGTCGCGCCGGTGTGGCCGCGGCCCTCAGAAGCGTCCAAGTCTCCTTTCGTCGCGGCGGACAACGCCCTAGGGGAAGCGGAGGTGGGGAAGGTGCGGGGATTGATCAGGGTGAACGAGATGCACCTACAGGAGCAGCTGGCGGTAGGTAAGCTCGATATTTGGGCATTGAGCTGGCTGTGTGTTTGTGTTCAGGCTGACACCCGGGCGCAGACCCCAGACGTGTGGGACAAGGTGGTGCTGCAGGAGTTTATGTATGGGGTCGTGAGGCAATGTCGTTCTGATGGAGCAATAAACCTACGACTGGCGGGGCGCCGGCTCCGAATCACTTGAGGTTTTTTGTAATGGGACCGAAGGAGCAACACTATTTTGCACAGGCTCGAGGGATAATAACGTTCAAAACTTGAACTTTGCCAGAGGACTCTGGCCTGAGGCTCAGCAGCAACCAAATACTTGAGGGGCGACCTCCACAATACTCGAGCGTCGTATGTGCTCTTAAGTTAGTGATTGGGGAAGAGGCCGGGAATAGGAAAGAGAGCACGAAACAGGCTCGGTTTGCACTGCGGATTCAGCTGCTCGCTATCAGACCTTGCCGAAATTAGATAACTCAATACGATGAAACATTTCCCTCGAGCGAACGCTGTCTGGAGATTCAGCGGGCTGAGCCAGAGGTCGCTGTTCCTCGCACTGCCGCATGGCCTACGCTACCGTACTGGATGCGAGGACATCATCTCCGGCGGCATCTCAATATAGACACTCGGAGCGGTACCCTGCTTCTGCCAATTCGCGCTCGGCTGGATACAGGTATGTATGTATATGGTCTGTGTGGAGATGCGACGAGAAATTTGGCCGAACGGAGCATTGCACCAATACCTGCGGCGTCTTATCCTTTGAATAAATGAACATGGTCGTAACGTTGGGGTGACTGTACTGTGCAGTCTCGGCCGCGATCTTTGCTGATTGGGTTTGTCTGCACTGAAGTCAGATGCATAGCATTTGGTTCGCAGCCGCGTACCTTCCGACCATCTACAGCCACTGGTTACCTTGTGTTTGAGTTTCTCCGAAGATATCGATCTTATAAGGCCCAAAGAGACGTCAGTCCAGTGCTCTCCCAACCCCTTCTTCCTCTAACGCAAATGTCCTCACAGCAAGCCCTCATTGACTCCGTGTCATCTTTGTGAGTCGTCCTATATGCTAGTGTGCCCCTTGAACATGCTTACAGCGTATCCTGGCCGGTATCTACCTCTCAATCAGATTGACAGAGGAGTACTTCATCTTCGCCGAGTTCGGTCGGTCAAATCCATTTGCATATTTCCAAAAACTCAAGCATCACTGACCAACTACGTCCATCTAGCACTCGTCGTTTACGACTGGCTCATCAACTTGGATGAAGAAATTCGCTGCTTTTGGACATTTCGCAAGGGTCGCAGACTGAATGCTGCAGCGCTCCTATATGGGTTCAGTCGCTATCCAAGCATGCTCCAGGCTATTTTTTCCTTGCAGACAGTGTACCCAATGTCTGATACAGTAGGTCTCCGGAGTCCTCGAGCCTGTCTTAGCTCACTGATGATGGCATATGCCTAGGTGTATGTTTCTATGTTCTGTGGCAATGCATCTTGTATGCTCATCATGCATGATGCCTATAGCTGTCGAGCCAACCAGCATCTCCAAGTCATGACAGCTGCACTTGCTGTGCTCTCCCCAGCAGGCAAGCCCAGCCAACCTGCTCCAGTTGGAGTCATCTCACCATACCTCTCAGTCTTCTCAACCATCCGTGTTTACGCGTTATCACAGAATAGTAAGGTCATAGCGATTTTGACGTTTCTGCTCCTATCCTTGCCTAATTTCACTGTCATGGTGCGTGCACTTTCCATGATTGACAATCTCCCAGCACTGTATGCTACTGACTTTGGATACATGGGGTAGGTCTTTGATGCAATGAATAAGGCGGTGGTTCTACCAAGTCCTTTCAATTGCAGTGCCATTGAGACCCCAGCATATAACAGAATGGAAAATCAGTAAGAATATGAAGATTTCTGGAGTGTTCTCACTTTGTATTGATTATACTGTGGATATCTAGATGTATGTATGAAGTACCAGGTATTCCAATTTGCCCAGTGGGGTGCTAATCTTTTCTAGTAAATCTTGCTGCCAGAGTATGCAGTGTTGTGGGGGAACTCTTGGTCCTTTTTGTAACCTGGTACAATACATATGCACCATACAGAGCCCAAAGGGGGATATTGAGAGGTCCATCATTGGCTCGTGTTGTGTTGTATAATGGTGTGTGCACATGCCTGAATGCCCCAGCCCCCAGCATTATCCCTTGCTCACCCTTTTTGGCATACTACAGGGAGCACATATTTTATGTAAGTTGCTCCGTCGACTGTGTCTATTAATGAGATTGAAAACCCATTCCAGCATTCTCACAGCCATGTGCATCTCCCTGATTATTACCGAGGTTCCTGCATTCTTCCATATATCTGTATTTCGTCACTGTGTCCTAATCAATTGGATCCCAGACACCTACACTCTCTGTTCAAGTCTCAAATTTAGCCTCCACTATCACTACTCCGTATGTCAATCCTTCTTCCTCCCATCTCTCACTCACTCCACTAAACCACCCACACTTGCAAGAATTACCGCAGTCCTGACCTGCCATTTTCTCCTGGCCCTGCGCCGTGCTGACTGCACAGCAACTATTCCAACATCACCGTCAGAAATACCCTCACTCAACTTCGCCACACCCACCTTCCACCTCGGGCCAGGTAGCCCGGATGGGACGCTCCCTGGGTTCATTGCGTCACTCGGAGCTGAGGTTCATACCGGGCTGCACTTTGTGGATTCAGCAGGTGCGGAGGAGCCTGAGGACATAGTGCACCCAGACGAAGCAACCTCTGGCGGGGTAGACTCAGCACAGGAGCACGAAGGCGAGATCAGCTTGGTTGATATACCAACGGGGCGGGAAGAGCAGGTGGAGAACATTTGATTGGAAGGGTGAGCCGGGCGTGTATAATTTCGTCCTTGCTATGAGCTGACTCCTCGGAGCTTTCGGTGTTCAGATCAGCAGCATCATTTCCCTGGCCTCCCATCATTGAGGGGGGCGAGTGTGCCTGTTGGTCAGGCATGCTAGACAGACAAACAAAATTCTTGTTACCTGCCTACCGTAGGGATAAGTAAATGCCTCCGCTCAGCTATCCCTGCGTAGTCGTGATATTCCCTCATCCTAAAATGAAACACTCCGCTGCTAACTCCACCCTGTGTTTGTTGCTTACATTCGAAGAATGTGATCAGCCCCCCTAGTGCCTCATTCCGATCCATGCAATCGGCGCCAAATCTCACCCGTCTCACGAGACATCCAGCTCCTTCCTTCTCACGAATGTGGCTTCGCCTTCAAGTTGTAGCGTATGGTCATAAATTTGTCACAAAGGAAAATCCATGCACAAATATGTATTCCTCCTACGTTCACATACCCCCCAATATCACACCACGCTGTCGCAGACCGTCTGTGCGACCACTTGTGCCCGATTAATGCAGCACGACGATATCCGTGAGCATTCTATGTTCACATGTACTACACGCTCCATGATCACGCCTAGCGGCGAGGAAAGTACTCCCCGCCCGTGTGCTTCAAGAACAATCCGTTCTGCGACGCCTGAAGGCCGTCTATGACCTTCAACTGCGCCGTGACCGATTCCTCCGGAGTCTGCCGCATCACTTCGAGTCCGGTGTTTTTCTTCACCGTCGCGGAGAACTCGTTCAACTTGTCAGCCAGCGCCGCGCCTACACGACAGCCCTCAGCTCAGCACGGAGGCCTCGGAAAAACACATTAAAATGATGGATGACGCACTGTCGGCCCCGGCCGTGGCGGAGCAGTCGACTATCCCAGGGCAGAGGGTGATGACGACGAAGCCCTCGTCCTGGAGCTTGAAGGCGAACTTGGTGGTGGCGAGGAGGGCGGCGGCCTTGGTCATGGCATACGCGACGATGTTTGGAAGGCGGAGAGCTCGGGAGGAGCTGGGGTCGCACGCCCCAGAGCCGATGACGACGATCTTCTTTGTGTCGGACCCGCGAAGGAGAGGGAGGAAAGCGGTTATGGCGTGGATCGGGCCGAGGCTATTGACCTTGTACTGTGGAGGGAGGGAAGGGGCACAAGCCTGAGCATGAGGCGGACCCGGAGACGACGACGACGCATCGGAGAACGTACCGCAGAAATGAATGCAGTGTCGAGCTCCTCCATGTTTGCACTGATGGCCCAGCGTGAGGTTAGAGAACACGATACGAGGTATTAGAGCCACGTACTAGTCGTCGAAGCCCTTGTAGGCTGTATTGACGTCCACATTGGCAGCATTGTGAATCAGGTAGTCCAGTTTTCCCCCAGTCACCTCGGAAACCTGCTTTGCAGCGCGCTGAATGGAAGAGCATGGCATTAACTGAAGTACACGGGGTACTGCAGGAACGAAGACGGACCTCAAGGCTGTCATAGTCCACTACATCGCCTGGGACTATATGGACGTTCTTCAGGCCCGCGGCGGCAGCGTTCAGGTGCGTCGACCCTGCTGGATTTCTGACGACGGCGAACACCACCGTATCGGATCGACTGGCCTAGGTAGACAACGGATGATTAGTTGCGGGTCGAGCATCACGATGAGGCCGAGACTCACCAGCTGGCGGACGTACTCGAGGCCGATGCCACGAGAGGCACCTATGACTGCGTACGAGGGCATATCGAGAGCGTTGAACTGAAATATAGAGGACTGGTGCGAAGCGGGGTGAGACTCGCGGTGGAGTTGGGGTCCCTGTCAGTTCCAAATGTCCTTATATACCCTGCCTGAACATGCCCGTAGCCTGTTGCGTGACCTTGGCTCTCCATGCCGGCATGAGATAAATCGGACGGTGGGTGGGTCACCCTCCGCCTCCTACTCCACCGTCGAGTCAAATTCTTGATACAAGTGCGATCGGGAATTGCCCATCACGACCAGATAACGCGCCGCATCCCACATCCGTAGTCCTGGTACGCTGGCGGAGAAAGCAAAGCCTACGGAAGGAATGAATCGCCCAGTCGTTAGAACATTTTCGTGGAAATAGAGTGAGAGACGGACAGACTGGTTGTGGAAACTGGATTCAACTTCAACGCCAACGCGGCAGACCTGATATTTGTCCTCTTTCCTTTCTCGTCATTCGTTACTCCACGCCATAGAACGACGTACGTGGGCGGCAAGTAAGGGGGAGCTCGCCGCTTTAAATTGGCCACCGTATGAGCTGTGAGTGGGATATAAGTAATATTCAGTTACAACCCTCCTCTCCGTAAACCAACTACCAACGGTGAACTCTACCTCAGCGCTAGGTTTTGGGATCGGAGTTGAGGTGGGTACGCCTGGGTACGATCCGTGGCATGGATAACATGACGGAGACCATCCTGCTTCCGACCTAAACAAGGAGTAGTACCAGCCACTTACGCGCTTCCCGGTACACGACAGCCCTACTGCGACTCGACGACCATGTCAGAATTTCCCCGTTGAGAGACGGTGAGCGCACGGTCCTACCATTTACTCTGCTCCAGATGTTTCCTCGACAGTGGCGACGATCTTGTCAATGACGTCTGTGAGGATCGTCGGAAGCATTCTTGTGAGCTTTTTCCCCCACGACACCCACGCGGTAGTCGTCCGATACGACCACATGCTCGCACATGTGTTGGGATTGTTAACGTCTGCGACGCAGTCGTATCAGCGTAAACGTGCTTGTACTGCATAGCAGCCGACAAGACCCGGTCACGTACGTCGTGCAGTCCAAGTGTACCAGACAGCTCCTTCTCTGACCTCTTCCTCAGCTATTCGACCATGTCCCGCCTGGACAGGACGACGACCCTCCGGTCAGACATAGAGATCTTGAATGCCGCTTGTAGATACTGCGCCGGAGGAATGTCCCCTGAGAGGTGAGCATGCATAGCGTGTGGGAGCCGTGAAGCCCGGATAGTGGTGCTAAGGGAGAGCGAAAAGACATGCCTACGGTCTCCCATGTTGCGCAAACCAGCAATTTATGCGAGACCTGCGACAGAGGACCCGCCGACGGTTGGGATCGCAGCTGCTCTGGAACTCAGTGGACTCTGATGCGGCATGATGATAAGTGTATCGAGCACGTACGGGATCGGCGTACCATCGCACGGCGTAGATGGAGATGGCTACCACCATGCATGCGAGCACCATTCGATGCAGGTCATACATTCCGGAATGGCGGGGCAGAGTATGTATGGAGACTTGGGAACGCTTGTGGCTCTGAAGCCGGACATAAGTACGGTTTCCGGCCTGGGGGTCGAATCAGCCCGTCAGAATGCACAGCTGTCGACGTCGACAGGTTTAAAGGAATGTGGAAAACAGACCTTTAGCCGGGTAAGGGTAGCGCTTCTAAAAGATGAAACGAATGTAGGTTGCCACGAGAGGGCATCTCCCTGCTACTTGGCTTGAAAAAGAGGCGTAGTAACGCATACCTACACCTCCGCAGGCAATAAGCCTATATCACTAGGTCAGCTGTCGGTTAGCAGACATACAGTAGACGATAGCTCCAATGACCACGCCGCCGGATGGCGGCAAGCCGTGGTCAGCATCTGGATAGTTTGAACGGACGAGATATCAGAGTATGGCGTCAACTGTGCCCCTCCACGAAGAAGAGACACACCCAGACCGTGCCTCGACGAGCGAGGACACGGCAACAAGCGAGGCTGAAAGCCGTTTGACCTGTCGAATACTTACTGGCCGAGGCCCACGGCTAGGTCTCCCATTTGCCACCACACACGCTGCCTATTGACCTGAGATAATCACTACTTCTATAATATTATACGCAAACACTAACACCATTTGGCTTTGGAGAAGACCATGGTGAAAGAGGCTTTAGGACTCGGAAGTGGTCAGCTAGCATGCCCTCGGACTGGGATTTGAACGGGTAAAGCCGGACTTACCAGATTTAAATGCGGCAGTAACACTGTGGAATGACGAATCTTGTACTCGACTCGTATATGCTCTTGGTGGTTGGCGAAGAGGAGAAGGAGGAATAGAGCATGCCACAGGGCTCGGTTGACGCTGCGGATTGAGCTGGTCGCTGTCGGGATTTGCCGAAATCAGATAGCGCCCAACATCGAACTTGCATTCTCTTGCTTCCTGGACATTGACCACGACGATGGCCAAGTCCACGGGATGGGACCCCGTCCTCCTCATCGCCCAAGCTAGTCTCCACCACCTCCTCACCCTGCTCGATGCTGACCTCTGCCTCAGATCATCGCCCTCCAGACACTGCACTACCTCACCCTTTCCTTCCTCATCCCCCCAATGCTCTTCATCTTTGCCGAAGCCGGGTCGCTAGAGTACGAGGGTGGGGCCGCTAATGTCGGTAGGCCGTGTGTTTGCGGTACCTTCTGTGTAGCCTGACTCGTCGCATCTCAGGGATGATCATGGACTGGCGAGAGATGGCCGGTCGACCAACAACACGCGCACTACCAGGCGAAGGCCCCTGGAAGTCCTTCAACTCAGTCTGGAGCGGAGGGAAGCAGGTCGGGATAGGTTCGATCCAGCAGGGACCTCTTAGGAGCGTGGATCCTGTGCGATCGTGGATCATCGCAATATGTTGGATGGCAGCCTCGGCCTCAGAGTGCGTACGTCCCCTTTCATGCCGTGTTCCATATCCCCTCAGGCATTTGCGGGCTGGATTCGCAGCGTATACTACCTATATGCGCTTGTCCGGCGACCAAGGCTCATCCTCGACTTCGCCCTCACCCTCGTATTCAACCACCTCGTTCTCACAACCTACTACGCCGCCGCGATTCCAACTTCCGTCTTCTTCTGGCTAGTCATGTGCATCAGCACGGCGGGCACCGTCGTCTTTGCGGAGCAATTGTGTGTCAAGCGGGAGATGAACGAGGGCCTCGTGGTCTCCGCGGCGCACGACGTGGAGGACAGTGTGGAGATGGGAAGTCTCCTTCGGGAAGACTAGGGTGCGGATTCACTTTCGGTTTGCTCACAGTGTGTCTTCTGTCATCGGCGTCTTGACTTGAGCTCTGACGAACTGTTTCCACATACAGTTCACGTTGTACCTGGTGTCTAATGGTCATGGTTTTGTCTCAGCCATTGCAGGTTGTGAAGACTCGGTTTGGATCCCGACCGATCATGCAGTTACGTATGAAGCCTGGGCTGAAGTGCACGATACGTCATATGCTCCCAATTTTTCGTCAAAGTTCTGGTGTGGAGAGTCCGCTTTTCATACACGGTGCACGGTGCGTGGTGGCGCTCTTCTCCGATGCAGCACTCTCCGTCGATGACTGGGGCATCACATGGACCGTCTTACTGTTTGCGCACAGTTCCGGGTTTGAATAGACGGACATGACATTCTCGGATGCGTTTCCACTTCACACAATGTTACCTGAATAGGTTTTGCCCGCAATCCGTTTGGAAATGCGCGGTATGTCTGCTTTGTGCCGCCGCGATTATCTTCTGATACAGCGCCCCGAAGAAGCAGATACATTATTTCTGCGGCTGGCAGGGTCTCACCGCCCATCTCTATTGTGGTCTGTCTGTGGTTACAACGAACTTCATTGGCTATGCGAGCATGCTCGTTGCGCACTGATTATCGGGACGATCCCATCTCCGTTCCTAGGACGCCCATACACGTCTTCCAGACACAAGTGGTTTTCCCGACCTGCTCGTTGTGGTTTGGTACGGAGTACCTCGTAATTTTCTATCGCTGCCATCGCACTGCTTGCCACATATTTCCGACCTGCAGGTGCGATTCATTGCGCGAATGTTTCTCGTCGTGGATCCAATGCGATATCGCCTTCCACTAGATGGCAGCGATATGTCAAGACACACCCGCATTCCGCCCGCGCCCGAAATCCTCTGGATCCGTGGACGAGTTTTGCTTCCCTCGTGCGGCGCCGATCTTCCCTTCGAATCCCTTGCGACAGCCTTCTCCCGCCCGCCTCCTGCCACCTTCGTCTTTAGCGATCGGATCTCTCTCCGCCGTCCGCACACCCCAGTTCTCTGCTGCGATCCGGGCCTGCCATTCTCGGCTTCTGCATCTCCTTCTGCGTAGCGTCGCCGTTCTAGTCGCTATACCCCGGTTTCCAGTCTCCATCTAGACGTCGGAGTTCTGAGTCTGCGTACCCCAAGCGTCTCCTTGTATCCTGGCAATTGCGTACGAGCGGTCAGAATCGAAACCCCGCGGCGGGCGCAGTTGGCCGCCCCGGGACGAGCCCCGCAGAGCGAGAGCTTCGCTACTCGCCTTTCTGGGATGCCTTCGCCGCCGTAGCGTCATCGTACACGCGGCCCACCGCCCCCGGCACTTTTCGCCATGCGCCTTACGTCGGTGCCTCCATATCCCACCCATACACATTTCGCGGACAGGGGTTCGCCGCAGGGGGCTCGTCGACTTCCAATTTCGCGCCTTCAGATTCCTTTTCGCGGTCGCGCATGTGGATGTGCGTTCTCCCTTTGCCTTCGATCTAGAGACTGAGTTCGTGGAGCGGGCCTGTCTGGTGTCTCATTCTTGCTGTATATGGTAGGGCGTGGACGGATGCACAACAGGCAGAGCGCGTCGCCGCTGGGCACGCGGCGGGCGCAGTGGCGGCGACCTGCGCGAAACTGGACCTACGCGGGACTAGGCTAGGATCCTGCCATGTTTGGACACGCCGCTCGGAGGACTGTTCTAAGTGCGGACGGCGGCGGTGGACGAGTGTCGAAACTTCGGAATCGAGTTCGGATGGGTCGCCCCTCCTCGCTCAAGCGCGCACCTGGTAATAGCGATGGCATGTGACGCGGAGGTGAACTCGCGCCCCGTGCCCGCTGTCAATGCTGGCTTACTTAGTCCTTGCGGTGGCTTCCGACGGCTTCATGTTCATCGAAGGAGAAGACGGGGCAGGCGGCTGTTGTGTGCGCAACCGCAGTGTGTGCGGGCAGCTCGTGCAGGGCCCGCCAGGCGTGTGCGTGCGTGTGTCCACTTACCGTCCACGTTCCATGCTCCCATGATGGCGGTGACACACACCCCCGCCACAGCGTGCAGGCTGCGGTCTGAACGTGAACCCTACGCCCCGTCCGCGCGCGCCGCGAGAGGCAGGACGGGCCCCAGCGAGCAGGAGGTGCGTGGTGACTGCGCTGGCGGCTTACGTACTCATACTCGCCGAGGCAGAGGCAGAGGCAGAGGCAGCGGCGAACCGGACGGATACGGATGGAGCAGCTGCCGAGCCTCGTTGGGGCGTTTGAGAGGCCGTAAACCAATACCAATACGACTTCAAGGCGTGCAGGACGGGGATGGCGGTGTGGGGTAGAGCGGGCAAGGTGCCATCCGCCGTCTACCGTCTGCCGTCCACGTCTCGTTCGTCTCATCCCCTTCTGTTTCTCTTTCGCAGGTCGCAGGTTGCAGGTTGCAGGTCTCAGGTCTCTTTACGTACGCCGGCGCGGACGCGCCTGCCTTCGCCCTCGGAGTTCAAGCGTTCAAGCTTCAAGCTTCGTGAATTAGCTTAGCAGCGGCGAGGGCCTCTGGTGCTGGCTGGTGCACCCGAAGACGCCTGTGCGGGGAGGCCCAAGACCGTGATGTGCCCACCACGCGGTGGGCAGGCCTCTTTCCAGACACGGCGCGGGCCCATCTCACGCCTCGCGGATTGCTGGAGGATCCGGGCCTGGATTTGATTCCCGGATAGCATTGGGCGTGCGAAGGTGGCCCGGGGTTCGGGGTCCGGGCAACGACGTACTCACGACGTACGACGGCGTCGAAGTTGTCGTTCCATGTAACAGTACCGCGTACGACGCGGATGTGGTGCACCACGTGGTGATTGGCTCAACGTTCGTTGATGTTGTTCAGGTTCGTAGCTCGGCCGCCTCAGGATTCAGACGGTGTCGACGTCAACGTCGCGGACGTAACGAATCTGAAGAGACACATAAACGCAACGTGCTCTGCGAGGGAATACCGGACGGTTCACCCTTACTGTTTGCCGCGGTTCTTGGTTACGATCGAGCTCGCGCCGTGGCGCGTGCAGCAGCAGCAGCAACTCGGGCTTCGTATTCTCCCCCCGAGGGCGTGTCACAGTCAGGTGCGCGACTCTGAATTCGCGCATCTATTGCCGCCACTGCCGCCGCCGCCGCCGCCGCCGCTGCTGCTGCCGAGTTGTGCTCGCGTCCAGGATGCGAGCACTCTAAGTTCGTCGTCCTTGGATGTCCAATCATGACTCATGTTCCCCTCAGCTTCCGACTCTCTGAGCTTGCGAAGACTATCAAACCGTCTTCGCGATCCTGAGGTTCGGCATATACCACATATGATTATCATTCAGCCGCGATGGTCTCATCTGCACGTTCGTCCCTCTTCGCGATACCGACCCGCCGTCCTCTCCGCGTTTCGTCTGGATCATCTTCTCTGCCTGCCAGCACTTCGTGATCATCCCCTCCGAAGACTTGCCCTATGGGACCAATAATTACGCCGCTCTGGGGGCTCTCGGACAGTGGGCCGAATCTTCCCGACGTCGGACTTAGCAGCGACCTACGGTCGGCGGCAGTATAGTTATGGAACCTTCCTGTAGGCGACTCCCGGTAGAGCCTCTCGTACCGCAGTCCACTTGAACGCTTATGACGGCTGTTGCACGATGATCTCTTCGCTTCGTGGGCCTACTCCGCCAAGCCATCCCTGCCTGCTGTCACTGTTGGGCAAGCTTGGATGCACGTTCTAGGCGCGAGATAATGGCCGTTCGCACTGTAAATGTCCGCCTCACCTGGTTCTCCGAAACGATCTCGAACTTGCTGTTCCGTATCGCACTCGCAGCGCGAAGGAACCCACAGGAGGACAGTGCGGAGATGGGAAGGTCTCCTTCGGGAAGACTAGGGTGCGGATTCGCGTTTGGTTTGCTCATGGTGCGTCTTCTGTCGGCGTCCTGACGTGAGCTCTGACGAACTATTGGCCCACGCAAGTTCAGGCCGTACTATGCGTCTAATGGTCATGGTTTTGTCTCAGCTGTTACAAGTTGTGAAGACTCGGTTTGGAGCTGACCGATCATGCAGTTACGTGTGAAGCCTGGGCTGATGTCCCTTATATGGCATATACACACGGTCATTGCCCGCTCCAAGCTATCGAAGCTGGCCCGCGATGCATGGTGTGTGTTCTCGGATGAAGCGTGCTCCGTCAATGACTGGGGCATCTGAACAGTTGGATGAATGGTTCCCGAAGTGCGCAGGTTGCCCTGTCTCGTCCCATTAATGGACACAATAGATCGTGACAGCTGCAGCAAGAATGAAACATTTCCTGCGAACGAACGCTGTTTATAGATTCACCGAGCTGAGCCCAAGGTCGCCGTTCGCCACATAGCCTACGTTACCGTACTAGGTGCGAGGATCTCATCTCCGGGCACCATCCCAATAGACACTCGGGGTTGTACCCTGCTTCTGCTGATTTGGGCTCACATGGATACGGGTATGTATGATCCGTGTGGAGATAGGATGAGGGATTTGGATAGAAGCTGACACTATTCACGGTCCTTCTGTTTGGGATGGATTTTCTCGGTATCCCTTCTGTTGAACGCCGTGATAGTTGCATAGTAATGCCTGCATCAGAATCACATAAGATTCAGAACAGTCTAGCTTGCAACGGTCAGACGGATGCATATGCTTAGCATTGCTAACCCTCGTTGCTCATAATTAATCTCTACGAACCTGTATGGCTTGTGCACATTGCACCAACACCTGCGGCGTCTTATTCCTTAGATAAACGAGCGGGCCCGGAATGTTGAGGTGACAATACCCGGTCCTGTCAGTCTCGGCCGCAATCTCGGCTGATTGGGTTTGTGTGCGCTAGAGTCAGATGCATAGCATGTTGTTGGTTGTACTTTCCAACCATCTACAATCACTGGATACCTTGTGTTTGAGTTTCTCAGAAGATATCAATCTTATAAGGCCCAAAGAGACGTCTGTCCAGTGCTTGCCTAACCCCTTCTTCCTCTAACGCAAATGTCCTCACAGCAAGCCCTCATTGACTCCGTGTCAGCTCTGTGAGTCGTCCCACATGCAAATGTGCCCCTTGCACATGCTCAAAATGTATCCTTGCCTGTATCTACGCCTCAATCAGATTGACAGAGGAGTACTTCATCTTTGCAACGTTTGGTCGGTCAAATTGACATTTTCATATTTCCAAAAATTCACGCACACTGACTGACCATGTCGGTCTAGCACTCGTCGTTTATGACTGGCTCATCAACTTGGACGAGGAAATTCGCTGCTTTTGGACATTTCGCAAGGGCCACAGACTGAATGCTGCGGCGCTCCTCTATGGGTTGAGTCGTTATGCAAACATTCTCCAGGCTATTTTCTTCTTGCAGACAGTGTACCCAATGTCTAAAATGGTAGGTCGCCGGAGTCTTCGAGCCTGTCTCAGCTTACTGATGACAACATACATCCAGGTGTATGTTTC
The DNA here is from genome assembly GCA_002760635.1 of Ganoderma sinense ZZ0214-1. Lineage (NCBI taxonomy): Eukaryota > Fungi > Basidiomycota > Agaricomycetes > Polyporales > Polyporaceae > Ganoderma > Ganoderma sinense. The sequence continues at coordinate 184,816 of AYKW01000015.1, read as the reverse complement.
TATGTTCCATGACAATGCATCTTGTATGCTTATACATGATGCTTGTAGCTGTCAAGCCAACCAGTATCTCCAAGCTATGACAGGTGTACTGATTGTACTCTCCCCAGCAGGCAAGCCCAGCCAACTTTCTCCAGTTGGAGTCAAATCATCTCACCATACTTCTCAGTCTTCTCAACCATCCGTGTTTACGTGCTATCGCAGAATAGTAAGGTCATAGCGATTCTACTGTTTCTCCTCCTATCCTTGCCTAATTTTGCCATTGTGGTGCGTGCGCTTTCCGTGGTTGACAATCTCCTATACACTACTGATTTGGAGTGCTCGGGGTAGGTCATCAACGCAATGAATAAGGTGGTGGTTCTACCAAGTCCTTTCAATTGCAGTGCCATTGAGACCCCAGCATACAGCAGAATGGAAAATCAGTAAGAATATGAAGATTTATGGAATGTTCTCGCTTTGTATTGATTATACTGTGGACATATAGATGTGTGTATAAAGTACTGGGTATCTGCCCAGTGAGTTGATAATTTTTCTAGTAAGTCTTGCCATCAGAGTATCAAGCATTGCAGGGGAACTCTTGGTCCTTTTCGTAACCTGGTCCAAGACGTATGCAACATACAGAGCCCAAAAAGGGATATTGAGAGGTCCATCATTGGCTCGTGTTGTGTTGTATAATGGTGCGTGCACATGCCTGGATTCCCCTGTGGTGTCTCTTGCTCACCATTTTCGGGATACTACAGGGAGCACATATTTCATGTGAGTTGCTCGGTCAACTGTGTCTATTACTGAGATTAAAAAACCTCGCGCCAGCATCCTCATAACCATGTACATCACCTCCCTGGTCCTTATCCAGGTTCATGCGTTCTTCTACATATCTGCTTCTCATTACCATATCCTACTTACTCCGATCCCAGACATCTGCGCTCACTGTTCAAGTCTCGAATTTCATCTCCGTTCTCGTTCCTCCGTACGTCAATGCTTCTCTCTCACTCTCATATGTCTCACCCCACTAAACCATCCACACAAGAATCACTGCAGTCCTGACCTGTCATTTCCTCCTTGCCCTGCGCCGTGCTGGCTGCACAGCAACTCTTCCAACATCACCCTCAGCAATAGCCTCGCTCAACTTTGCCGCACCTGTCTCCCAACTTGGGCCAGGTACTAGTAGCCATGGGACACTCCCCGCATTCATCGCCTCAATCGGGGCTGATGTCCATACCGGGCTACACTTTGTGGATTCGGCAGATGCGGAGGAGTCTGAGGATGTAGTGCACTCAGATGAAGCAACCTCCGGCGAGGTAGGCTTGGTGCATGAGCACGAAGGCGAGATCAGATTGGTGGATATATCAACGAGATGGGAAGAGCGGGCAGAGAACATTTGATTGGAAGGGTGAGCCAGGCATGTACAATTTCGTCCTTGCCATAGGCTGAGCTTTCAACGATTGGAACGGCAACATTACTTCCCCAACCCACTTGCCGCCAATCATTGAAGAAGTCGAATGTGCCTGTTGATCAGGCTTGGACCGTCCAAAAAAATTCTTGTTACCCACCTACTGTAGAAGATGCTTTCACTCAGCCGCCACTGAATTCATTCATCTCAAAATGAAATTCTCCGCTACGAAATGTCTAACTGCGCCCTACCATCGTTATTTACACTCTCAGAATGTGACTGGCACCACTAGTGCATCACTCAGATACACGCAATTAGTGCTATCAACTGTCCCACGAACATTCAGCTCCTTCCTCTTCCCGAATGTAGCTTCGCCTTTTGCGCATAGTCACCATAAAGATCGCAAGTCTATGTACATATAATTATTCTTTCTCAGATGTACTACACAATCGCACGTCCTCGCTTAGCTGCGAGGACGGTACTCCCCGCCTGTATGCTGCAAGAACAGCCCGTTGTGCGACGGCTCAAGGCCGTCGATGACCTTCAACTGCGCCGCGACCGACTCCTCCGGAGTCTGCGGCGTAACTTCGAGTCCGGTATTTTTCTTCACCGATGAAGAGAACTCCTTCAAGCTATCAGCCAGCGCCTTGCCTACACGACAGCCCTCAGCTCAGCACGAAGGAATCAAGGACCTGGAGTATGAAAAGAAAATGACGCACTGTCGGCGCCAGCCGTGGCAGAGCAGTCGACCATCCCCGGGCTGAGGGTGACGACGACGAAGCCCTCGTCCTGGAGTTTGACAGCGAACTTGGTGGCGGCGAGGAGCGCGGCGGCCTTGATCATGGCGTATGCGACCGTCTTTGAGAGGCGTAGGGCTCGGGTGGACTTGGAGTCTTCGGCACCGGAGCCGATGTCGACGATCTTCTTTGTGTTGGACGCGCGGAGGAGAGGGAGGAAGGCGGTGACTGCGTGGATCGGGCCGAGGCTATTGATCTTGTACTGTGTGAGGGGAGGGGTATTATCATGAGCTATGGACCTCAGGGTAAGACGACGGGTGTGTTGGATAACATACCGCAGAGATGAACGCAGAGTCGAGCTCCTCCATGTTAGCACTAACGGCGAGCATTGATAAGCTATGGGACAAAATACCAGGTATTGGGGTCACGTACTAGTCATCGAAGCCCTTAAAGACCGTATTGACGTCCAAATTGGCCGCATTGTGAATCAGGTAGTCCAGTTTTCCGCCAGTCACCTGGGACACCTGCTTTGTAGCGCACTGAATGGAAGACCATGGCGTTAACTGAAGAATACACCATAACTTGCGGGAAAAACGGACCTCAAGGCTGCTGTAGTCTACTACATCCCCTGAGATTACGTGGACGTTCGTGAAGCTCGCAGCGACATCCCTCAGATGCGTCGATCCTTCTGGATTTCTGACTACGGCGAATATCACCGTTTCGGATCGACTGGCCTGCATAAACAATGTAATTAGTTGCGAGCCGAGTATTAGTACGATGAGCTCGAGTCTCACCAGCTAGCGGACGAACTCGAGGCCAATACCACGAGAAGCACCTATGACTGCGTACGAGGGCATATCGAGAACGTTGAATTGAGAGATAGAGGACTGGTGCGAAGCGGGGCAAGACTCACAGCGGTAGGAGGGTCCTTCGCTGTACTCATCCAGTGTTTTTATATGTCGCCAGACCAGATCCTGTGTCGCCAATAGCCTATGAATGACCGCGGCACTCCCGGACAGCATGGGAGAAATCGGACTGAGGGTGGGTCAACTCCGCCTCCCACTCCACCGTCGAGTCAAGTTCTTGGAAGAAGCACTAGTGCGGGTCCGTATACTAAGTGCGATCGGGAATTGCCCATTCAAGCGACTAGATAACGTGCTTCCCACATGCGCAGGCTTACTAGGAGTAGAAGTACGCTGGCGAAGAAAAAAACCTACCACAGGAGTGAGTCGCTGGCCAGTTGTTGGATCAATCCCGCGGAAAGAAAATGAGAAATGGACAGACTGGTCGGGGAACTGGATTCAATATTGCCTTGAACGCCAGCGCGACGGACCTGATATTTGTCTTCTTTCCTTTCTCGACATTCGTTACTTGACGTCCTGGAACCTCGTGGGCGGTCAATCAGGTGGAGCTCGCCGCTGGCCTGCTCTGAGCCCTCAGGTCTTGAAGTGGTCATCGTATGGGTTCTGAGTGGGACATAAGTAATAATTCAATCTCGACCCTCCTTTCCGCAATCAACTGAGAATGGCGAACTTTACCTCTGCACTACTTTTTTTAGATCGGACTTGAGGTGGGTAGGCCTGCGTACGCGCGCCGTAAGATGCCGACGGAGAGTATCCTCTTCCGGCTAGTACTAGTCACTTACGTGCTTCCTGGTATATCGCACGCCGCTGCTCTGGGGCTCAGTGGACTCGGATGTGGTAAGACGGTAAGTGTATCCACGTACGGGATCGGTGTACCACCTCACGGCGTAGATGGCAGTAGCCACCGCCAGGCAGGCAGCTGCGACTGCCTGAGGTCGTCCATGTGGGGTGTCTAGCTACACAGGACGTAAGCTCTGAACGCAGACATAAATACCGTTTCAGCCAGGGGCACCCCGCCATCGAGCGTCGGTGTGGCGAGAGACTGCAGCTGAGAGATGTCATACTTATACCGGTATCCGAGAAGATCAGATGGGAGGCTATGCAAAGTGTGAAGTACGCACGGCTCCATAGGCCCTCCACGAATATTCAATTGCCTCTTCTCGCTCGGAGCCCGAGCCTAATCCTCTGCTCGCACTTGCTCGAAACACAGCGATGATCAATTCAAGACCCAGCAGCAGTCTAGGTCACACCTCTCGATAGATCCTCAAAATACATAAAACCAGCGCCGAACGCACCAGCACGGTCACCACGCTCGCCGCTTCGCGCCCTTGCCCCACATCTCGAAGAGGAACGTCGTCATCCACTCGTACACCTCCCGGTTCGCGCCGCGGCGCCAGATACCGTGGTCGCTATCGGTGAACATCCGGAACCGGAAGTTGCGCACGCCCTCGGCTGTGAACATGTCGAGCAGGTGCGCCGAGTTGGCGTAGTGCACGTTGTCGTCGCCCGAGCCGTGCATGAGCAGGAAGTCCGCGTGGTGGAACCCGGTGACGTTCGAGATCGACGCCGTCACGTACCCGCTCGGGTTCGCCGCGGGGAGGTTCATGTACCGCTCCGTGTAGATCGAGTCTAGGGAACGATTTCAGGACACGGACACGTTAAGTTAGCAAAGCTGCGGCGGGACTAACCGTATAACCTCCAGCTCGTCACGGGCTAGAAAGCGAAAGCGACATAAACAAGCGGTCCAGGAGAAGCACGACAGAGGCGAAGGATGCGTACCGCGACGGCAATAGCGAGCGAATGCACGCCCGCGTCCGCCTCAAGGACCTTCGAGCTCATGAAGCCCCCATAGCTCCACCCCCAGATCCCGATCCGCTTCGGGTCCACATACTCCTTCGCGGCCCACGCCTTCGCCGCGTTGACCTGGTCGCGCGTCTCCCACCTCCCCAAATTGTTCTTCACCGGGTTCCGCAGCTTGCGGCCCTTGAAGCCCGTCCCGCGCCCGTCGACGATGACGACGATGTACTGCAGCTCGGACACCACATAGTCATGCCAGTCGTGCTGGAACCGCACGTCCACCATCTGCGACCCGGGCCCGCCGTACACCCGGAACAGCACCGGGTACTTCGTCCGCCCCGAGTCGTCCATCCGCGGCGGCCGCATCTCGAGCACGTTCAGCGTGTACCCGTCCGACTCCAGCGTCGAGTGCGTCACCAGCGGCAGGTCGTACGTTGCGAGCGTGTCGTTCAGCTGCGGGTTCTCGCTCACCACGTACTTGAAGGCTAGGTAGGGTGCGGTGTTGCGGTGCGTTAGGATCTGTTCTAACTTCTGGCAGACGAGAGCGAAAAATACATACTATCGTTGCCGACGTGGATGATGCGCTGCCATGGCGGGTGCGGCCCGCGGTAGCTCAGCAAGTAGAACGCGCCCTGGGGCGAGAAGCTCGCGTCGTAGTACCCAGGACTGGAAATGTCCGTCAGCGAACTCGGCGCGACGCGCTCCGCAGTCTCCAGGTCAGGAAGCTGAACTGAATAGATGTGACGCTGCGTGGAGGACGGGTTCGCCGCTTGGAAATACCTGTCCCGCACACGGATGAGACAAGCCTGGCTGGACACGAGATAGAATATGGACATACACGAGACCGAGCTTGACGTCAACGGCAAGAATCTCGCTCGTCACTTCCCACTCGCCGTACGTCAGGAACAGAGGCGTGCTCGAATTCGCAGGGCTGAAGAGCGCGATGTGGTTGTACCCCTCCGGAGTCGGGACGATGTCCAAATACGCAGGCACGCCGCCCGGCGACAGCGCGGCGTCGATGGGATAGATCGCCTGCGTCTGTATAGTGCATCCACACCGCAGTCAGTAAGTATCTGCGCGTGCCGCATGCCGTACCGCTGAACAGAACAAGCACAGCAACGTACCGCGTCGATCCACCCATCGTCGCCCTGCTCGCCATCCTTGCCCAGTCTCCTGACAGACTTGCCAACCCGCGCGTCCTCACGAGCCAGGTCGAAATAGACGACGTGCCCGTCCTCAGCGGCCCGCGTGACCTCCTTCACGAGCAGCGCGTCCCCGCTCACCCACGCCACCTCCGCAATCACGCTGTTCTCCCTCGCCACGCGGTTCTCCCAGTCCAGTTCCACCGTCGCCTGCCGCGCGAGCACCGTCGTGTTCATGTTGCCGTTCACGTTCGCTCCGCCGCCAGCCTGGCGCACGCTGCTCAGATACGTCCCGAGCTGGAAGACGTGCACAGACACGAGCGGGTTGCTGTAGCCCGGCTTCGGGTACTTCATGACGACGGAGCTGGGGTACGGCACGACGGCGTGCGCGTCTTCGGTCGGGTTGTAGATCGGGAACGAGTACTCGTCGACCGCGGTCTCGTCGAACGCGAGGAACGCGAGCTTGGACGAGTCCGGTGCCCACCAGAGCGCATAGTCCGCGGAGAAGACCTCCTCCTCGTACACCCAGTCTGGGACGCCGTGGAAGAGCGAGGCGTTCCCCGAGGTCGTGACGCGCACAGGCGTGTCGCTGTAGGATCGGATCAGCGGGTTGTAATATGCGAGCACAGATGGGGGACATACAAGGGGGTAGGGACGACGTAGAGGTCGTTCTCGGCCACGAACGCGATGGACTCGCCGGTCGGCGACCAAGTAGCATATGCGGTCACTGGCGGGTGGGACGGCGGAATGAGCGGACGTGTCTCTTTGGTTGCTAGTTCATGAACGTAGTAGTTTCCGAAGCTCGAATGCCGCCATTGCTACGAAATTCAGTTCAGGCTGAACAGGCAGCGACGCCATTTCCACATACCTTCTTCCAGTTGGCCTTGATAAGAAGGTACTTCATGTCCTTAGAAAGCTTCCACTCGGACCAACTCAGTGGAGACCCATGTTCCTACGAATGATAAGCCTCCGTTGACATCACGAATTTGAAATAAATACCCACATCACGAATGTCGACTAAGGACACCAAGTCGCTGGTCGTGTTAGTCTTCAGGTCATGGAGGGAAATAAATGACCCCTCAATGACAGCGTACACGCCATCTCCAGCTGTAAAGACAATGTGAGCAAATTGTCCGAAAACCCCGTAGAACACTGTCTTTAAACGTTGAAAATATTCTGTCACTTCTGTGCAGCTCACAAAAACAACGTCCCTCCGATCTTATCCTTGAGTTCACTGTCCACGTTCGGGATGATGGACGCGACAAGCTAACCGAACACGCATGTATGAGAAAGAACAGAATCCAGCTCCCGCGGGTCTAACGCCCTCTCCACGTCGCCGAAAAGACTTTGGAGCATGTTAAAGAGGAACCTCAAGTCACTTGGGATTAGTGAAGGAACCTATGGTTGTGCACCGACGAGTACAGCAGCCGTTCGGTGGCTGAAGATTTGTCTATCGATTGGGCCCGATCCCAGGCAGGGGGATTTCAGGCGATTCTGAGGATGATTCTTGGACACGATTCAAAAAATGGTTCTGGTTTGGATATCATGATGATGGTGTACGATTCTGCCCCGTAATCGCGTCCAGAATCACTTTGATACTCGCTGAAGAATCGTCAACCCTGAGCTTTCCTAGTCGTTCAGCTGAATCATAGTCTCGCAACCAGCCGTGTTCGAACGTGTGCTGGCAACGAAAATAGCGAGAAAACAAGAAAGCAAAGGACGCGTTCCAAAACGCCTGGTGAAATCCGTAAAGATGGGTGGGAGGTTATCCCTGACCGCACGAGGCTAGTTGCGTGTCCCCGAAAAGCATGAACGACCACTGCGCACAATGAAAAGCCTGGCTATATGCGGGCTGCAGGTGGGCCAGCATTGGGAAATGAAGGCAGACGAGGAACTGCCACTCCCCGCGCCATGAGGGGGTATCCAGCCAATTGGTGACAGAAGATATGTGCAGAGACAGCAGCACATGCGTCACCTGGACGCGGGCCTATCGTAAACGAAACCGTCGAATGGGGTATGAAAGTGTGGTGTCGCGATCGCGAACGAATTGACTAGCAAGTAAGCGCAAAGTCTTCCTCCCATCTACACAAAATTCACCAAACCTTTGGAACAATCCTCTTCTTTCTCTTCACTCAACCCCTCCCGGACGTGTTCCAAAAGGGCCGGTGAATCTAGTGGGGAAATTATGGGGGAACGGTGGCTTGAGACGCTGAATGCATGTTCCCTATCACCCCTGTACAGCTCTATCCCGCTCAAAGACTCTATCTATCCCGCTTAAAGATAACATACATTGCGCATTTCCCGACTGCGGAGTATCCGTAGCCGGAGTGTGCCCAAGAGTAGCCAGCGGGGGGTAACAAGGACTCACCCTCTGGTACCCAGTGTATATCCTTCCTATTTGTAGCGAATGTGCCGTTGAAAAAGTGGTCCATGGTGAGGTGCTGGACGCCCTGTACGCGGAACGGCGTGCCTGTGTACGATCTTGCAGCGAATACGCCGATGACGACAGCAATAGAAACGAGAGTTGCGAGACCAGCAATTAGGAATTTCAAAGACGCAGGCCGTTTCTTCGAAGAGGGGCGCGTTGGCTGGAGCAGGAATCGGACAGCGCGGAGGACGTACTTTGCTGCCTACGACGAGGTGCCCTTCCTCCTCGAAGACGCCGCTGCCCCGTCGCGAAACGTTCTTCTCGAGGAGCACTTCCGACTCATCGTCGTCCGAGCTTGGTGGGTCGAACGGGCCGTCGCCGTAGTAGGTCTCGGGCTTAGGAGTAAAGGCGGTGTTCACGCGAGAGGATGATTCGGCATGGAAGAAGTCGTCCGGAGCTTCCTGGCCGAGAGGCTCGTAATGGGACGGCATGGCCCAAGGTGTCTGGTCGGCGCAGGCGTGGCCAGAGAGGAGTCAGGCGGCGAGGAGGAGAGAGCCGAGGGGGAGAGTGTGCGCCGGCAGCACCGCCGTGGACGAGGTGGAGAACAAGAATGATCAGATTCGGAAGCGCGCGTGGCATCGGAAGCTGCGTCGGGTGCACGCCGTGGCGACGCGTTTTTGGCGCCGAGGCCGGAAAGACAATGTTCGAACTCGTCGTGCTCTCGACCACCTCCTCCTCCTTCCCCTCGACCACGACTCTCATCACGACCGCCACGACCCGCCACCCGTCGTCCAGCCATGGACGCCGACCTCATCAAGCTCGTCAACAAACTCCAGGACACCTTCGCCAACCTCGGTGTGTGCCTCCCATGCCTCCTGCTTCCCTTCATCTCACGTGCGTCTAGGCGGAGAGCTGGACATGCCCCAGCTCGCCGTGGTTCGTACCTTTCATCTACTTGGGAGGGTCGCACAATGTTGAGACGTTGTTCAGGTTGGCAGCCAGTCGGCGGGGAAGTCTAGTGTCCTAGAAACGTGCGCACCCTCCATTTTATCTTCTCCTCTCCCGTGCCAACCGCCACCAACCGCCACCCAGCATCGTCGGACGCGACTTCCTCCCCCGCGGGCAGGGCATCGTGACCCGCCGACCGCTCGTCCTCCAGCTCATCCACACCCCCGTCCCCGACACCCCAGCAGACTACACCGAATGGGGCCAGTTCCTCCACATCGACAAGCGCTACATCGACTTCAACGAGATCCGGCGCGAGATTGAGCAGGAGACGTTCCGCGTCGCGGGCCAGAACAAGGGCATCAGCAAGCTCCCCATCCACCTCCGCATATACAGCCCGAACGTGCTCGACTTGACCCTGGTGGACCTCCCGGGTTTGACAAAGGTACGTCTTTCGTCTTCGAGATGGACCGATTTTTGGCTTGCGCGCCATTTGTATGGTGATTCTCTTGTCGGGATGGGTCTATGAACACGGTTGCAAGTTCTACAAGTGACGTTAGGCCAACTCTGGTGCCTCGCCTATGTCGCATGCCGACCCGCAATCAAGCCGCTACTAGGGTCGCGTTGGAGGATGCGACATCATCGCATTTTATTCTGTGTCAAAAGTCTACGTGGAGGCTTGTCTATGTTCGCCTATGTTGCAAGGCCGGGATGGTCCACAGCTAGTCGTGCCGTGTCTCCCTACGCGCACGAAGGGTCTGTCCAGGCAACATAGCCTTTCCTTCAGGCTACGTCCGACCACGGAGCACATGCACGCCCAAATACCTGGATCGGAGGCACGTATCCGCCCAGGGTCGCGTACGGTCGCATATATTCACAGCTGTGATATGTGCCGTCTAGAGCGAATCGGCTCATGTCATGACCACGTAACGTTCACGACCTCAGTCTATGGACCTCTGCCTCGCAGTGTTCATAGGGGTGCTCAAATATTTCGGACACTGGCCACCGGACGCGCGCCTGAGGGTATTGATGGAGGTGATGAGTTAGCCGGGGCACCCGCGTATGGCAAGCGGCCGTCCGCAAACCTCCCTTTCTTTTCACTCGAGCACATCCACTGTACTCTCCACTCGTCCGAAAAACACAGGGTTTTAGTATGTGAAAGACGAGGACGTTGCGCACCAGTCAATACCACTGGCATCCTGTCTCGCGCCTCGAGCGAGATGCTAGTCGCACTGGAAGGCACTTGATGGCTGGAGCGTCGGCTACTTCGCGTAGCCCATCTCCTCCATCAGTACCCTCAGGCGCGCGTCCGGTGGCCAGTGTCCGAATATTTGAGCACCCCTCATCGGACATATTGAGCAGACAGACACCATCCATGTTGCTTACATACCCCGACTTCCCGAGATGCATCTCGACACGTCCAGCCCCGTCCATTGATCCCCTCTCATCAATGTGCCCATGCTGATGCCCCGCGCAACACTGCAGATCCCAGTAGGTGACCAGCCTGGCGACATTGAGCGACAAATCCGGAGCCTCGTCCTCGACTACATCTCTAAACCAAACTGGTGCGTGCCTTTCCCTGCGTCCTAGCACTGCTTAACCGCCTTCGTACCCACAGCGTGATCCTCGCGGTGTCCGCCGCAAACGTCGACCTCGCCAACTCGGAAGCCCTCAAGCTCGCGCGGTCCGTCGACCCGCAGGGCCGGCGCACGATCGGCGTGCTGACGAAGCTCGACCTGATGGACGCGGGCACGAACGCGCTCGACATCCTGACGGGGCGCGTGTACCCGCTGAAGCTGGGCTTCATCGGCGTCGTGAACCGGTCGCAGGCGGACATCAACGCGGAGAAGCCGCTGGGGGACGCGATGGAGAGCGAGGGCGAGTTCTTCCGGAACCACGCGGCGTACCGGAACATCGCGCACAAGAACGGGACGCGGTACCTGGCGAAGACGCTGAACCAGGTGCTGATGGGCCACATCCGCGACAAGCTGCCGGACATGAAGGCGCGGCTGAACACGCTGATGGGCCAGGCGCAGCAGGAGCTCAACTCGTTCGGGGACGCGGCGATCTATGGGGACAAGAACCAGGTACATCCGCTGTCTTCTATCGCTGGAGGCGAAGGCTAATGCGGCAGGACATAAAATGCAGCAAGGCGCTCTTATCCTCAGGCTTATGACCCAGTTCGCGCGGGACTTTGTCGCGTCAATCGACGGCACGAGCATGGACATTTCGACTAAGGAGCTGTCTGGTGGCGCGCGGATATACTACATCTTCAACGACGTTTTCGGCGCCGCGCTGACGTCTATCGATGCGACGCACAACCTCGACAACCAGGACATCCGGACAGCGATCCGCAACTCAACGGGTCCCCGACCGAGTCTGTTCGTCCCCGAGATCGCGTTCGATTTGCTCGTCAAGCCCCAAATTAAGCTCTTGGAGGCGCCGAGCCTGCGGTGCGTGGAGCTCGTATACGAGGAGCTGGTTAAAATCTGTCATAACTGCACCAGCGCGGTAGGTATTTTCTGGTCGCATTCCTGTAACGACCGTGATTTCTCACTTTTTTGTAGGAGCTACAAAGATTCCCTAGGCTCCATGCTCAGCTTGTCGAAGTCGTCTCTGAACTTCTCCGCGAACGCCTCGGGCCCACGACAGACTATACCCAGAGCCTGATCGACATCCAGACCGCATATATCAACACAAACCACCCCGCATTCATCCAAGGTTCCGCCGCGGCCGCGCACTCCATGACTGCACCCCAGCCAAAGCAAATCCTCCCCCGAGTAAGTCTGCCCGTGCGCTCGTCCCCGTCCTCATACTGAGCACCGCAGCGCAAATCGGTCGGACGCCACGCCCGCACACAGCCCTCCTCCGCCGAGTCCATTAACGGCATCATCGGGAACGTGACGGATGACGACGAGTCGCAAGACGAGACTGCCGCGCCGAATGGGAACACGAACGGCCTCTCCGCGGCCCTCAACGAGCGCTCCTCGCGGTCCCCCGCCCCGCCCATTACCGTGCCCCCGCGGAACGCGCCCGGGAAGCACCACCAGCACCAGCACCAGCACCACCACCGCGACGCGACGTCGACCTCGCGCAACGTCTCGGGCGCATCGTCGGGCCCAGGCTCGTCGCCGCACACGGGCACGGCCAAGGAGACGTTCCTGAACTACTTCTTCGGGCAGAACGGGCCGGGGCCGCTGTCGGGCCCGAACGCGGAGCGCGCGGGGGTGAGCGCGCCGACCGGGCGGGACGTGTCTGGGGCGGACCCGGCGCTCGAGGCGGGGCTGATGGCGGGCAAGCGGGGGACGATGGACAGGAGCAATGCGGCGTACGACATGAAGAGCCTGGGGAGGCACATCGAGGCGGTGAGTTGCTGCATCTACATCTGGTGTGGTTATCGGTCGTCAGCCGTTTCTGGTCGATGAGGAGATGTGTGGTTTGGTGGGATTGTGGTTGTGGTTGCGGATGTGGTCGTGGTTGTGGTTGGGTCGTCGGCAGAGAAGGTGTCTCCTGGGCTGCCGGCACGGATCCTGTGTGGCTTATCGTCGTCAGGCCGGATCTCTGTGTGGGCCGTCCACATGCGTCCTGCGGTTCACGACTTCGATGCATTCAGTGGTGACTGCGGACAGATTCCGGAGCGCCATCGCCCCTTCCGTGGCTTCCGAAGGTTCTGAACCGCATCCCATCTTGACATGCTCCTCGTTCGCATCTTTGCTCTGCAAACCACATACAACTCAAACTGACCCCGTTCTGCTTTCCTTTCCCTCGGCAGGCGTCTGACGGGAGCGCGCAGCTGACGATGCGCGAGGAGATGGAGACGAACCTCATCCGCTCCCTCATTCAGTCCTACTTCGCCATCGTCAGGCAGACCATCCAGGACCTCGTCCCGAAGGCCATCATGCATCTGCTCGTCAACAACACGTCCCAGCAGGTCCAGAACCGGCTCGTAGCGGCGCTGTACAAGCCAGATCTCTTTGGGGAACTCCTCAACGAGGATGAGGCGCTTGTCGCAGAGCGGACTCGTGTCAAGGCGCTGCTGGATGCTTACCGAGATGCATTCAAAACACTCTCCGAAGTCACGCTTAAGTCGTCATGAGGAAGTGTCTGCGACTTGGACTGGCCTGCGGAGGTCGAACTTAATGTGGATGGTAAAGGAATGACCAACGCTCATGCAAACTCATGCGTATGCCGCGGGTGTTGCCTTGACGAACATGCATGCACATACATGTTACTACACGCTCTCGTTACAGCTAGAATTGCTTTGTCGTATTACATCTCTCCCTCTGATTGCTTCTCATGTCCGTGCATGCGCATCGTACCCGTACCGTACGTTACATTCATGTTTCTTACATACCGATCATCTCACTTCACCTGATGCTTAATAGTTGTGGATCCGGCCAAGGCGTGAGCTTAATGGGCTTCGTCTCGGACCATACTATAAGTCAATCACAGCTGAGTGCAAAACGGTTGCGATCGCGATCAAAACATGAGTTCATTAGGAGTCATGTACATAACAGCGACAGCACCCAGCCCTCACGAGCGTGTATGCGTGAGCGCGGCGGATCATTAACGTTGTACAGGGACGGACAGCGTGGGGCAAATGGCGTACATCATTACAGCAACAAGCGTCAGCGAGGACATCAGAACGTACGTACATACGGCATCTATACGTTGTATGCGAGACCGGGCGGCGGCGCCGGCTGAGGTGCAATTGCAGATCAGCGCAGGACGCAAGGGATAAGGGATGGGAAACGGGAGTGGGGGGGTGGTGCGACGGGATGCGGACGGCAGACTGTACATTGGAGAAGAACATGACGAGGACACCCAGACATTCGACCAGCGAGAGCACAGCACAGCACAGCAGACACAGAGAGACGCGGATAGCCAGTCTAAGTACCGCGTGGTACCAGCGGGAGGTATCGGGAGGGCGGAGGTGCGACTCGGGCACCTCACGCGCTCGGGGACGCATCCGCGTCTGCTGCCGACGGCGACTCGGGTTCCCATGCGCCAGGAGCCTGGGGCTCGGGGACAGTAGTAGCAGCAGCGGGGACTTGCGGCTGCTGCTGCTGCTCGGCCTTGACCGCGACCCACTTCTCGGAGGCCTTGGACGACGCCTTCTCGGGCTCCTCCTCGGACGTGATGCTCTCTTCCGTATCGGCGTCGGCGCCGCTCGTGTTCTCTGACTCTGACGGGGACGTCGACGAGTCCGACGGCGGCGTGCTGCTGCCACTGTCAGCTGCGGGGCTTGCTGCAGCGACAGCGAGCTTGACTTCGCGGCGCTTCGACTTGACGCGCGGGTCCTTTTTCTGCAGTTGCTGCTGCTGCTGCTGCTGGAGGAGGAGCTCCTTCTCCAGCTTCTGTGCAACGTGCATGAGGCGTGAGCGCGGTCGAACGGTAAATCCGGGATGGTGCAGACTTCGTGACGATCATTCATACCTCTTTCGCCGCCTTTTCCTCCTTCTGCGCGAGTCATGGAGTCAGCGAGGGCATCGTTGCGGGCAAAAACGTCCGACGTGTCACAGTACCTCTTTCGCTTCGGCTTCTTCCTTCTGCAAGAAAGCATGTCAGCGCCGGCACACTACCACTCGAGGAGCCCGAAATCCAAACGCGAAAATCGAGGGTGGGGGCCAAAAGCCGCCGCAGCCAATGCGCACTGTCGGACGTAAGGGAGACGCTCCAAATGAGACGACACGCACCTCCTTCCGCGCCTTCTCCTCCGCTTCCTTCTTCTCCTTGGCTTCGCGCTGTCGCAGGGCAAGCAAAAACGAAAACGCACACGCCGTCAGCGTCCGCGGGTCATCATGCGCCCGAGCGCGGGCAAAGAAAAGAAAAGAAAGTCGGGCCACTTGGGCTGGCGGGCGGGCGGGCACACGCACCTCCTCCTTCTCTTTCTTGAGCTTCTCGCGCATCTCGCGCTCGGAGACGACCCTGCACACCACGTGGAGATTAGCTCGACTCTCCACCGCGCGCCCCGGTGATTAACCGGGGGAAAGGGGGAGCGGGAGGGGCGAAGACGCCGACCGACACGCACCACGCAGCGACCTCCTCCACGCACTCGCGCGGGCGGGTCTTATTCCGCAGGAGGTACCCTTGAAGTGCCGCGACCTGTGCAAATGACACAGAGAACAAACACATGACCCACATCGGGCAGAGTCAGCGAACGGCAGAACACGCACGGATTCGACCGCAGCGGACAGAGAACACGCACGCTGAGCTCGTTCTCGGGGATCGCGTCCGCGAAGCGCCGCGCAAGATCCGAGATCTCCTCCTCGGACAGGAGCGGGATCGCGTGCGTCCGCGTCGCGCGCTCCCGCTTCGACTCCGCCATCTTGCTCGCCCCGTCCGCCCCCGCCCCGTCCCCCTTCGCATCGCTCTTCGCCTTCCCCTTCTCGCCTTGCCCCTGCTCCTTGTGCGCGGGGTCGGCGGCGGGGGGCGGGGCGGGGGCGTGCTTGGCGGGGAAGAAGCACTTGAAGATGCCCTCGGCCTGCCACTTGGTCGCGTGCTTGAAGTTGACCCAGACGTCCATGCGGCCCGGGCGGCTCAGCGCGGGGTCGAGCCGCTCGATGTGGTTCGTCGTCGCGAACAGCAGCCTGCCCGCGCCGAAAAATAAAAACGAATTCGGGCATGTCAGCACCCGGCGCGTCATGCAGGCACGAGAGACAGACACATGCGGCGATGAGGGGGAGCGGGGGAGCGGGTTAATTGGACTAAAGGCGGACTTACCGGCCCTCGGCGGCGGCGACGCCGTCGAGGCTGTTGAGGAGGCCGCTGAGGGAGAGCGTGGAGCCGTCGCTGCCCTCGTCGAGCTCCTTGTTCTTCTTCGACGAGCTCGACGAGCTGCCGGAGGACGTGGAGGACGAGGTCGGGACGCCCGTGGACGTCTCGTCGCGGGAGATGCCGCGCGTGAACGCGGCGTCGAGGTCCTCGAGGAGGAGGATGCACCTGTCCGTTCATTCGCGCAAGGAAAGGGAGGGAAGGGAACGGGAAGGGAAAACAGGTCAGCGGTCAGCAGTCACGTATGCGTCCCCACGCGCCGCGCCCGTCGCACACGTAATGGATGTCCCGAAACGGCGACGTGGCCACAGCGCTAAGGGGGAGGGACGAGGGAGCGATCTGAGATGTGTGCTTACCGTGAGGGCACGTTGCCCATGAGCGTCGTGAGCGTGTTATCGCTCATCCTGTCATACAAACAAAGCGCGGCGCAGAAGGATCTCTGGTCAGCACCCCCTCTCCCGAAGCGATCTTGACCGGAGGGGACTGGACGCACCCCTTCGACGACAGGCTGACGACGTAGATGTCGAGCCCGAGCTCGCCCGCCAGGCTGTGTATGAGCGACGTCTTCCCGCTGCAGCACAGCACACAAAATGAAAAGAGAAGGATGCCAATGCCACCGCCGGGGCGATTGAGCGCATGAGAACGAGAACGGCACCCGGAGCTCGAACGACAACGCGCACCTCCCGGGGACCCCGTGCAGCAGATAGCCGCGGCGGAAGGGGATGCCTGGAGGGATCCGACGTCAGCAGGTCCGAGTCTTCCTTGCCCCGGCGCACGGCCACCAGTCATTCGTCATTCGACACGGTGCACGCTCACGCACCTCGCTCGGCATACCTGGGAGGCGGACGTCAGCACGCAATCATCACAGGACCAGGACTGGGAGGGACAGCCAGGCTCACCAGTCTTCGGACGCAAGGAAGTCCTTGCAGTCCGCAAGGATCATGTCCTTCACGCCCGGCTCGAGCACGATCGAGCTCATGGGCCGCTTCTGGCGCGCGCCGTTCCACCGCCAGCACCCGTACGTCCTGCGCCCGCGCAAGATATCCGCATCCGCATGCGTACGTGCGTATGTGCGCAGCGCCGCGCATACGCGTACGTGCGAAGTGGCGTGCAGAAGGGAAAGGGAAGGGGGAGGGGAAAGTCAGCGGGCCGGGGCGCGCGCATCATGGAGTCATGGAGTACGTACGTGTCTGCCATGAAGATGTGCACGCGGTGCTCCGCGTCCTTCTCGTACTCGCGCTTGGCCTCGAGCACGAGCCGCTTGAGGATGTCGTTGTTCCGCGCGACGACGCTGCGCGGTGACGCGGCGCGTTAGCATTAGGGTGCCGTGATGCAGCATGGGCCGCATCGCATCGAAGCGGCGCGAAAAGGAAAGGGAGGAGGGGGATTGGGGAGAGGGAAACGAAATGAAATGACGACGATACCTTATTTTGAGCTCAGCACAGGAGCCGTAGTCCTGGAAGCGCTTCGTGCGGGTTATCTAGTTTGTTTGATGGCGCATCAGAATCCAATGAAAAGGGCCCGCCGCGCCCGGGCGTGGCATCATCACGACGTTGACGCCACAGGGAGGCCCGGGAGAAAGGTAGAGTAGAGATAGAGCTTACGCGAAGCCAATGCCCTCGGTAGTAGATGGTGTGCGTCGTATCTGTACACGCGCCGTGCGCACGGAGAAGAAGAGGAAGGGGAAGAAGAACCCGTCATGGGGCTTATGTCAGGTAGCCGCATACAGCACACACACACGGAGGTGATGATCGGGGGCGCGGATTCGGAGGAACACTCACCCATGCTCGGCACAATCGCGACTGCAGAGCGGAGTCACGACGCGGAAGCGATATGCGCGTTTAACGTTACCGTTACCGTTGCCGAAGGCGATCGAGGGGTCGGAGTGGGGGGAATTCAGAGGTTGCGATATGAGTTTGGGCCATCCATCAGCGTCGCGTTCCTCGCCTCGACCGCGTCTCACGAGTCACAGTCGTCCGGCTAGAATGTGTGTGTCAATGGGCGCTCACCTTTCCGTCTGCGACCGCCGCCCTGCGCGAACTCCGACGCTTCCTCGTCCTCCCCCGCCGCCTCCTCGTCGTCGTCGATGTCCCCCGTCGTCTTCTGCGTGAGCCCGTGCCGGCTCACAGAGCGCGTCGTGATGTCGAACTCGCGGCTCCGGCCCCACGCAGGTTGCTATATTGGGGTATGGGTATGCGTCTCAGCTTAAATGGCTCCCAGCGACCAGGCTCGGGCTCGGGCTGTGTAATAGGGTGCACATATGTAGCGAGCAATACGCGCCTTGGAGAGCCAGTGCATCAACCTGGCAAATGCACAGCGCGTCAGTCAGACAGTTCTAGTTCTTGACGGAGCCGCAGCACGGGTGTTCTGATGAAGGCGCATATATGGAAGGACGGGGAGAAATGGGAATCTCGACATGTGGGAAGGGCGGGGAAGGGGCGGGGAGGGGGGAACTGGGACAGACGGAGACGGAGAAGGCGGACGCACCAATCGTACGGGTAGTCTTCCTGACTAAAGTGCGCGGTGAGGAAGAAAGCTGTCGGCGAGGAGGATGAATGGGGCAGTCAGGTGCGCGGGGGTTGACGCCGCCGGGTTCCAACTTCCCAGGAGGGCAACTTACAGTCTATGAAGCCATTCCACGCCGACACGGACGCCCTCCGTGCGGTCTCTACTGTCCCCCCAATGACCACCAGTTTCTGCGCACGGCACGACACAGGCAAAGGAAGTTTCAGCGGGAGCGGAAGGAGAGAGAGAATGGCGATAAAACCGACCAGGGTGTCCTGAATGGGATTACTATTCCCGGTGAGCGGAGAAAGCAAACTCTTTATAGCTTGCATTATGGAGGAGGAGTGGGAGGGGGAAAGGGACAGGCAGAGGAGGCGGGCGGGAGGAGAGGAGGAGGGGTTTATAACCTGTCAGAGCTGCCGCGTGTGCGTCTGTCGGACTCGGATGCGCGAGAGAAGAATGGTCTTACCGGTGCGCGCGCCAAGGGTGACAATACTTAAGTATTTGTTCGACAAGATCGAATATACCGGTTGGTACGCACTTGGGGGGGACATCAGTTGCCAGCGGGAGTTGGGAAGGCGGCCTGCCCTCCGCGAGCCCCGCCACGCTAAGACTGGCCCACATCTGGACATGCGGGGGCTTCTGCGTGCGAACCGAGGGGGGAAAGTGAGTTAATGCGACTGGGTTCCTGCCCCGACGGTGGCGTGGCGGAGTTGGCGATGGGTGCCCAAAATCCGCCTCCTGCCATACGCGGAAAGGCGCGCGACGGAGGCACGACACGAACCGCACTTGCGTCCCACGCTTCGGAAGCATGATGCACCACCTGAGTCTGACTCTTACTCCACGACGCCGCCGTCCGTATAACGTACTCATTTGTCGTCTCGCCGCCCCTAACACCACCACCGATCCTCTGTCTCACCTTTCGCCGACACAAACCCAGACCGAGATAAGTGCACGCAGACGTACGTCCAGGCTCTCGATCACACCCGGGTGCGCCTGTGTGTCGCTGGCGTTAGCGCTGCGGCAGCGGAAGCGCAATGTCAGAAGATTCACGTCCCTGTCGCATGTCCCCAGGCCCGCCTCGTGCCACGGCTATAATAGCAGTCTCCCTTCGTAGACTGTTCCCCCGGCGCCCCCGGAGCTCGCCTCGCGTCTGCTCTCCTGACCAGCGCTGAGCGACTCCGTCCACCAATCCCCACTGCCCAGTCCCACATCCGCATCATCACGACCAGTTGACCGAGTCGCCGCCTGGCCACAGATATCCGATTCAGCGATTCAGAGAACGCACAGACTTTGGGATCTCCTGCGTAACCCCGCACGGGCGCGTCGTACGTTCGCCTTGAGCTGGATCCCCGCATCCCGTCCCCAGCGAGCGAACATCAGATTGAAATTCGGGCGGCCTCCGTCACCGTCACCAACATTAACATTCGCCAGGGCGAACAGTATTGCAGACACGGCGCCCCGGTCCGCGCCACACGCGACGCGTCGGTTGTGGCGGACTCGCTACAGTAGTACACGACCTCGAGGCTTGCGCTGAGCGTCCAGCATCCGCGAAAAAAACACCACCACTGGTCCTTGAGTCTCGCGATCGTTCTTGCAACTTCTAATTCCCGACGCCATCCCGATCCCCACGCGTTCGAGCGCCGTGGTCCGTGGCCCGTGGCGGTCGGCTGAGGAAGTTGAGGACGCAGCCTCAGCCCTGATCCAATCACAGTGTGTGCTTGCTACCGCCTCTTCCCCGGCTGTGCGTCGCGGCGTGCATGTGGCCGGCCAGCTGAGGGGAACATGAGTCATGGTTGGACGTCGGACGGTGAACTCAGAGTGTTCATGTTCTGCAGGACGCGCGCACGACTCAGCAGCAGCAGCGGTAATAGGTGCGGGCAGCGAATTCGGAGTCGCGCACCTGACTAGCACTGTGACACGCCCTCGAGGCTCGGGGGGAGAATGCGAAGCCCGAGGCTCGAGCTGCTTCAGCAGCGTCCTCCCGAGCACGCGCCACGGAGGGAGCTCGATCGTACGCCTAACCAAGAAGCGCGGCAAAGCTTGCAGAAAGGATGCACCGTCCGGCGTTCCGTAGACCACGCAGAGCGCGTTTGTCCCCCTCCGGATTCGTTGACGTTCCGTCCGCGACGTCGACGTCGACGTCGACTCCATCCGGACACAGACGAGCGACGTCGAAGACCGTCGAGCCAATCACCGCGTGCTGCTCCACGTCCGCGTCCGCCTCGCATACGTACTTCTTCGCCCGGATCCGGAGCGGGCGCGCGATGTGGGACGACGACCTCAATCGAAGTTCGACGCCGTCGTACGTCGTGAGTACGTCGTCGCCGGGCCCCCGGGCCCCGGGCCCGCACCACGTCCTTGGCCCTTCGCCCCTCGCACTTCGCACACCCATGGCATAAGTGTGCATCCGGGAATCAAATCCAGCCCCGGATCCAAACGACCTTCAGGAATCCGCGGGCGTGAGAGGGGCCCGCGCCGTGTCTGGAAAGAGCCCTGCCCATTGGCACCGGGCTCGCGTGATGGCGGGCACGTCACGATCTTGGAGGCTTCCCCGCACAGGTGCACCAGGCAGGAGGCAGGAGGAGGAGGACAGGAGGAGCGGCTCTCGCCGCCGCTAAGCTAATTCATGAAGCTTGAAGCTTGAACGTTTGAACTCCGAGGGCGAAGGCGGGCGCGTCCGAGCCGGCGTACGTAAAGAGACCTGCAACCTGCGACCTGCGAAAGAGAAACAGAAGCGGATGAGACGAACGAGAAGTGGACGGCAGACGGCAGACGGCACCTTGCCCACTCTACCCCACATCGCCGTCCTCGTCTTGCACGCTCGAAGTCATATTACTTTACGGCCTCTCAAACGCCCCAGCGAGGCTCGGCAGCTGCCCCATCCGTCCTGTTCATCGCTGCGGAGCGGACTAGCAGGTGCCTCTGCGAGCATGTAAGCCGCCATCCCCCCGTCCACGCACCTGCTGCTCGCTGGGGTCCCGGGCCCCGCCTGCCTCTCGCGGCGCGCGCGGACGGGGCATAGGGTTCAAGCCTCTGACCTCAGGCCGCGGGCTGCACGCTGTGGCGGGGGTGTGTGCGTCACCGCCATCATGGGAGCATGGAACGTGGACGGTAAGTGGACACACGCACACGCCTGCACGCACTGCGGTTGCGCACACAACAGCCGCCCGCACCGTCTTTTCCTCCTTCCGTATACCGTAGGCGCCTCCTTCTCCTTCGACGAAGATGAAGCCATCTGAAGCGGCCGCAAGAACCAAGCGAGTGTTGGCAGCCAGCACGAGGGGACGGGGCGCGAGTCCACTGCCGCGTCCCATGCCATCGCCATCGCCATCGCCATCGCCATTGCGGGAGGTCCGGGCGCGCGCGAGCAAGGAGCAGCCATCCATCCATCTCCAACTCGAATCCGAAGTTTCGATTTCGACACTCGTCCACATCCGCCGTCGCCGCCCGCAGTTAGAATCGTCCTATGAGCAGCGTTTCCAAGCAAGGTAGGATCCTAGCCTAGCCTAGTCCTGCGTAGGTCCAGTTTCGTCGTTCGCGCGCGAGAGCCCCAGATCGCCGCCACGGGTGCATGCACACGCGTTCCGCTGCGTATACGCTCTACCGTACATAGCAAGAATGAGACACCAGACAGGCCAGCTCCACGAACTCTAGCGCACATCCACATGTGCGACCGCGAAAAGGGATCTCGAGGCGCGAAATTGGAAATCGACCAGCTCGCTGCGGGACAACCCTATTCGCGAGATGACTCTAAGAGTCTAGAGTGAATGGGTGGGATCTCGAGGCACCGACGCAAGGCGAAAAGTGCCGGGGGCGGTGGATCGCTTGTACGTTGTACGATTACGCTACGGCGGCGAAGGCATCCCAGAAAGGCGACTCGCGAGTAGCGAAGCCCTCGCGCTGCGGTGCTCGTCCCGACTCCCGAAGCGGCCAACTGCGCCCGCCGCGGGGTTTCGAATCCGCTCGTACGAAATTTCCAGGAGAGAAGGAGGCCAAGGAGACGCTTGGGACGTGTCTAGACAGAGACTGGAAATCGGGGGATAGCGAGCAGGAGTCGACAGGAAGACTACGCAGAAGGAGACACAGAAGCCGAGAATGGCAGGTCTGGAGCGCA
Organism: Ganoderma sinense ZZ0214-1; assembly: GCA_002760635.1. Taxonomy (NCBI): domain Eukaryota; kingdom Fungi; phylum Basidiomycota; class Agaricomycetes; order Polyporales; family Polyporaceae; genus Ganoderma; species Ganoderma sinense. The sequence goes on along the minus strand of AYKW01000015.1, from coordinate 162,181 downwards.
GCGGGGAAAGTACTGGGATGAGCGGAGGACAGAAGGAGATCCGATCACTCCAGACAAGGAAGGCAGGAGGCGGGCGGGAGAACGCGTTCGCGAGGGATTCGAAGGGAAGATCGGCACTGTACCAGGCAAGCATAACTCATCCAAGGATCCAGAAGGTTTCGGGCGCGGGCGGAATGCGGGTGTGTCTTGACATATCGCTGCCATCTGGCGGGAGGCGATGTGGTATTGGATCCATGACGAGAAACGTTCGCGCGATGATGGAATGGAGTCTGCAGGACGGAAATATGTGACAAGCGGTGTGATGACAGCGATAAAAAATCACGAGGTGCTTCGTACCAAACCACAACGAGCAGGTCGGGAAAACCACTCGTGTCTGGAAGACGTGTATGGGCGTCCTAGGAACGGAGATGGGATCGTCCCGATAATCAGTGCGCAACGAGCATGCTCGCATAGCCAATGAAGTTCGTTGTAACCACAGACAGACCACAATAGAGATGGGCGGTGAGACCCTGCCAGCCGCAGAAATAATGTATCTGCTTCTTCGGGGCGCTGTATCAGAAGATAATCGCGGCGGCACAAAGCAGGCATACCGAGCATTTCCAAACAGTTTGGATTGCGGGCAAAACCAATTCCGGTAACATTGTGTGAATTGGAAACGCATCCGAGAACGTCATATCCGTCTATTCAAACCCGGAACTGTGCGCAAACAGTAAGACGGTCCATGTGATGCCCCAGTCATCGACGGAGAATGCTGTATCGGAGAAGAGCGCCACCACGCACCATGCACCATGAATCGAACGCCGACTTTCCACACCAGAATTTTGACGAACATTGAGAGCATATGACGTATGGTGCACTTCAGCTTCGGATTCATACGTAACTGCACGATCGGTCGGGCTTCACAACCTGTAATGAGTAAGACAAAACCATGACCATTAGACACCAGGTACAACGTGAACTGCATGTGGAAACAGTTCGTCAGAGCTCAAGTCAAGACGCCGATGACAGAAGACACACTATGAGCAAACCGAAAGTGAATCCGCACGCTAGTCTTCCCGAAGGAGACTTCCCATCTCCACACTGTCCTCCGTGTCGTGCGCCGCGGAGACCACGAGGCCCTCGTTCATCTCCCGCTTGACACATAACTGCTCTGCAAAGACGACGGTGCCCGCCGTGCTGATGCACATGACTAGCCAGAAGAAGACGGAAGTTGGAATCGCGGCGGCGTAGTAGGTGGTGAGAACGAGATGGTTGAATACGAGGGTGAGGGCGAAGTCGAGGATGAGCCTCGGTCGTCGGACGAGCGCATATAGGAAGTATATGCTGCGAATCCAGCCCGCAGACGTATGAGGGGATGTGCAGCACTCGACGAAAAAAGGACGTACGCACTCTGTGGCCGAGGCTGCCATCCAACATACTGCGATGATCCATGATCGCACAGGATCCACACTCCTCAGGGGCCCTTGCTGGATAGACCCCATCCCAACCTGCTTCCCGCCGCTCCATACTGAGTTGAAGGACTTCCAGGGGCCTTCGCCTGATAGTGCGCGTGTTGTTGGTCGGCCGGCCATCTCTCGCCAATCCATGATCATCCCTGGAATAAAGCGAATCAGCCTACACAGAATCCACGAGAAACACACGGCATACCGACATTAGCGGCCCCACCCTCGTACTCTAGCGACCCGGATTCGGCAAAGATGACGAGCATTGGGGGGATGAGGAAGGAAAGGGTGAGGTAGTGGAGTGTCTGGAGGGCGACGATCTGGGCAGAGGTCAGCGTAGAGCAGTGCTGGGAGAGGATGGAGACTAGCTTGGGAGATGAGGAGGACGGGGTCCCATCCCGTGGACTTGGCCATCGTCGTGGTTGTTGGCCAGGATGCAAGTTGGCTGTTGGGCGCTATCTGATTTCGGCAAATCCCGATAGCGATCAGCTCAGTCCGCAGCGACGGTCCCAAACCGAGCCTGTACATGTGTCATGCTCTCTCAGTCCTCATTCTCCTCTTCGCCAACCACGAAGATCATAGACGAGTCGCGGAGTATGCTAGAAGTGCAAGCTACGCCATCCAACAATTTTACCGCCACGTTTAAACCTGGTAAGTCCGGCTTTATCCCTTCAAATCCGAGTCGGGCATACTTAGTAGTAGCTGGCCACTTCCGAAAGCCTTTTTCACCATGGTCTTCTCCGAAGCCGAATGGTGTTAATATCTGTATATAAACTATAGAAGTCGAATTGTGAAAATGATTAACTCAGGTCAACAGGGAGCGTGTGTGGTGGCAAGTGGGAGACCAAGCCGCGGGCCTCGGGCGCAGCAAGCATTACAACGGCTGCTTTGCATTCGAATGGTCAAACGGCGGTCAGGCTTCCAATGTTGCGAATTCCAGGCTTGTTTTCGAGTCCTCGCTCGTCGTGGCATGGTCCGGGTGCGTCTCTTCCTTGCGGACGGGTACGATTGGCGCCATACTCTGATATCTCGTCAGTTCAGATTATCCAGATGCTGACCACGGCTTGCCGCCATCCGGCGCGTGGTCGTTGACTCGAAGCTGTCGTCTATGTCTGCTAACCGACAGCTGACCTGGTGAGATAGGCTTACTGTCTGCGGAAGTGTAGGTATGCGTTAATCCGCTTCCTTTTTCCAGCCAAGCAGCAGGGAGATACTCTCTCGTGGCAAACCTACATTCGTTTCAAAAAGGTACGTCTTACACGCTCGCTAGACTCCAAGTCGCCCGACTCCTAAGGCTATAGTATAACCCCTCGCTACACTCACTCAACGTGCATCTACGGTACCCGGACTCTGCGTTCAAAGTCGCCACTTTTGACCGCTGGCTCATTGTCGTTTCTGGGTGGGAAATGGTGGAGGAGCTTCCAAAACGGCCACAAGAGGAGCTCTCTGGCCCGCCAATATTCCAAGAGGTGCGTGTCTTCGTGCTTATAACGAGTGCCATGGTCCCAGGCAGTGTCGCTTGAGCTAAAAGAACGGTATCCCAGACCTTTCGGTTCAAGTATGTCTTCGAATCTGTGGTTTTGTCGGACAGATATCATGCAGAGATCGCGACGGAGAAGCTCTTGGAAAATTTCTCCAGCTTCCTCCCGGATGCGATCGGCGGGGTATTTAAATGTTCCGGTCAAGGATACTCTCCCAACTACAGATGATGGTATGGACTCGCGGCCGAACTCGAGTCGCAGTAGGGCCGTCGTGTAACAGGAAGCACGTAAGTGGCCGCTGCTATTCCTACTCCTTATTTAGGCCGGAAGCAGGATCGTCTCCGTCATGATATCCATGCCACGAGTGCTCATGCGCGCACCCAGGCATACCCACCTCAACTCCGATCGAAAAAGCCTAGCGCTGAGGTAGAGTTCACTGGCAGCTGGTTTACGGAGATGAGGGTTGAAACTGAATTTTTTCTCTCAATGATTACTTTTATTCCACTCATAACACATACGATAGCCAATTTAACGCAGCGAGCTTTCTATGGAGCTGAGTAGCAAATAACGAGAAAGGGAAGACGAAAAATATCAGGTCTGCCGCGTTGGCGTTGAAGGCAATGTTGAATCGAGTTTCCCGTGTACCCAACCAGTCTGTCCGTCTCTCGCTCTATTTCCTCGAAAATGTTCTAACGGCTGGGCGATTCGTTCCTTTGGTAGGCCTTGTTTTCTCCGCCAGCGTACCAGGACTACGGATGTGGGATGCGGCGCGTTATCTGGTCGTGATGGGCAATTCCCGACCGCACTTGTATCAAGAATTTGACTCGACGGTGGAGTAGGAGGCGGAGGGTGACCCACCCACCGTCCGATTTCTCTCATGCCGGCATGGAGAGCCAAGGTCAAGCAACAGGCTACGGGCATGTTCAGGCAGGGTATATAAGGACATTTGGAACTGATAGGGACCCCAACTCTACCGCGAGTCTCACCCCGCTTCGCACCAGTCCTCTATATTTCAGTTCAACGCTCTCGATATGCCCTCGTACGCAGTCATAGGTGCCTCTCGTGGCATCGGCCTCGAGTACGTCCGCCAGCTGGTGAGTCTCGGCCTCATCGTGATGCTCGACCCGCAACTAATCATCCGTTGTCTACCTAGGCCAGTCGATCCGATACGGTGGTGTTCGCCGTCGTCAGAAATCCAGCAGGGTCGACGCACCTGAACGCTGCCGCTACGGGCCTGAAGAACGTCCATATATTCCCAGGCGATGTAGTGGACTATGACAGCCTTGAGGTCCGTCTTCGTTCCTGCAGTACCCCGTGTACTTCAGTTAATGCCATGCTCTTCCATTCAGCGCGCTGCAAAGCAGGTTTCCGAGGTGACTGGGGGAAAACTGGACTACCTGATTCACAATGCTGCCAATGTGGACGTCAATACGGCCTACAAGGGCTTCGACGACTAGTACGCGACCTTAATACGTCGTATTGTGTCCCCTAACCTCACGCCAGTGTGCCATCAGTGCAAACATGGAGGAGCTCGACACTGCATTCATTTCTGCGGTACGTTCTCCGATGCGTCGTCGTCGTCTCCGGGTCCGCCTCATGCTCAGGCTTGTACCCCTTCCCTCCCTCCACAGTACAAGGTCAATAGCCTCGGCCCGATCCACGCCATAACCGCTTTCCTCCCTCTCCTTCGCGCGTCCGACACAAAGAAGATCGTCGTCATCGGCTCTGGGGCGTGCGACCCCAGCTCCTCCCGAGCTCTCCGCCTTCCAAACATCGTCGCGTATGCCATGACCAAGGCCGCCGCCCTCCTCGCCACCACGAAGTTCGCCTTCAAGCTTCAGGATGAAGGCTTCGTCGTCATCACCCTCTGCCCGGGGATGGTCGACTGCTCCGCCACGGCCGGGGCCGACAGTGCGTCATCCATTATTTTAACGTGTTTTTTCCGAGGCCTCCGTGCTGAGCTGAGGCCTGTCATGTAGGCGCGGCACTGGCCGACAAGTTGAACGAGTTCTCTGCGACGGTGAAGAAAAACACCGGACTCGAAGTGACGCGGCAGACTCCGGAGGAATCGGTCACGGCGCAGTTGAAGGTCATCGACGGCCTTCAGGCGTCGCACAACGGATTGTTCTTGAAGCACACGGGCGGGGAGTATTTTCCTCGCCGCTCAGAGGCGTGATCATGGAGCGTGTAGTACATGTGAACATAGAATGCTCACAGATATCGTCGTGCAGCATTAATCGGGCAGAGGTGGTCGCACAGACGGCCTGCGACAGCGTGGTGCGAGATTGGGGGATATGTGAACGTAGGAGGAATACATATTTGGGCATGGATTTTCCTTTGTGACAAATTTATGACCATACACTACGACTTGAAGGTGAAGCCACGTTCATGAACAGGAAGGAGGTGGGTGTCTCGTGAGACGGGTGAGGTTTGGCACCAATTGCGTGGATCTGAATGAGGCACTAGCGGGGCCTATCACATTGTTCGAGCATAAGCAACAAATGCGGGGTGGAGTTAGCAGCGGGGTGTTTCATTTTGGGATGGGGGAATATCACGACTACGCAGGGACGGCTGAGCGGAGGCATTTATCTCTACGGTAGGCAGGTGACAAGAATTTCGGTCGTCTGTCTGGCATGCCTGACCTATGGGCATGCTCGACTTCCTCAATGATGCTGTGGCGAGACAAGAGAAGTAATGCCACTGTTCCGAACATCGAAAGCTCAGCCCATGGCAAGGACGAAATCTTATGTGCCTGGCTCACCCTTCCAATCAAACATTCTCCGCCTGTTCTTCCCGTCCCGTTGGTATGTGCTCCTGCGCCAAGTCTACCCTGTCGGAGGTTGCTTCATCTGGGTTCACTACGTCCTCTTCCGCAACTGCCGAATCCACGAAGTGCAGACCAGTTTGGACCTCAGCTCCGATTGACACGATGAACGCAGGGAGCGTCTCATGGCTACCTGGCCCGAGGTGGGAGGTGGGTGCGGCGAAGATGAGTGATGGTATTGCTGACAGCGACGTTGGAATAGTTGCTGTGCGGTCAGCACGTCGCAGGGCGAGGAGAAAATGGCAGGTCAGGACTGCGGTGAATCTTGTGTGGGTGGTTTAGCAGGGTGAGAGACGGGAGGAAGAAGGATTGAAATACGGAGTGATGCGAGTGGAGGCTAAATTCGAGGCTTGAACAGAGAGTGTAAGTGTCTGGGATCAGAGTGATTAGGACACAGTTACGAAATACAGATATGTAGAAGAATGCAGGAACCTCGGTAATAATCAGGGAGATGTACATGGCTGTGAGAATGCTGGAATGGGGATTTCAATCTCATTAATAGACACAGTCAATGGAGCAACTCACATGAAATATATGCTCCCTGTAGTATGCCAAAAAGGGTGAGCAAGGGACAGCACTGGGGTATTCAGGCATGTGCTCGCACCATTATACAACACAACACGAGCCAATGATGGACCTCTCAATATCCCCCTTTGGGCTCTGTATGGTGCATATGTATTGTACCAGGTTACGAAAAGGACCAATAATTCCCCCGCAACGCTGGATACTCTGGTGGCAAGATTTACTAGAAAAGATTAGCACCCCACTGGGCAAATCAGAATACCCAGGACTTCATACATACATCTAGATATCCACATTATGATCAATACGAAGCGAGAACACTCCAGAAATCTTCATATTCTTACTGATTTTCCATTCTGCTGTATGCTGGGGTCTGAATGGCACTGCAATTGACAGGACTTGGTAGAACCACTGCCTTATTCATTTCATCGAAGACCTACCCCACATATCCAAAGTAAGTAGCATACAGTGCTGGGAGATTGTCAATCATGGAAGGTGCACGCACCACGACGGCGAAATTGGGCAAGAATAGGAGCAGAAACGTCAGAATCGCTATGACCTTACTATTCTGTGATAACACATAAACACGGATGGTTGAAAAGACTGAGAGGTATGGTGAGATGACTCCAACTGGAGCAGGTTGGCTGGGCTTGCCTGCTGGGGAGAGCACAGCCAGTGCAACCATTATGTTTTGGAGACACTGGTTGGCTTTACAGCTACAGGCATTATGCATGAGCATACAAGATGCATTGCCACGGAACATAGAAACATACACCTAGGCGTATGTCCTTGTCAGTGAGCTAAGACAGGCTCGAAGACTCCGGAGACCTACCGTATCAGACATTGGGTACACTGTCTGCAAGGAAAAAATAGCCTGGAGCATGCTTGGATAGCGACTGAACCCATATAGGAGTGCTGCAGCATTCAGTCTGCGGCCCTTGTGAAATGTCCAAAAGTAGCGAATTTCTTCGTCTAAGTTGATGAGCCAGTCGTAAACCACGAATGCTAGATGGACGTAGTTGGTCAGTGATGCTTGAGTTTTTGGAAATATGCAAATGGATTTGACCAACCGAACTCGGCGAAGATGAAGTACTCCTCTGTCAATCTGATTGAGAGGTAGATACCGGCCAGGATACACTGTAAGCATGTGTAAGGGGCACAATAGCATATAGGACGACTCACAGAGTTGACATGGCATCTATGGGGGCTTGCTGTGAGGACATTCGCGCTAGAGGAAGAAGGGGTTGGGGCAGCACTGGACTGACGTCTGTTTGGGCCTTATAAGATCGATATCTTCGGAGAAACTCAAACAAAAGGTATCCAGTGGCTGTAGATGGTCGGAAGGTATGCGGCTGCGAACCAAATGCTATGCATCTAACTTCAGTGAAGACAAACCCAATCAGCAAAGATCGCGGCCGAGACTGCACAGTACCGTCACCCTAACGTTCCGTCCCTGCTCATTTATCCATAGATCTTGGTGCAATGCTCCGTTCGGCCAAATTTCTCGTCGTATCTCCACACAGACCATATACATACATACCTGTATCCAGCTGAGCGCGAATCGGCAGAAGCAGGGTACCACTCTGATCATGAGTGTCTATATTGAGATGCCGCCAGAGATGAGATCCTCGCACTCAGTACGGTAACGTAGGCCATGCGGCAGTGAGCGACCTCGGGCTCAGCCCGGTGAACCTTTATACACCTCAGGCCAGAGTCCAATGTTCTCTGGCCAAGTTCAAGTTTTGAACGTTATTATCCTTCGCACCTACGCAAAATAGTGCTGCTCCTTCGGTCTCGTTACAAAAATATCAAGTGACTCCGAGCCGGCGTCCCGCCAGTTGTAGGTTTATTTCTCCATCTCGAACGACATCTGCTTCACGATTTCATATATAAACTCCCGCAGCACCTCCTCTCACACGTCTGGGACCTGCGCCCGTGGCCCACGTAACGCAGGGTGTCCGCCCGAACACAAACACACAGCCAGCTCAATCTCCAAGTAGCGAGCTTACCTGCACGAGGACCGACAGCCGCCCCTGTATCGACCACGCATGAACCAGCCTAGCATATCACAACAAAACTCAGTCAAATCCGTCAGCCAGCACGCACGCACGGAGTCCGGAAGCTACCGAGCGAGCGAGCAAACGAAGTCGAGCTGGACAAACAAAACCACGCACGGCGCCAAGATCGCTCCCCATCCTGACCGCGAGCTGCATCTCGTCCACCCTGAGCAGCCCCTTCCCCGCCCCCGCCTCCGGGCCTGGGGTGTTCACCGCGACGAAAGACTCGGGCGCGTCCCGCGGCCGCGGCCACACCGATACCGGCGCGACGTAGTTCGAGTCGACGCGGCCGACGTTCGTCACGCCCAGTACATACGTCTGCGCCTGCGTGCTCAGTTCTCGCGCCCGTGCCCCCGTGGGCATGTGCGTCAAGCCTGAGTGTGAAGCGGTAGGGGCGATGCGCGGCGTGAGCGCGGCGAAGAGGTGCGAGAGGCACGGGTTCGCGAGCCACCAGCGTAGTGCGCCTGGCGCTGGCGCATCGCCGCGAGGAGGCGCGCCCTGCCCTCGAGCGCGGAGAGCGGGGCGTAGTCGATGCAGTACTGGAGGGGAGGCACGAGACGACATGCCGCCTGCGGTCGACAGAGGGCGGGAGACGGTCCGTGAGCACGATGCTGCCTGAGTCCCGGGGGGGGGGTCAGTACAAGTACTAGGGGGCATTGGGATGCGATTGGCTTGAGCTCGGGCAACGTACGTGCTTGCGCCATTCACATAGGCAGAGGCGGTCTTGTCTGCGGGGACAGGGTTCCGCTCGAACACCGCGACGGCGGCTGCAGCGTCGAGGCGCGCTGAGAACGAGAGCCCGAGCGTCCGCAGGGCAAGCGCGATATTCGCGGACTCGTCCGCCGTGAGCTTGACGAGCGTCGAGGACGCAGTGCGCTTTTAGGGGGCTGTCGTGCGCGAACAACGACATGTCGCACAGGAGGCCATGAGAGTGCTGAAAACGAAAGGAAAAACATAACACACATTTATGAGTATGTGTGCATGCGTTGACAGCTGCCACGGACACCGACGTACAATGTCATGTCACGGTGTTCTGAAGAGCCCACCAGGTATCGCTCACAACGTGAACTGCGAGGGTAAACTGTTCGTCAGAGCTCATGCCAAGACGCCGACAGAAGACGCACTATGAGCAGACCGAGAGCAAATCCGCACCCTAGTCTTCCCGAAGCAGACTCCCCATCTCCACACTGTCCTCTGCATCGTGTGCTGAGGCGACCACAAGGCCGGCCCTCGTTCATCTCCCGCTTCACACATAACTGCTCTGCGAAGACAACGGTGCCCGCCGTACTGACGCACATGACCAGCCAGAAGAAGACGGACGTTGGGATCGCAGCGGCATAGTAGGTGGTGAGGACCAGGTGGTTGAATATGAGGGTGAGGGCGAAGTCGAGGATGAGTCGTGGTCACCGGACGAGCGCATATAGGTAATATATGCTGCGAATACAGCCCGAGGACGCATGAAGAGGTACGCAGGACTCGATGAAAAGGGACGTACGCACTCTGCGGCCGAGGCTGCCATCCAACACACTGCGATGATCCACGATCGCACGGGATCCACGCTCCGGAGAGGCCCCTGCTGTATCGACCCCATCCCGACCTGCTTCCCTCCGCTCCATACTGAATTGAAGGACTTCCAGGGGCCTTCGCCTGGTAGTGCGCGTGTTGTTGGTCGACCCGCCATCTCTCGCCAATCCATGATCATCCCTGCAATGAAGCGAGTCAGCCTACACAGAATCCATGATAAATACACAGCATACCGACATTAGCGGCCCCGCCCTCGTACTCCAGCGAGCCGGATTCGGCAAACATGACGAGCATCGGGGGGATGAGGAAGGAAAGGGTGAGGTAGTGCAGCGTCTGGAGGGCGATGATCTGAGGCAGAGGTCAGCGTTGAGCAGCGTGAGGAGGTGGTGGAGACTTGCTTGGGAGATGAGGAGGACAGGGTCCCATCCCGTCGACTTGGCCATCGTCGGGTTGTTGTCCAGGATGCAAGTTGGGTGTTGGGCGCTATCTGATTTCGGCAAAGTCCGACAGTGATCAGCCCGCAGCATACTGTAACCCGAACCTGCGGCCTCTCCGTCATCGTCGAGTCGACGTCGACCCTCCTCGTTCTCCCCTTCGCCCGCAAAAAGCGCATATATACGCTTTTTTTGAGTTGGGACATTTCAGGGCTCCGAACGTTGACCGGTATTCCCTTGCATAATGTGCAGTGCGTTCGGATATCGTCCTCTGAAACTGACTTTAGTTCACGGTGTAGGCCACAACGAACAGTACGTACCTCGGTCTGGCAGTCGCTTTTGCTGCGGATTTCATGACGGACTCGTCCCCAATTTCCTGAAACCGTGAGTCTTTCTTATAATGCCCACATCATCGTTGCAATGGGCCAGTAACGGGCATTGTATATGCGTGTAGTATTGTCCTGCCATACATCGGCAAAGTGCAACGCGACACTGGTCGAGGATCGCAGGAAAGAGTCGAGAGATTTGGGCGAAGGATGTTGCGATAAACCAGTGCGTCTATATAGCGTCGAGTATCGAGCAGACCGGTCCATGTCGCTGAACTGTGTTTCGTGTAGAACGCCGTGCTCCAGTTCCTTCTGGACCGAGCGATGCCGCCGAAGGGCCCAGGAGAGGCTGTCACTGCCGTCGCCCAACTTTCGCTGGTGGTCAACACGGCAGCCATCCGCACCACGTCCCACGTCCCAGTATTTTTTCACGGTCAAGTGATCGCGGACTTCATACCGTCGACGTCACTCAACCAGCCTGCAGGCGCTGTCGTCCTTTTGTCTTTGTCTCAGACCTGCACACATATTTCCACCATCTCGCGGAGAATCCGGGGCTCCTCCTAGCGCTAGTGCTCAGAGCAGAGATCCCAGCATGTATCGTGCTCGCCGGTGGGTAGAACTGGACCTCTGCAGCGATGGAGATGGCGATGGCGAGCGGGCTGTGGGCAAGTCCCGAAGTCGTCCCCCTTATTTTGGCGGAGGGACGAGTGGCTTGTCCTCTCGTACTTGCTGACGACAACGCGTTGTGGACCCGGGGGGGCACGCCACCCTGTCGAACGTATGGTGCTCGTTCTCTGCTCTCTGCTTCGGATTACATCGGACATTTGGCAGCACAAGACAAGGTGCTGGCGAGCCAAGTTCCTGGAAGAAGGGTGAGCACGGGCCCGGTCGCCGGACACTCGTCTCCGTACGTAACCACCTGCGATATGCAATCTTAGTAGGTAAGCCCACCGTCAACTCAGGACGATGGTCCCTGACACGAATCGCCGCTATTCGCAGGCGAGGTATTCGTATCAGCACTCATCGAACCTCATCTAGAGTGCGCTCTACTGCTTCAGCGTATCGAGCCCATTTTCTTTGCCAATATCTCGTACCAGGTGTCCAGTGGCCCGATATCAGGCCACTCCAGCCTTCTATACATTGTGCTCAATCCCACACGGTCCGTCTTCTCCCCAGAAAGTTATAGCATCCAAAACGCTCCGGAGTGGAACAAGACTCTTATTTCGTCTAACAGGTATCTCGTCTCCCTGGCTTAGTTGCAGGATGTAATTCGAGCCGCCCTCGGAGGGCAAGCTCGCCACCCTTTCGGCGGGACGGCGCCCACGTCTGTGATTCAGGCTATATATACATGCACATGCTCCCGGCGCGGACCCAGCGTATCCCCAGCTCCCTTTGCGCTGCGTATCCAGCCCAGAATGGACGACTTCCGTGCAGCAGCCGCGGTCTGCGCGATGATGGCCATTGTCCTCGCCTACGTCGTGAGATGGTACACCGATCCCGTGAGTGAGCGATGCATTCGTCACCCATACGTTACCTTCGATCCCCTGCTGAGCATCGGTCGTCGTAGTAGCATCTCAGCTTACTCCAGAGTCTGCTGTCCTTACATTTTGAGCCCCCTCCGTAGTATCCCGGATCGATGTTCAAGCTGGCCTTTGTCAGCCATTGGCTCGTCATTCTTTCTGGCCCAGAACTGGTTGAGGACGTCAGGAAGCGTCCGGACGAGGAACTGTCCCTGATGTGGGCTCACGCAGAGGTGCGCGTCCTGCCATGTTACATCATGAGGGTGCGGCTTAGCCCAATTTACCATGACGGTTGTCTTTGCAGCTCATTTGGCAGAGCAAGTATACGCTGGAGCCACAGCTCTCGTCGGACAGGTACCATGTACAAATCGTGAGGGAGAAGCTAACGCGCAGGCTTGCCACGATGCTTCCGGACATTCTGGACGAGGTGGCCGTCGCCCTCGAGGAAGGTTTCGGTACCGACACGAAGGGTAAGATCGCACATTGTTTACTTGCGGTAGTCGTATTCCTGACATCTTTGTGGTTCAGAATGGACTGAGGTTGCGGTCACCCCGCTCATAAATAAAGTCACAGTTCGAGCCATCAACCGATCATTTGTTGGACTGCCATTATGTGCGCGTATTCTTGACATCTGCCAATTCACCCGTTGAATAATCTGCATCTATAGGTCGCAATGAAGAGTATCTTTCTCTAGTCGCTGAGTTCACACAACAAATTGTCCAGGACGGCGCAACCCTTCGCCTTGTGCCCAAGCTCATCCGATCGTAAGTCACAAATGCTATTGGGATCCAACGTTTCTGAACGAGAGAGCAGGATCATTGCACCGTTCATTATCAAAGCGAAGAAGATTGCCGGTCGTGCAGTAATGTACCTTCGACCCGTAGTCGAGCAGCGTATGAATGCCCTCGCGGAACTCGGTGACGACCAGAAAGAGACTCAGAAGCCAGTAAGTGAAATATCTGAATCAGGGATGGAACATTCTGGGATTAACGGTCAACAGAACGATTTGTTGCAGTTCATTCTGGACACAGCGATTCAGAAAGGAGAAGACCTCTCCGTTATTGCCCAGCGACTGCTGATGCTCAACGTTGCCACTTCATTCACCTTGTCGATGGTGAGTGTTATCGTATCCATGTACATTCAACCTCGATGCCATTTTGACACATGGAGCCATTTCAGATCGTCACCCACGTGATCTATCACGTCGCAGAGAAGCCTGAGCTCCTCCAGTCCCTCCGTGACGAGATCCAGTCGACTATTTCCGCGAAGGGAGGCTGTACGTTGGACGCCATGAAGCACATGTGGAAACTCGACAGCATCCTCAGGGAGACCCTCCGCTACTACGGCATCCCGTACAGTAAGTACGCCCCTACTCGGACTCGGAGACACAGCCGCATCTCACGTCGTGCGCATCGCTGACACTGTGTCGCAACTTCCAACTTCCAACCTCCGCCGCGAAACCAGCGACGCTGGCACGGAAAGCCATGAAGGACGTCACGCTCAGCAACGGGACCCGGCTCCCGGAGGGCACGCTGCTGCAGGCAGCGACGTACCAGCAGCACCACGACGACGCCTACTTCGCGGACGCCGGCACTTTCGACCCCCTTCGCTTCGCGCGCATGCGGGGCGCCGAGGGCCAAGGCTTCAAGCACCAGGTCAGCACCACCGCCCCGGAGTACCTCCCCTTCGGCCACGGAAAACATGCCTGGTGCGTCGCCTAGCCTGAGTACAGTTGGGGGCAGCCCGGGCCCGTCGAGATGGCTGAGGTTACTCACGCTGCGCCCCGACTTGAATGCGACAGCCCGGGACGACACTTCGCCGCGGGCATCCTGAAGGGCGTTTTGGTATACATCATACTCAACTACGACATGAAGCTTGGCGGGGACGGTGTGCGCCCGCCGCACCTCGAGGCTCCGACGGCGGTCGTACCCGCACCTCGCGGTCGCGTGTCTTTCAGGAGGCGCGAAGGGTCTGTGTGAGGCTTCAGTCGGACGGAAGGGAGGAAAGCGGGGGGCGGCTGAGATTCTTGGTCTAGATGAAGCTGAAGATGAATGAAAGTTAGGAGATTACGGTAACTTGGCTTTAGTGATGAATACTAGAGAGATGGACGTACGATCTGGTGGGTAGTGATAGAATACTACGGCTTGTCCGGTGAGTAGATTATTCCCTATGAACAAGTGCAGTTCAATGACCACAATACTCCGATATCTCGTCGGTTCAGGGAATACTAGTCCTGTCCACTACTTGCCGTTATTCGGCGGGGTATCTATCGAAGCTGTCTGTCGAGGTTTGACCGTCAGCTGACCTGGTGAGATATGCGCCACATTGTCTGGAGCGATGTGTATATATGTTAATACGTCTCCTCTACTTAAGCAGGCAGAAGGAGGATTCCCCCGCAAGGGTAGCTCATACCCGCCTCATCCCTTAGAAGGATGCGTTCTCCGCACTCCGGCATGCCTTAAGGTTTGAAGTGTTTAAGCATCTTGGTCGCCATTTCGGCGCGCTGCTCCCTTTGGTCCGGATCTTCCAGGCAGGGGACCGTATTTATGCTTCGCTTTTGAGCTGCAACCTTTCTTCAGCCCCCATACATACCTCCGCCCCCACTCCCGAATGGACGACCTCCAGCCAACCGTGCTCACATTAGTGGTGGTCGTCATTGTTATCTATGCTGTCCGATGGTACACTGATCCTGTAAGTATGTGATCCTAGCCACAATCTGTCGCGTCGACTGACTCAGATGCCGGCAGATCCATGCGATCCCCACTGTCGGCGGATCCTCTCTCCCAGGACTGTCTTATCTGAGCGCATTTCGTACCCTCAACGACTTCAGGGAGATGCTAGAGGAGGGGTACAAGAAGGCACATCTTCTACACTCTCGCCAGACTACAATCTTCTGAGGTTGCTAATGCCCAGCGTGCGTCTACAGTACCCGGACTCAGCCTTCAAGATCGCTGCCTTGGACCGATGGCTTGTCGTATGTTCTGGGAGGAGAATGGTGGAGGAGCTTAGGAAACGGCCCGATGACGAGCTCTCCGGCCCTCATGGAAACTGGGAGGTACGCATCTTTGTCTTGCGACGGCCGTGGTCCCAAGCAGTACCGCTCAACTTGAAGGTGGTGGTATCGCAGAACGTTCAGTTCGAGTATGTCTTCGAACCGGCGGTTTTGCAGGACAGATACCACACAGATATCGCGAGGGAGAAGCTCTTGAAGAAGCTCTACAGCGTCCTCCCGGATGCCATCGACGAGGTGTTCGTTGCGATCAAGGATAACGTTACGACCCAAGATAAGGGTACGAGGCTGACGCGATCCTTCGAGGTGGAAATCATAATACTCACTCGAATAACACGTTGCAGAATGGACACGCATAGAAGTCATGCCGGTGGTGGCTCAAATCCTCGCGCGCGCGAGCAACAGAGCCTTCGTCGGCCTCCCATTGTGTGCGCACCCTTATCCCACTGGCACTCGTTGTAATTGTCGGCGTCCCTTGACTTTAATCTATAGGCCGAGAGAAGCGTACCTCCGGCTGGTCCTCGTTTTCCCAGGAAGCCTGGTGAAGGAGGCCGGGATACTTCGCCGCGTCCCCAATGTCTTGAAACGGTGAGTGCGAACCGCTGCGTACATCGTAATGTGACCTCATTTGATAACAACTACGCAGTTTCGCGGCACCTTTCATTATCACTGCGAAGAATAATATGTCTCGCGCTGTGTCTCACATCGAACCCATAATCGAGGCGCGCATGAGAGCACTGGAGGAATTTGGGGAAGACTGGGACAACAAGCCTGTGAGTAACGGCTGGCGCATGACCTTCTTAGACCTCTCAGTGTTCCTCTAATCAGCATCCACAGAATGATGCGCTACAGTGGATCATGGAAAAAGAAATACCGAGGGGAGAAACGGCGTCGGCCATTACGCAGCGATTGTTTGTCTTCAACTTTGCAGCCATCGGAACCTCATCCAACGTAAGTACTTACTGGTATTGTCATGTAACGCGCATGTCGCGAATGGTGATAATCGACGTATACGACACTCATTCTACTAGATTATGGCCCACGCGCTCTACCGTCTCGCCGAGAACCCCGACCTCGCCGAAGCCCTCCGGGAAGAGGTGCAGGCGTGCATCTCCGCCGACGGCTGGACGGGCACCGCGCTGGGCCGCATGTGGAAGCTCGACAGCCTTCTCCGGGAAACCATGCGCCACGACGCCGCCGGTACTCGTGAGTAAACCCAGGTTACGACGGCGTGCTCTGACGCCCCCCTCCCCTTGGCACTCGGAGTCGGGCTGATCATTCCCTGTACGGCCGTGGCACTGGCAGTGACGATGACGCGGAAGGCCCTCAAGGACATCACGCTGCACGACGGGACCCGTGTCCCCGCGGGGACGCTGCTCTCCGCCAACGCCTACCCGCTGCACCACGACGCCGCGCTCCTCGCGGACCCCGCCGACGGGCACACGTTCGACCCGCTCCGCTACGCGCGCACGCGGAGCGGCGCGGGCCAGAGCCTGCGGCACCAGTTCACCAGCACGTCCCCGGAGTACATCCCCTTCGGGCATGGCCCGCGCATGGTGCGTACCCTGTATCACGGTCGTCAACACCAACCCCGGAGTCTGAATTGCCACTTCGTTCGCTCCGGATCCGTGCATTTACAACCTGCTGATTGTTTACGTTGGTGCTACAAACCACAAACCACAAACCACAAACAGCCCTGGGCGATTCTTCGCGGCGAACATCCTGAAGGCGGCGCTGGCGCGCATCCTCCTCGACTACGACCTGAAGCTCGCGCCGGGGGAGGAGCGGCGCGGCACGCCAGACGGCTACGTGTCGCTGATAGGCGCGCCGCCCGCGCCGACTGGTCGTGTCCTCTGTAAACGGCGCGGAGGATCTGTTTGACTGGTTCTATACTACTAGACTATATATCTGAGGCGGGAGGAGAGGCGGGGCAAGGCGGAGAGAGCTGTCGCGCGCATAGAGCTCAGTTTTTCAGACTATGGTTATGTTTGTAAAACGTAAGAAATAACGTCCGATGATAGGACGACGTTTCGAGTCTTCTATCTCTCCGGATGGCGGCCGACCTTGGCGCCACCCGCTCGAACTCTTAGACAGTACTGCGGTGCGTGCACATGAGATGAAGCGGAGCTAGACCTTCCCTCGCCCAAAGCGACGCTCACCTTGCTCTCCACTCTGGACTTCCCGTGCTCTCCCCTCCCTCCAGTTCGAATTCAGCGCCGCGCAGGTATGTCCCACACCGGGTCCTCGAAGTACTCGAACGCATCGCAGTTCGCCGTGTTCTCGATCTTTCATAATTTCCTCGTCGTCAGCATCGCGCTCCACACTCCCCCCAAAAAACCTGTCTCAGGCTCGGAGGAGAAAGTGCAATACGCACCCAGTCGATGAGGACGCCGAGGATCCGGTCGACGTGGAGCGTGTCCTCGGCGACCCGCACGTCGCAGAGCTCGCTCGCCGCGTAGTAGCCCGCCCCCGGCGACTCCGCGCTCCGCTTGTACGCGAGGAACAGCCAGGACTCGCCGTTGGTGACCGCGGCGCGCATCGCCTCCCCGTGGCCGCTACGTATACGACATGTACAGTGCGCATGGTGAGACACTTCGCAGTCAAAACAGAAGAGAGGAGATGGCAGGAGATGGTGGGGATCCGGAGCTCGAGGCGACTCACCCCGACTGACGACACCACGACGCCGCGGTGAGGGCGCACTGAGGGAGGCCATACGTGACTTCCAGGACCGAGCTTACGTAGAATATGTTCGCGGCGCCGATCTTCTGGAAGCTTGGCAGAGTCCCTGCGACGTCGACGTCCTCTGGGCCCGCTGCTGCTGACGTTCCTTCCAGAACCGGAACAAAGAGAGCGAGAGTCGATCGTCAACGGACGAAGCGTTCGCGCGAGAGAACTTACGTGGGGCGCGGTGTTTCCGAGCGAGGACGTAGTCGACGACGCCGCCGGAGAGCTGGCTGGGGTCTTCCCCCGGCAGCTCGACAGCCCGGACTGGGCAGTCCGTCAGGAGGCGGATGTCGTCGGAGGACTCGGATGCGCGTGTACGCAGAACGGCTGCGAGGCGGAGCAAGATGATCTCCGTGACGAGGCGGAAGCCCAGGTCGGTCTGGTTCCCCGTCAGAGTCAGAGATAGGGTGTCCGTGCAGGTACGCGCGATACGATACTCACGTTGTGTGATGTGTGGCGATACGCGAGGTTGACCAGGTGCTCCGTCATCTCGAGCGTGAGGGGGTTGCCCTCGACCTCCCGCGCGCCGCGCTCGCGAGCACGCTGCTTGCCATCGGGCTTGAAGGGGAGGCATGATCGGAGCTTCAGGCTACGGCCGGGCAGGTCATCGCACGGAAGGAAGGCTTGGAGGGCCGCGTAGTGGTATTCGGTCGCTCGTTTGCGCTGAGTTAGATTATATCATATCGTGAGCACAGGCATCCTGAGACGCGGATGTGTAAAGGAAGGAACGGCAGCCTGAGGACGGACCAGATGACGCTGCAGCTTGGCAGTGAGCGCTTGGGCCAAGTTCACGACTTGAGCAGAGCGAGCGTCCGGTTGGCTGGGATGTGAAAAGGGCGGGAGGAGAGACGATTGAGACCCGCGGGAGACGTTCAAGGAATCAAAATTGCTGGAGAGCTGGGCCATCTGAGTCGACGAGTCGGGATCCTGTGGTCCCAAACGATCTATGATAATTTGTAGGGCATTGATGACCGATCGGGAGGGGGTCGACGGTAGTTCCGCGATCTTGAAAATTTTCGGCTCCCGGGACATGGTAGTATAGGTTTAGGCTTAGACTAGCGAGGGTTGGAAGAGGCCTGGGGTAGAGAACACTTGGCAGGCTGTCGGAGCAGTGGGCGGCGGCGGTTGGGTTAGTATGCAAAATAAGGGCATAACGGTGGCATTCCTTACATCTTTATGTAGCTCATAGGGGGCACCCCGCGATCGGTTCACTCGAATAGAAAAGTTACCAATCACCGTGACGTTCAAAAACAGCGATTCGGGCGCTTCAAACACCTTCGGAACCCGACCCGGCGAATGCCGACAGGAGCTTGAGCGCTTGAGCGGTGCACCGCAACCGCCAGCTTTCGTCTCTTCTTTTCTTTCGGACTCCTCGACCCAGTGCTCGAAAGCTGGAGGTGAAAGCCTCAAGTATGCTAAGTACTCGAAAATCTTCGTAGACATACCAACTCCTTTCAGCGGTGGCCTTTCCGGAAGGTATGCGGTGGACCGTGACCAGAATAACGGTATCATTCCTCGATCTCCTCAAGTCTCGATGGCCAGCCCTCTGACGTTGTATGCAGCCAGAGACGATCGCAGACGTCATGGTGAAGGCTAGACATAGCCATCAGGAGCTGTTCGCCAACCACTGCTCACTGCTCGGTCCTCTCCACGCTGGCACTCGTCCTCCCTCCGTACCCACTGTGCGCCTAGAACTTCGTGATTTTTACGAAGTTAACAACGAAGCATCTTCAAGGTTTTCACGAAGTGCCTTCGGGGGGTTCAGGAATACACTTCGTGGCACCACGACGATGAGACTTAGGCTAACTTCGTGAAAAACTTCGTGAAAAACCACGAAGTTTTTGTCCTCACCACGAAGTCCTGGCGCCCGGCGCGAGATGGCTTTCTTCGTGGTCTAACGTGTTTACTTCATGATCACCACGAAGATGGGGCTACATTCTCCCGCCGGCCCCCGGGGTTTGCGTCACGGTTAGGGTTCTGTGGTTGTGATAAATATATAGCGAAGACAATACACATGTACTACTGAAATTTCACACTACGGACCACCTGTTTTCCGACCACAGAACAGTAATATAATTTGCCCCACAGCCGCTGCCGCTCTCGCCTCCCTGATGAACAGCGGAGCCACTTGGATACTCACCTCTGCATTGCTCGAAGATGACGCACCATACGATTACGAGACGGTAGGGGACGGTACCGACTTAACTTACTTAGACGTCGGACCGACATGTGCCCGCAGCGACCATCTAATAGCAGCGAACGGGAAACACGCACCTTGAGGAGAGCCATGAGAGCTACAGTAGCTCCTCTCGATGATGCAGATACGGAGGGTGATGCATTGATGGTCCTAACGAGGGAGAAGGTCACAGGAGATAGGAACGGCGAAGAAAAGACGCACCCGAGGGACCTCGGCGCCAGGATCGTGCAGAAACCACGACCTGCGGATGTGTACGCACCTTATTCCAGCTACCAAATGGCCCATAGCCCCCTCCCAATGGAAAGACCAGGTCTGGTCCAGCCGTCAGCCCATCAGCTAGTACCCAGAGCCAAGCACCGCCAGAGAAAGCCCACCGAGCTTCAGACCGAGGCCAGATCTAGAACAGACCAGGTTTGAACCAAGTGACCGACCAGAGAGCGGAGGCCAGGAAGGACTAGGAAGGACTTGGGGAGAACCAGGGTGAGCAGCAGACCAGGAGCGACGATGGAGGGTGTCGGTGAAGTTTGCGTTGATGGGAGAAGGGGAACGAGCGCCGGGTGTCTAGGGTAGGCACACAGCCATGGATACCACCGAAGCGCTTGTCGTGGTCCTTGCTGGAATCCAATAATTCGTGGTACACCGCCAACAATTCGTGCTACCAGTACTTTGGATGGATCACGAAGTCGACCACGAAGATATTCGAATCACGAATTCCCCACGAAGATATGAGGTATCTTCGTGGGACCCTGACATTACTTCCCAGTTTTCCCGAAGTTACGGGCGCGTAGTGACCCTGTCCAGCTCTACCATGTACCCCTCCCCGCCCCCAACTCCAGCCGCATATTCCTCTGACACCGACATTCAGATAGTGCTGGAATTTCTAGATCAGCTCATAGCCACGCTGGACCCGCAGGATGCCGAGTCCCTCGAAGCCATCCAGCTCGCTCAGGCTCTGGCTGCCACGATCTCCCCAGTTCGTCTCTTTTTGACCCCATCCCCCCCTCTCTTCCCCCAGAATATGAATACGAATATCGGAGATTAAGCTGCTCTCATCCTCGCCTCCTCCCAGGACACAGTTCTGCAAAACACGAAACGGGCTCGGGCACGCGTGGAGATGGACGTAGCCGTCCGCTGGCTCGCGTTCAAACCAGGCGGCAAGGAGAGTGCCCGTGTCCGCGGCTGCGCCGGCGCCGTCGAGACCGGTGCCGAGGGCGACTGCCTGACGCTGGAGATGACGAAGGAGCTCCTCAAGCTTGCGTTGGGACACGTGTCTCGCTCGGTGAGTGCTCAACTTCGAGGATTTGGATTTGGATCTGGAGCTCGGGGCGCTCCCGGGCCTCTTTCCGACGTACCTCGCGACCGCGACCGCAACCTCGAACATGTACAGCGGCTGATGTGATGTCCACCGCGCGCGGCAGACGAAGGGGGATGCCGACTCGTCGCGGACATCATCTTCCTCCACGTAGCCGCCCTCCTCACGCCCAAGGGCCGGTACGGGCCCGGGCCCCACTCGGTCTACGTCGTCCCCGACGTCCCGCTCGACACCGTCCCGCTGGACGCACCGGCCAACAACGTTAACCCCAACCCCAACCCCAGCATCAAATTTGGCGGAGTCGTGGACTACGTCCTCGCGAAGTATCCCCTGCCAGGTCAGTTGAAGTTGAACCGAAAAAGCTGAGCTTCGTCCCGATCGCATGGATCAGAGCGCTCACTCCTCCTCCTCGTTGTACATGTACATGTGTGCGGTGCTACGCTACGCTAGCTGGGGTGGCCCTCCCCTCCTCTGGGGACTGGCTGAAGCCGGAGTGGTACAGGAAGCGCGGGTCTGTGAACGTCTTCGTCGCGCGGACGCGGGACCGGCTCGAGGACGGGGTCCTGCAGTGCGTGCTCGCCGCGGCGTCGTGGTGCAAATTTGCGTGAGATGATCCTCCATTCATCATCATATCCGTATGTTCGTTATCTCACGTTTTCCTGCTCGGTGGCAGGGGCGAGGAGGTGATGCGGGGCGGGGTGACGACGGGCGATGACTGGGTCTTCTTCGCGTACCGGCGCGGCGGCCAGAACCCGAGCAGGAGCGCATGCTACGCTAGGACGGAGGTCTTCCACGTGGGCGAGGATTTGGAGAACCTCGACTGGATCCTAGGCGTCCTCATTGATTGGGTGGATGCTGACCGGGTGGATATATGCGTCGTTATATGCTGATTGGTGGTGCGATAGGTCGAAAACGGGAAAAACTTCGAACATTTCGAGTACTTTGACGTGGGAGATTTGCCCCCGGAGGTCGAGATGCAAGGGTAAGGATGTCGATATTACACAAGGAACTAGGAACGTAGATAGTGCAGTCCGTCGGGCTTAACGTGGTGAAGGCGGTCGTACTATGCTGTCATCCTCTGTACAGTGTAAGAATTCGACTTGCTTTCCGGTGTTCGACGCAGCTGATCCGTGAGATAGGGGTTCAACTCATTCTGCAGACTACCTCTTCATCGGCTGATCCACCGGAATGTCAATGCGCTTTCTGTCCCAACGTCAACGGCCGGGAAGACTTGAATGGTAACGGCGCGCCCCCCCCCTGTACACCAGATTTGCAATTGTCTCGTCGCTCATAGGTGTTGACGTTGAGTATCCACGCATCCTCCGGCATCCGTATTCAGATGTAGCTCAAGCTCAAGCACATTCGCCACACTTTCGATGAGCCGGCCCACGCCGCCGCAGCGGCCGTGTGCATGCATGCATCCCGCACTGACCTCTACTATCCCCACTAGCATATATCTATATCACCACGTAGGTCGTCTGGCTCGGATGGACGGCCTCAAGGGCATGTCAGTCGCCCGCGCTGAGCTCGTCCTTGTCGTGTACGCTGTGCGGCGGTACACTAATCTGGTGAGTGCACGATGCTCTCGTTCTCTTGCATTTGATTCATGATTTACGGGGCGTAAGACAGTTCTGCGGCATCCCTCCTGGCGATGTTGACATTCTGGTATGCTGTTATACTACGGTGGACGACTTTAGAGGTACAGTGGCCTCCCTCTGTGTCTCCTCGTTCTCCATCCAGCGAGCACACCGGCAAGCACTGATACATACAGTAAAGTAGGCTGCGATACTTTCTTTGATCCCCGGTTTTATCCGACGGTACGTCCAGATAGTAATTCTGGGGAATCATCAATCATCTGAGACACTCGCAGGCGTTCAGGGCTACCCACTACGAGCGAAAGAAGTGAAGAACATCACCAGACGCACCGTTACCCTCCTTAACCCTGTAATCGAGGAGCGGAAGGAGCTCCATGTTGGTATCCCCCCTTCCGATTCATCCACAGGCAGAGGACCGCGTGACTGACAAACACATGCTGGGCTTTTTCATGGTAACAACATTACTATCCGTGTTTTCGTTTCAGTTTGAAGAAGCTCAGTTTTTCTCGCAGAATGCCATTTTGGCCTCCATTACCCTCTATGAGTGTCGAAGAGGTCCAGAAAGTCCGCTCGCGAAGGGCAGGAACGTCCGCCGAACGTCGCTGCTAAGGATATTCAGCTGCCTGATTTCAGCAAGATCCTCTCTTATCACCTTGGGGTGTTCTCGACGTGAGGTGCGCCACCCGTTCCCTTGGCTTGGGTCTCCCACGGCTGCCCTTGTAAATACTCTCCAGGTTGCCTGCTTTCGAGCGACGCGCGCATACACTGCAACCCCAGATGGACGACTACCTGGCCATCGTGTCTGCTTGCCTTGCGGTTATCGTCGCCGTCTACGTCGTGCGATGGTACAACGACCCCGTAAGCACATCAATGCCGCACCTCGGACTATTTGCTCAGTACTTCCTTACAGCTACGCGCGATCCCCACTGTTGGCGGGTCATCCCTTCCAGTGCTGTCCTATCTTGGCGCATGGCGCATGCGGGGAGACTGCAGGGACGTACTGGAGGAGGCTTACAGGAAGGTGCGTCTCGTTCTTCGTCGAGAGAGTCCTGGCGACTCCCCTCGGGGGATGATGTGCTGTAACATGTTCCCGTGCAGTACGCCGGCTCGGCGTTCAAGATAGCTTACCTTGACCGGTGGATGGTCGTCGTCTCTGGCCGCAACATGGTGGAGGAGATTAGGAAACGGGCGGACGAGCTGTCGGGCGCCCACGCAATCCAGGAAGTAAGTACCTCTTTTTTTCAGTCTTCGTGCGGGATGGGATCGTCGATCGAGGTGGAGCTAAGGCGCCGGGTCCATGATACTGCCCTCAGGTCATGCAAATGAGATACCTTTTCGAGCCTTCTAGATGAGTATCATGTGACTGCGGTGAAGGAGATGCTCGTGCGAAAGCGTTCGACTATCCTTCGGGGCGTTATTGACGAGGTAGCTGTCGCTGTCGGGGATCGTACTGTCGCGGACGAGAATGGTACGGTGATGCCGCCGCTGTATCCGCAGTCTATGGATGCAGGATATGCTAACCCTCGGAACGGGTTGTTCAACAGAGTGGAGTAGCGTGGAGGTCATGCCGGCGATGCGGAAGATTGTCGCTCGTGCTAGCAACCGAGTGATCGTCGGTCTTCCCTTGTGTGAGTGTTCTCTCGCAGTGCTCCCGGCAATGTCAGCCACCGAGTTTGATTTCGATATAGGTCGCGACGAAGATTACCTCGCCCTTGTATTCAATTTCGCTGCAGGCTTCATGAAGAGCACGTTCATACTTCGCTTCTTCCCCGTTTTCTGAAACCGTAAGCCGTAAAAACGCTGCAACTTAAGCATGGGCTCTGTATTAACTAGCCTGCAGTATTGTTGCATTATTCGTCAACGTTCTAAAACAGGACACCTACCGGGCTGTGTCCTACCTACTGCCCATAATTGAGGAGCGTCAGAGAACCGTGGTGGAGCTGGGAGAAGGATGGAACGAAAAGCCGGTTAGTGCGGGGTACTCTGAAGCATAGTAAACCTTACTGATATCAGTGTGTAGAATGACCTTCTGCAATCCTTCTTAGATAAGGCCACAGCAAAGAATGAGCCAATATTCACCGTTGTTCAGCGACTGCTACTCATCAGCTTTGTGTCTATCGACTCTACGTCGATGGTGAGTATTGAGTGTGCGCGCTGCAGTCCCGGACTACGCGCGCCTTCTAACATCGCATGCACGACTCCTCGAGATCCGGGGTCTTTTCAGACCGCCACTCATGCTCTCTACCACCTCGCTGAGAAGCAAGAGATTGTCGGGCCTCTCAGGGACGAGATCGAAGCGAATGTCGCATCGGACGGCTGGACGAGCACCGCACTAGGCAAGATGTGGAAGCTCGACGCCTCCTCCGCGAGATCCTCCGCTTCCATGGAGTCGGCCTGCGTAAGCACATCCCATCTCTATGCACTACTTCCGTTATGAGTGACCGCTTGAATGCCTTCCCCGGGTGGCGCCCGCGACCAGTCTCGATGGGACGGATAGCGGTGAAGGACATCACGCTCAGCGACGGGACCCGCATCCCCGAGGGGACCTTGTTGACCGCCCAGGCTTACGCGATGCACCACGACGGCGCATTGTGCGACAATGCACGCACGTTCGACCCGTTCCGCTTCGCTCGCATGCGTCCTATCGCTGGCAGCGGGTCAGATGGCCAGAGCGCAAACGCGAAGTGCCTCTTCACGACCACGTCCGCGGAGTATATCCCGTTCGGCTACGGCCAGTACTCGTGGTGCGTCTCGAGTCTCGGATTCGGGGTCGGATGAAATTAAAATTAGCATTGTGGTGCTGAGAATATTAATGCTCTCGCAGCCCCGGGAGATACTTTGCGTCAAACGAGCTGAAGGCGATCCTTGCGTGCATCATCCTCAACTGCGACATGAAGCTCGGCGGGGACGGGTCACGCCCCTCGGACGTCTACACGGCGACAAGCATCATGCCTGCCCCGCATGGCCGCATCCTTTTCAAAAAACGCGGAGGGTCGGTTTGATTCCGGGAAGGTAGGTCGAGGTGGTTATTATCTGTTGCTTTACGACACTGATTCCTGGACGTCTCGTCTCGATTTCGCTGTTCCTATGCTCACGGTAGTCAAGTTCTGCAGGACCGTACACGGAGTCGAGAGTGTATCATTGGTTCAGGTTTTGTCGTCTCGCAAGGTCTGTAGGATAGCTCATTAGTCGCTTTAGGAGTCAGGAGTCACGGTAGCTGCGCGAATGAAATAAATAAACAAAATTCGGACGACGCCTTACAATATAGTTGTCCTCTACGGTCTGTACACAAGGTTGAGGTACCGCTCCCAATGTCTACGTCTGCTCCCGCGTCCACGCGCGTAGAGCTCGTTCTCGTTTTATGATTACCCTTGATGCATAGGCCAGCTCAATGATTGAGAGAGTCCTGGTCGACTCGGCGCCCGGGCACGCGGACGAAGGTCGACATGCACAGACTCCTGCAGACCTGAGGCTGTCTGTCCTCGTAATCGATGACTGTGGCGCGTCGTCGACATACATGCGCAATCGCTCCACCCCAAGGGCCAAGTCAAACTGATGCCTATACCTCGCGCTTCTTGAAGAGGACACGTCCATCTCGCGCGGGCACGACGGCCAGCGAAACGCAGGCGTTCGGGGGGGCGCGCCCCGTCTCCCCCGAGCTTCAAGCTTCAGGTCGTAGCGGAGAAGGATGTACACGAGGACCGCCTTGAGCGTGTTCGACGCGAAGAACCTCCCTGGGCTAGAAGGACAGCGAGAGTGAGTTTTTCCGGGCCAACGGGTTGGCAGTTAAACCGTGACGGACTGGAAGGCGACTTAGATGCCAGTGCTGAGGGCACGCACCATGCACGGGGCCCATGCCCGAAAGGGATGTACTCCGGGGACGTGCTGGCGAACTGGTACTTCAGGTTCCTGTTCAGGTTCTGGTTCTGGCCCTCGACACCGCTGCGCATGCGCGCGTAGCGGAGCGGGTCGAACGTGTCCGTGTCCGCGTGCTCGAGTCCGAGGAGCGCGAGGTCGTGGTGTGTCGAGTGGGCGTTCGCGCTCACCAGCGTCCCCGCGGAGAGGTGGATCCCGTCGGGGAGCGCGATGTCTTTGAGGACCTTGCGCGTCATCGTGACCGTGCCCACGCCCGCTGTGCCATGCCAGTGAATACTGGAGAGTGAAGCATGTACAATTGCAAGTTGGGACTTACGGAGGCCAACACCGTAGTGGCGGAGCGTCTCGCGGAGGAGGCTGTGGAGCTTGCGCATACTGCCCAGGGCGGTGCCTGTCCAGCCGTTGGCTGAGATGCATGTCTGCGCCTCTTCGCGGAGGGAGGTTGCGAGGGCTGGGTTTTCGGCGATGTGGTAGAGCGCGTGGGTGATGACCTAGATAGTAGCACGGGTGTCGTGGATCGTCACTATCTGCGATGCTATGCTCCGCAGACCTAATAGTAAGGGTAAAGGGTACTTGCGCTGGATGAAGTGCTGATGGACGCGAAGTTGAACATGAACAAGTGCTAGGTGACGGCGGATACGCTTTCCCCCCCTGGGATCCGAGTCGCCTTATCCAACATCGATTGTAGGATGTCGTTCTATGTATACGTAAGTTGATTACGGGAATTCGAATAAGAGTTCTAGTGTCTGTTAGATAGTCTATAGAGTCTACCGCTCACCGGTTTGCCATCCCAAACTTTCCCGAGTTTCGCGGATGCATTCATACGCTCTTCAATTATGGGCCGGAGGAGTGGAACGGCGCGGGCTATGTCGTCCTTTGCTTTGATAACGAACGGCGCTACTAAACTACTACGCGATTGGTATTATTGTTACCAACTCGGATGAATGCGATGCCATAATCATGGATGACGTCCTTACCGTTTGATGAAATCGGGGACAACGCGAAGTACCCCAGCCCCTTCGGAGAAGTGTGTTGCGAAACCTACCGCATGCGCGAGGTACTCCTCGTTTCGACCTGTACGCCATGAGGATAGTCAACCGACCGACAAGGATATCTATGTTAATAACATATTGTCAAGTGGGTTTTGGTAGGATAGACGCACACAAAGGGAGGCCGACGAAGATTCTGTTGCTGGCATCTTACCTATCGCGGCCGCGACATCTACGCTTTCCCACTCTACAGCACCATGCAGTATGATGTGAGTATATGCACTCTGACATGGCACTGCGTCAACCGCCTACCGCTGCCTCCGATCGGGATGTTATCGTCGACCGCGACGAACACCTCGTCGATGACGTCCGGAAGCAGGGTGGGGAGCTTCTTCAGGAGCTTCTTCGCCACCTCTCCGTGGTACCGATCCGTCAAAACCGCACGCTCGAAGACGTACTTGGACTGGAAGTTCTGCGATGGCATGGTCCCGGCCTCAGCGATAATGGACTCGGGCCGGACGAAGACAGAGGGAAAAACACGCAGGTACAGTCACAGGAACAGGGGCACACCTCTTGGAAGCCACGGGGGGCAGAGAGCTCGTCGACGGGCCGTTTCCTCAGGTCCCCCACCATGCCCCGCCCGGAAAGGATGACGAGCAACCGGTTGAATGTCGCAATCTTGAACACCGACTCTGGGTACTGTAGAAGTAGAGGAGGGGTGCGTATAGTGGTGAGTACTTCAATTGCAAGAGTTCCTGGTTCATGCATTCATGATGGAAGAAGACGTGCCTTCCGGTACCCGTCCTCGAGTGCCTCCCTGAATTCTCCCAGTGTGCGGAAAGCGCCGATATAAGAGAGGCCGGGGAGGGACGACCCGCCCACAGTGGGGGTCGCGCGGAGCCGTCACGTCAATACCGGTCAGCAGGTGACTAGGACGGGGTGAGTTGTGGCTGGAAGACTGTAGGCTTACAGGATGGGTGTACCATCGTGTGGCGTAGATGGCAATGACTGCCACCGCACATACGAGCGCGAGTGGCTGGAGGGCGTCGCCCATTCGGGAGTGACGGTGAGAGGCGTATGGAGACCGCAGGTAGGGGTGTACCGAGCTGAAGTCGGGCATACATAGATACTCACAGGCTCGGGCCCGGGAAGCCATTGTGGCCGAAAGGCGGCCTGCGTATCCTACTAAAACTGTTGAAATCAAACTGTAAGGTAGATCAGGACACGGAGAGGGGAAATACATTGACTTGTACTGTACGCACCTCGACGAAGATCCTGACCAAGAACCTATTCAAGTTGAGCCAGCTGAGCATCCTTACGCATGGAAGTCGAACGTTACTGTAATTGACAGCCTCAGAACTTACACTACCGGCGGACCGGCGAAAGACGCCATATCCAGCTTATACACCTGAAATGAAAGGGATGTCGAGAAACTCACCTGAGCAGCCGCGTTGGCTTATGAACTAGCAAAAACGCGCCTGGAAGACGTTCGTCGCGCCGAATGCAAGTCAGTAGTACGACATGGTCTCCGACTTGCTACCATGTCCGCGTGAGCTTTCATGTCGCAGTCGAGGGTGTACGCGATTGCCTTGGGCTCGTTCGCGGGAGCGCAGGGGCAGGCGAGGGCTTGCGGCCGCGAAGTACGCGAAGGAAGTACTTACAGCGCTAGCCAGTTGACGTCGTGGTACCACGGTGCTTGTTGAGCGCTGAGCTTCTGCATAGCACCGACGCCAGTCCAAAGACTCACGAAGGACTAATCGTGCTGGTACGCAAGGTGGTAGAGCACGTGTGTGATAGCCTAAAATGCACGGGGACGTCATTATGCGTGGTACAAGATGCGTGCGGGAGTACTCACCTACGACGAATGGCACAGCGACTTGACGCGGTTATGATGGCCTAGCAGAGGTACATCCCAGGAAGGACACGTGTGGCTTTTAGAGAGCGAACCCAAGCGAACCCTATATATTCGAGAATATTGACCGACGGAATGTGGCGGAGGATGGGGTGGAAGCCAGCGCGTATGGGAGGCCCTTCGCGAGCGTCACTTCTGAAGGTTCTTGGTAAAGATATAGACCAAGAAGAGCCACAACGACATTCTGTGGGAGACATTCAGCTTTTCCCCGAGCTCATAGCAACGTGGCCGGGTATGTACTCACCATGACAAGGACACGTCTTCACAGGATCCACCGCCGATACCAACGGGCATGATGTGCGAAGATATCAAGCACCACTCTTAGATACCTAGCAGTCAGCCATGAGGGCGATGTGCAATCTGCTGGGTAGCTTGTCATCTACAAGGGATTCTTGCAACGCAGCCTAGTTCAAAGTTAACGTTAGCTGCCTTCGACGCCCTGTGGACTAGATCTTCGAACGGAATATTTGGGTATACCTTACGTCTTGTTCGTGTGTTATTAACTTGAAGACAAATGAGCGCATATAGAGAGGTGGGATGATGGATAGCCTGCTAGCGACAGCAGTAGCAGGAGTCGAACAACGAAGGAAGTTGACGTCGACGCTGATGTTGAAAGGTATTGAATGTCCGAAATACAGTTAGTGCTCCGATGCTTTGCTGAGTTGTAATCAGCCTCCCGGCTTTTGCCGTTTCAGCGCTAATGTGGGATCGATTCAGCCTAGCCCCGAGTCCTACTCGCCAAGCCCGTTCTTTCTGCACCGGCCATCCCTGTGAACAAGTCCTCGCGGTCATATCTTCAGCCACATAATGCTGTAATGACAGGTCGGTCTCACACCGGAATAGAAGTAGCTCAGCGACGGCAGCGCTGACACTGGTCGCAGGTCCCAGTGCCGCTGGCTGTTGCGAAAACTTGAACTCCGACGCCTTCTTATAACCACT
Organism: Ganoderma sinense ZZ0214-1; assembly: GCA_002760635.1. Classification (NCBI taxonomy): domain Eukaryota; kingdom Fungi; phylum Basidiomycota; class Agaricomycetes; order Polyporales; family Polyporaceae; genus Ganoderma; species Ganoderma sinense. The sequence continues at coordinate 131,497 of AYKW01000015.1, read as the reverse complement.
GTAAGCGCACTAAGTACCTACCTACGACATGAGCTTCTGCAGGAAGTGACTGACTCCTTCTCCCATCCTGCAGATGCAGACGAGGCCTTGAGGTTCCTTGCCATATGTCCGCACGTCAAGAACCTCTTGGATGCCGCCCGCGAAAGCGGCGAGAACCGTCGTCTTCTGCCCAACGTTACCGTAAAAATGCCCGGCCGAATTCATTACAGATGCCCCGTAACGTGGCTCAACTGTAACAAATGTGCGTCCCCGGGCGCCCCGCCAGAGACCCCTCTGTCCCACGGCTGCACCCCTAAATATCCCCGCACTCACCTCCTGTCCACGCGATACCGATACCCCATCTCGCCTCCCATGGACGACTACAGACAGGTCGCGCTCGCCCTTCTCGCCGCTGGAATCGCGACCTACGCCGTGCGATGGTACACAGACCCCGTACGCACCACCCTTCTACTTATGCTCCTACCCCCGCCGGGTGCTGAGTGCCGAGTGCTGAGTGCCGCCCACAGCTCCGCGCGATCCCCACCGTCGGCGGGTCCTCTCTCCCGGGCCTGTCCTGGCTCGCCGCCTTCCGCATGCTGGGGGACTGCAGGGACGTCCTCGAGGAGGGGTACAGAAAGGCACGTCTTAACTTGCTTCCCTGACCCGGCCTCAGGAGCTCGGCTCACCTGTACCGTGACATGTCGGGGTATGGTCGTTTGTAGTACCCAGACGGGACGTTCAAGATCCCGGCGCTGGACCGGTGGATGGTCGTCGTCTCGGGGCGCGAGCTCGTCGAGGAGCTCCGCAAGCGCGGCGACGAGGAGCTGTCTGCCCCCGGGGGGTCCCAAGAGGTGCGTCACGGTTGCGCGTCCGAGTCCGGGTCGTCGCGGTCATCGTCAACTTTGTCCAAGACGCGCTGCGGCCGATGAGCCCGAGCGGGGGAAGCTAACTTGGACTTGGGCTTGGGTGTGGGGGTGTGGCGCACTGGCAGACGCTTCAGTCGAGGTATATCTTCGAGCCGGAGGTCCTGGCGGATGAGTACCACGTCGAGGTGGTGAAGGAGAAGCTCACGCGCAAGCTCCCGGCCGTGCTTCCGGACGTCATCGACGAGGTCACGGTCGCTGTCAAGGATCATATCGTGACTAGAGAGGACGGTAGGTACTACGAGGACACGCTTCCTTGTATCTGAGCTCGAGCTTATCTTAACTGGATTCGATTGCGCTGCAGAGTGGACGAGCGTGGAGGTCATGCCGGTCATGCAGAAAATCATCGCTCGCGTCAGCAACCGGGCCTTTGTTGGCCTTCCGTTGTGTACGAAGAAAGCCTGTCTCCGAAACCGAGTTCGCGGCTGAGGCGATCTCCGCTTCGCAGGTCGCAACGAGGAGTACCTCAGTCTCGCAGTCGACTTCGCGGTAGACTTCATGAAGAGCGTGATCGTCCTCCGCCTCTTCCCGGGTTTCCTCAAACCGTGCGTTCGTGCCGTTCATGTTATAACTCGGATGTGGCGTTCATTATCATTAACGAAAAAATAGGATTGTCGCGCTGTTCTACAACCTTGTGAAGCAGGATACCGCACGCGCCGTGCCGTTCCTCCGGCCCATCATCGAGGCGCGCCAGAGGGCAGCTGTAGACCTCGGGGAAGGGTGGAACGACAAGCCGGTGAGTAAATGCGATGTTCTGTTTTATGAAGCGCGCCGCTCGCTGATAACAGGGCACAGACAGACCTGCTGCAGTTCCTCCTCGACAAGGCGACGCCGAAGAACGAGAGCGTATTCGCCATCGCCCAGCGCCTGCTCACCCTCAACTTCGCGGCCATCCACACCTCGTCCAACGTCAGTCCCAGTGCCAGTGCTGCCCTCCCACTGCATATACCGTGACGAACGACTCGACTGACTCGCCACACCCGTTATGCCGCATTAGACCATCACGCACGCACTCACCCACCTCGCAGAGGAGCCAGAGCTAGTCGAGCCTCTGAGGGACGAGATCGAGAAGAGCATCGCGGCGGACGGCTGGACGGGCGCCGCGCTCGCGAACATGTGGATGCTCGACAGCCTCCTCCGCGAGACACTCCGCTTCCACGGCATCGGCCTCCGTGAGTCCCCCTTTTGCCTTCCCCCTCCCCTCCTCCTCCTTTTCGTCTCCTCTCACTCTCACCTGGGCACACACGCACTTACGCTCCTCTCGCCTGCACTCACACACCCCTCCCCCATACACACGACTAACCCACACGACGGGGCGCGCGCCAGTCGCGATGGGCCGCAAGGCGATGAAAGACCTCACGCTGCGCGACGGGACGCACGTGCCGCGCGGCGCGCTCGTCCAGGTCGCCGCGTACGCGACGCACCACGACAGCGCGCTCCTCGCGCGCGCGGACGCGTTCGACGCGTTCCGCTACGCGCGCATGCGTTCAGGTGAGGGCGGGGGCGGGGGCGCGAGGCAGCAGTTCACGAGCACGTCGGCGGAGTACGTGCCGTTCGGGCATGGCGCGCATGCGTGGTGCGTTCCTCCCTTTCCCCCCGTTCCTCGTGTTGGTCCAGAGTTGCCGTTGTTGTGTGACACAAGCTTTGGATGGCCTATTTGTCGGGCACTGACATGACATGGACATGGACGTCTAGCCCGGGGCGGTACTTCGCGGCGAACGAGCTCAAGGCGATGCTCGCGTACGTCGTGCTCAACTACGACCTGCGCCTGGGCGGGGACGGGGCGCGCGAGCCGGACGTGTTCGTCGCGATGGCGGCGGTGCCTGCGCCGACGACGCGCGTGTTGTTCAGGAAGCGCGGGGGTGGGTCACAGGTGCAGTGACTTTGCGTTGGTTCTATGTGCGGGGGCGCGGGGGAGCAGGAGGGGGAGGATCTCGTTTGTACTAAGTTACTAGGGCGTGCGTGAGTTGCGACTCGGAACTTTGGCCTTGGTTATTCCGTGCGATTAGAAGATGGCGCATTGAATATTGAAGTGGGCCGGGTGTCAATGTACGTATACTTTTGCCGTATCACTGGCTAGCATGACGACTACTTACTACTTAGTATCGAATATTGAATATTCCGCTGATTCAGCACACTTAATTTACTTGAGGTGAGACCGGCGATATGTGTGCTGTAGATCCTATATCTCTTTCCTTTGAGCTGACACAGAGACCATCCCCCACACCCGATCTCTGGGGTCAAATGCTAGATCCTGTTCCAAGGAAAGAGTTTGGTTCGGAGGTTCTAATCTCACAGGTTTGCTTTGCGGAATAACTTCAACTGGCCCGACTCTGGATATTAGGCTGAGGTGTGCAGAGCTACTATAGGCCACCTAGTAGCAAACACCGTCTAACCTGGCGATCGCGATTTGGTACTGTTTTACGACGTTGCTCGCCGACTGGCCTCATTTCGGATGTCAACACTCTAATGTGCGACATCCACCATGAAGAAGAGAACTTCTCGACCATGGACTACTGCCCCATTCTTTCATGTTTGTGGCTCTTGCCTTGTACTGCTCGTCGCGAGCTTCACGGTTCAACTTCTTTCCAGTGTTCTGTCAATGTCGCATACCTACACACATATTCTTCCATGAGTGCCACTGTCCCAGGACATTGCAATCACATTTCCGTGATCTCCTACAGGCAAGATGCATCTCCCACAATCCATATTATGCGTTGTATGTAACACAAAATTCAGAGCACAGACTGAGGCAGGCAGCCTCTGATTGAACAGAAGTATGGGTCCTCCAATGTTTGAATTCGCCACCAGTGCGGACTGCTTCCCATTGACCTCATCTCCAGCATCCCAATGTACCTGAGCAATGTTGGACCATCATGACTCTCCAATAGACCCAACTACATGGGCAAAAACCAGCGAGGAGGTATTCTGGCTCTGACTACTGACTTCTTCCATGCATTGTCTCGCCTGTTGTAGGTTCAACATGAGGCGCCAGATGAGAATGGGTGTCAGTCTGGGGAGGGGAGAGGGAGTTAGTGAGGCTTCAAGTTGAGATGTGCATAATAACATGGCCTGAGAGCACAATGACCCACGAATGAGTAAATTGAGAGATATCGCTGGAATCTCCCCATACAGGATTTGTAACGAGAATCTATGATACCCAGACTATGTTACTGGGAGTGGTGAGATTTTCAAAGTGACAAAAGCTCACTGAAGCCAGGGAGAAGGATAGGTGAACCACATTCATTACAAGCAGGACACTGTAAATCAGTTATGATGGCACCGACAGCTACTATGAAACTAAGTATTTACTCACATGAAGTACATAATCCCATCTCGCAGCATCAGATATGCGAAGGACCTGTTTTGGCTACCCTTCAGGACCTTGTGTGCCATGATCGCTGACTTGTATGTGGTGACAAATGTGACAATAGCAACTATGAGGTCCGCTACAATGAGCGAACCCTGGCTGACAATTTCGACTGCGAGGTTGGAGGTCAGTTCGTTCACAGGCACTTTCAAAAAAGCTTAAAGGCATACTGTTGAACGCGCATAGCCTAGCATAGCATGCATGGCACAGCTGCGTACATGGACATCGGCACAGCCCGATATCTCATCCATCTACACAGGCGCTGTATAGCCGCCCTACATGATCATCTCATGTGCCGCACTGCCCATCTATCCAGATGTTCCAGGCAGTGCATCCTTGTACTGTATAGCATTACTAATCCAGTACATCCTGTAGTATATATACGGCCCTCATTGGCCCTAATATATAGATCCCTTCTCGCTCTTCTCCTCACTCGATATACAAGCCTCTACCTCTCACTAGCCAGGTGAGTATGTGTGCACACTGCGTGTAGTGCGCCCCCCATAGTGGGCATCCCCCACCATGTTCAACAGGTTATGAGCCCTGGTCGACGTTGTGGATACTGCGCCGCTCGTTGCTGGCTGCGTTCCACTCCGCACCAGCTCACCTGGCCAACCTCTTGTCGCCGTGATGGCAGACACTCCGTGTATTGGATCTGGCGCGATCATACGCTGCCGACCATGCACGATGGTGGCTTGGATGTGGCGCGATCTTGTTGATCGCTGCCTGCCATGCCACAGAGGGGGAACCTATGCCGGTATACGCTTCCGGCATTCTCTCCTCATCATTGTCGCTGTGAATGGTGACTGACCGGCTCTTCTGGTCAGACTTCAATCACCTTATCGATCACCATGTCGAACCCCACCAGATGAGGGGGAGAAAGTACCACCTGCCAATGTGCGTGAGTGGACTTACCGTGACATTGCCAGCCTACCAAATGCTGAGCGAAAGGAGTGGTTTACCGCTTGCCGCGAAGAACTAGAGGCCCTTCGCAGGCGCGATGTCTACGACTTGGTCGACCGTCCAAAAGGACGTAAGGTCGTGAAAAACCGCTGGGTATTCGACGTCAAAACTGACGGTCGTAAGAAAGCCAGACTTGTAGCGAAAGGCTTCTCCCAGGTCGAAGGCGAAGACTTTGACAAGATATTCTCTCCAGTTGTACGCTTTGAGACAGTCCGTCTCATCATGGCCCTTGCAGCACTCGAGGACTGGCACATCTCAGGACTCGATGTGCGCAGCACCTACCTGTATGGCAAACTGGATGAGGAGATCTACCTGGAGCAGCCAGAAGGATTTCGCATCCCTGGCTCTGAGCACAAAGTCTTCAGATTGAAGCGTGCTCTATATGGGCTTAAGCAGGCAGGATTAGCGTGGTGGCGCACCTTGTCTGAGTCCATGAAGTTGATGGGTTACAAACGACTCACCAATGATGCAGGATTGTACATCTACAAACGCCACTCTGATGGTGAACTTGTAGTTGTAATCATCTACGTCGATGATGCGCTTTTCTGTGGGCGCGACAAGAAGCTTGTAGCTTTACTCAAAGCTCGCTTCATGAAGAAATGGGAATGCCGCGATCTTGGCGATGCCAAAGAGTTTCTGCGCATGCGCATTACTCGTATAGGTCGAAAGATCTTTTTAGATCAGCGCGCATATTTGGAGAAAGTATTGGACCGCTGCGGCATGACGAACGCGCGACCAGCTTTAACTCCACTCCCTGCGGGTTACATACCTGCACCCAACACAGGACAAGCTACACCAGAGCTTCGCTCTAGGTACCAGAAAGTCATTGGCTCTCTACTCTACCTCATGTTGGGTACGAGACCGGATTTGGCTTTCGCTGTGACCAAACTGGCACAGTATGCCGTGAACCCGACCGAGGATCACCTTAGCAAGGCACTTTACATCTGCCGCTACCTCGTCGGAACCAAGAACTATGCCTTGGTTTATAACGGTGATTCTCAGCTCGGCTTAATAGCTGGGACTGATAGTGATTGGGCTTCAGACCCATACACTCGACGCTCGCAAACCGGCTTTATGCTGAAGTTAGCGAACTGTGCATTCTCGTGGGTTTCACGTGCACAGAAGACCATTGCCCTCTCCTCTACCGAGGCTGAGTATATGGCAATGAGCGACTGTAGTCGCCAAGTAGTCTGGGTTCACAACTTGCTTGCTGAACTCGGCTATTATATCGGTCGCGTACCACTGTCTGGAGACAATCAAGGCTCCATTCACATCGGACAAAACCCTAGTCACGGAGTCAAGGTCCAAGCACATTGACATCCGCTACCATTATGTCCGTGAAGTGTACGATCGAGGCATTACCGACATATTCTATGTCGAAGGGACTAATAATCCCGCTGATATCTTTACCAAGAATTTGGGCACTGTGAAGTTCCACCACTTCCGTCCCTATCTTGGCTTGCATTTCCCTAAGGCTGCTTAGAGCGCCATGTCTGCTTGCGTACTTGCAAGTGCGTACTTAGCGAGGGGGAGTGTTGAACGCGCATAGCCTAGCATAGCATGCATGGCACAGCTGCGTACATGGACATCGGCACAGCCCGATATCTCATCCATCTACACAGGCGCTGTATAGCCGCCCCACATGATCATCTCATGTGCCGCACTGCCCATCTATCCAGATGTTCCAGGCAGTGCATCCTTGTACTGTATAGCATTACTAATCCAGTACATCCTGTAGTATATATACGGCCCTCATTGGCCCTAATATATAGATCCCTTCTCGCTCTTCTCCTCACTCGATATACAAGCCTCTACCTCTCACTAGCCAGGTGAGTATGTGTGCACACTGCGTGTAGTGCGCCCCCCATAGTGGGCATCCCCCACCATGTTCAACACATACAGCTATTGATTATAAAGTAAACATTAGACCCAATTTGAGAACATATAAATGAATTCACTAACATTGCATTAAGACCAGCTGAAATTGAGCCTGGATAGTAGCACCCTCCCTCGGGAGATGATACAGCAATCAACCAGTGGAAGGCTGCCTGAATAACAGTGAGGACCTCAGAATAGAGATAAGAGAGAAAGTAGACATACAAAGTTGACTGCCAAAGGCCCCATAGACAGGAGAAATACTAGTGCAGACAGAGCCCAGTTCCGGTCCGTCAAAGCAAATACACGCAGCGCGGAAAAAGCTTTATCATTTCAAAATGTGAGTTTTATAAAAGAACAATAAAAGTGAGATACAACCTCCCCAAGGAATATAGCCCAAGTATTGGAAAGTTCTTATAGTGTTGAGGTATGGGGCGCAGCTAAAGGTATTCCCGGCCTGGGAGTCAATGACATTATACACATTTTCGAATGTTTGAAAGAATGCCTACAAAGTCTGTAGATATATCAGTGGAGACCCAACAGAACCACATGCGTAATACTCACTGAGCGGAACAACGGGAACCAGCTCGGTAGCTGGACTAGATTATATGACAGGACGAGGTAGCGGTTGAGGAAGAATACGATAGAGGCACCGGTGATCTCCTTCTCCCAGAACAGTTCCACCTCGACGCCAAACGTGATGACATATTCGTACAGCACAACAACTGGTCGACACGTTACTGAATTAGTTGCAATGGCATCCAACGTGACAACTGAGATGAACGGACCCATAGTAGCGATTTCCGTGTAGTTCCCAACTGCCCTGGAACGAGTCATCGGTCAGTCTGGCAATGTTGGTCACATAGTAGGATCCAGAAGAATACTCACGCGGCATTCCATGCCGCAATGACGGCTGCGGTGTCCGACTCGTCTGCCATGCTTATGGGGTTCTACAGTCTAGTGTGAAACAAATGAGAGAGCACCAGTCTGGGCCCGAAACTCGAGAGTATACTTAACGCAAGGGATGAGTCGAGCTGGCGGTCCCAGCTCAAACATATATACTGACCAGTGACCCGGAGGCATTTCTCGAGTGAGATGGCCGCCCAGGAGTGCACCGTGTTAAGATTCCGGGTGCAGGGCAGAAGCTCGTGTTTGACGCGAGAAGCAGGGGACGAAGATGACGGTTTCTCATTGCAAACGAGTGCCGTACAACCTGTATCTACATAAGGTATGTACTAGTAGCTGTATCCCATGGTAGCGCAGGGACGAGCGAAACCAATCACGCAATCCTAGATGCAACACACTGCCAGTTGGGCTCTCCATGGAAGCCTCGCAGAGATGCCCCCTTCTTGATATCAGCTATATCTCCGAGTCAACTTGAATTGGTTGAAGCTTCCATGATCTCAGTCAGTGGTGCGACCTGTACAGCATTAGAGAACCACATCTGACACCACTGCGATGATTCTCAAGAGTTCATGGAGCGGGATGCTGTTTGTTGTTGCTCCAGCCTGTGCTGCTTTAGTTGGTCGATGACACCGGTGGTAGGGTGGGCTCGAAGTGCACGAAAGAAGTTCCCGAAAGACGCCTGACCCACCCATGAGTGATAATGGTGAATATAAATCAGTCAGAGATGGCAGCAGATCAAACACTCCAAAAATACATGCTCCAGCCATGTCTGTGCTCGGAAAGAAGAAGACGATGGTAGTCGCTGAACGTCAACTTGAATTGCTTGACCGTTACCTGTGAGGCGTCCCCTCAGCATGAAACTCCAACAATAACCTGTTCATCTGGTTCGGAGCACAGTTCTGTGAGAAAGCCGACGAATCGCTCATACCCAAGGCCTGGGTTCACTGCCATCTGGGTCCAAATACATTGTTCGATCAAGCAAAGGTGTTCGTTTTTGTGGAGGTTGCCTGGGAGCTGTGGAAACAACCGCTACACAAAACCAGCGACTGGACTAAGTATACGTCCGACAGCTCCACCCCAAGTCAAACTGATACCTCGCGCTTCTTCAATAGGACACGACCATCTTGCGCTGGCGCGACGGCCAGCGAAACGTAGGCGCTCTGGGCGCGCGCCCCATCTCCTCCGAGCTTCAGGTCGAAGCCAAGGAGGATGTACGAGAGGACCACCTTGAGCGTGTTCGACGCTAAGAATCTCCCAGGGCTAGAAGGACAGCAAGGAGCGCGGAATCAGGACGTTGAACGGGCACGAAAGTAATCAGGACAGTGTCAGTACAGCGCACCATGCACGGGGACCATGACCGAAAGCCTGGATATAATCCGGGGACGTGACGGCGGCATGGTGCTTCAGGCTCTGGCCCTCGAGGCTCCGCATGCGCGCGTAGCGGAGTGGGTCGAATTTACTGGAGTCCTCGAGATGGGTGGCGGCGTGGTGCATCAAGTAGGCGTTTCCGCTCACGAGGGTCCGGGGAGTCTGGCAGTTCGATAAGGGTTCGAGGAGTGAAAGACGTGCCTTCAGGTACCCCTCTTCCAGCGCCCCTCTGAAGTCTCCGAACGTGCGGAAGGCGCCGAGGTAGTAAAACAGACCAGGGAGTATCTGTGGTCAATACGAGTTCAAGTAAGCACACAGGGCGAGTCGTGATTGGAATATTACACGCGTACCGGGTCAGTGTACCATCGTACGGCGTAGATGGAAATGGCTGCCACAACACACGCAAGCGTGATTGGCAGGAGGTAGTCCATTCGGGAGTAAGGGCGTGGCGTGCATGAAGGCCGACCGAGGGAAGCTTACCTCTGAAGTCAAGTATTAAGTACTCGCAGGTCTGGGAAGCCATTGTGGCTCAACGGTGGCCAGTGTATGAAATCAGACTATGGAGCTGACCGTACATATGCATGGAAGCCAAGCATTAATAGACAGACTCAACAATTACGCGGCCGGGGCTGTAAGATAGAAGAGAGGTGAAGAGACTCACCTGAACTGCCTGCCAGCTTACGGAGAGGTTACAACAAGCACGGCTATCTTTCCTCGCGCGGCTCGAAGACGTTCGAAATGTTCTCAGGCTACTCGTCAAAGAGCAAAACAGGATCAGCACTGACTCGACATCATCTCCCTCTCCCAATTCCTACCATATACGCATGCGGCGAACATCATCAACTATATGCATATGGGGTGCAGTCTTAGGCTGCGTAACTTGGAGCCTGCAAGGGGTTATCGCAACGAGAGGATACATCTGAACGTCAGTCACTACCCTTGCGGATCCCCTGGCGGCCGGATCTTCTACATTTTCCGCATGGTATATTTGAGAGTATTACTGGCATGTCGTACGTTCTTTTCAAGGATATGGGCGGGTAGAGAGAGCCTGGATGATGGGTATAGTTGATGTTGACGTTGACGTAGAAAGCCTTTGAAAGTCCGAAACGGAATTGATGCCACCGCCACTTGCTGTAACCGCCCGCGCTCGTTCCCTCGCTCAGACCCGTTACTGTACATCTCCCCCATTCCCGCATTGTCTATTTCCTTATGTCCTGCTTATGCCGTAGACCTACGTTAGTATGTCTTACCTTCTGTCATCCCCGCTGTTGTCCATGCGGTCCCTTCCCTGTCCTTACTCATCCCTGTGCAATCCTGTGCTGGTTCCCTACTCATATAAAAGACCTGTAGTTACGCAATGTTCGTTAGCGTACTCTGGAACAGAATCACAGTCGGTACAACTGTCTCTGCCTTTGTGCGCTCTCATCGACCGTGTGCCGCGACCGCCTTCCTAATCGGGAGTCGCCAGCGTCACATATTTTTGACAGCCTCACCGTCTACCAACCTCGACCCTCTACCTCCTCTCTGCACTAAAGCTTAACCCCAAAACTCTTCCTCGTCGACTGGATTCCCTCGAGTCTGATCAACTCGACCTTCCTTCTCGGCGACGGCTCTCTCTCTGCTTGACTCTTATCTCTCTCTGTGCTTATCTCTTTATCTCTCTCTGGTCCCCTTCGAAAACCAACAAAACACCAAAGCGATGTCCTCCGTTCGATACAACCTCCGCAACAGGCCCTCGGGCCCCCGTACTGGAGTCCACTCCGGTCTGGCACCTCCGCCTGGTACGTTGCCCGCTCCGTCGCCTCAAGGGACTGATATTTCGTCCGACAGCGAGCTTTCTGACGCACTGAGCATCCGCTCGGATGCGAGTGTTAGGCCTGGCGTGTCCTACAGCCAGGCCGCCCGTACCAACGTTGGGGCAGACACTGGTTCGCTTCGCGACCAGGAGGCAGACCCACGTACCGGAGCAGACACCGTCTCGCCTAGCGGCGAGCGGGAGGCATATCCGAGTAGCGTAGCCCCGCAGTCTGGCACTGCCGGGGATAGTGCTTTGTCCCCTTCAGACAAAGAAAATATTATTTATTCTTCTATCTCGCACATTGGGACCTCGGAGAACCCCACGGCTGCCCATGAGGAGCCGGAAAATCAGGATAACGGTCCCTGGACCGAGGTACGTCGTCACCGTAAGCATCGCGCGCACACCCCCGTTCGCGCTCCTCTTCACGAGCTGCTGGTAGAAGGAGGGGAAGGCCAACCCTCTGCAGCTGCCAAGCTGAGCCGTGAGCAACGCTGCACTGTGAAGGCGGCTGAGAAGTCTCTCACAGAGGAGCAGTGCGGTCGCATCCAGGAACGGATGCTGAAGGTTCACCATGACCATGCTGCGAGCTCGAGCTCGCGCGGTGAAGGCCCCTCTGCCTTCACTAAAGGAAAGACGGTCGATGCGCGCAACTGGGGCGCGGCTGGCATTAGTGATAAGGAGATGGACCCTGAGGCTCAGCGCCGGGAGTTCGACATCTATTCAGGCAAACGGGCCTTGCGCGACGACGACAGCGATGCAGACCCAGAGGAACAGCGTGCCGCACTTGAATACTGGCGCGCCATGAAGAAAGCGCAGCCCTCGAAGCGGCCTAAGGCCACTGTCCAGATGGACACAGACTCGTCCGAGGAAGATCGCGACTTCTCAGACCACACCCCTCACGAGAGCTCGGTCGTCTGACCGACGCGCGAGGAGGACTTGCAGCGTCAGATTGCTGCGCTCCAGCAGGAGCTTGTTGAGGTTCGGAGTGCACGCCGGCCTCAACCTAAGCGCTCTTGCGCGCTCGACAAGGGAAAACGAGTCGCAATTCAGGCTTCTGAATCTGAGGCTGATGATTCCAAATCAATTCCTATAGGTACATCAGTATCTAAGGGACCCGCAGCCTCGATTTCAGCCCAAAAATCCCGCAAACACGGTGAGGGTAAACGCAAGAAGAAGAAGGGCGCCGAGACCAGCGCCATTCAGCCAGACCCCTCGCAAGGCATGGCAACTGCCTTCGTCGAGGAAGCCCTCTCACCTGGAAGCTCTGCTCGTTGTTCTCGGACAGCAGAGCTCAATGTTCGCCTGCCACAGCCAATCTCCCAGCTCGAGCCTAGCAGCTTTATTGGGCGCACTCTGCGCAGGCTGTCCTATCCAAGGGGGATCCCAGATCCTCAGACAGCAGCAGCTCATCCGAGTCCGACAGCAGCAATGAACCATCGCATGCTGGCCCCTCGAAACGACGCCGCTCTAAGCGTCCTAAGTCGAGCTCGTCCGAGAGCTCCTCTGATTCCTTGAGAGATGGCGGACCGGGTGGGTCGTTGTCGCCTTCTGACTCCGACTCGTCCTCATCCTCGTCCAGCTCGGGGAGCTCGTCGTGTGGACGGCGCCGCCGCCACAGGCATCACCGTGCATCTAGGAAACGTCGCTCTTCGAAGGGGCGTTCGAAGCATTCCAAGCTCCGAGTGCCCATCTTGAAGCCTCTGGATCCTGAGCCACATGAGGGCGAGGCTGACCTGCCGACGTTCCACAGGTTCATCGGGCAGATGTCTGATTACCTCGATGGGTATCGCGTACGGTCGCGCGACCATCCGTCTGTGGTTGCCCGCTTCCTGCGTGGACGTGCACATGAGTTCTATGTAAACACTATCTCGCGCAACCCGCGTACTTACAAGTTCAAGAATATTTTGGTCGGCTTGTTCAATTACTGCTTCCCCATGAACTTCTGTCAGAAAATGCGTGAAAAGCTGAGAAACACTCGCCAGCATGGACGCTCGATTCAGAGCTATTCCTATGAAATAGAAAACTTGTTCTTGATCCTCGGTATGGATCGCAACGAGGAGCGCGTGGACGCGTTCTGGTTCGGGCTTGATAAGTACATTCAAAGCGAGCTCTGGAAGCAAATGATGACCTTGAAGAGTCCATACGAGGACGTCAAGGCCAAGGCTCAGGTCATTGAGCTGGCTCGAGAAGCTGCAGGGGAAGCACGCACTGAACACGCTCCTCAGCACTGCAATGGAGCTCTGCACCGTTGTCGTGACCCCGCGCCAGCTCCGGCTGCTTTTGCGGTTGCACCTCAGCCTCGTCACAACGATCGGCCTCATGGACAAGCTAGAGGACACCGGGGTCGTCGTTTTGAGGCACGCCGCAACTGTCACGAGCCAGGAATCTATGTTGGGAATGTCAACCGTGCACCTGCAGGACAAAGACAGGATCGTCAGCATGGTCATAGGAATGGAGGGCGGGACCGAAACCGTGGTCGCGACCGGCAGGCGCGACAGGGAAACCGTCCTCCCAATGGAAACCAAGGGCCTCCTCGGCAGCGTGAGGCCGTAGCTGCACAGGCTCCAGTCGGGGATGGCCGCTGCTTCCGCTGTGGTCAGCCAGGCCATATGGCTAGAAACTGTCCACAAAACAGTCAGGTTCAATCCAATAATGCTGGACAAGCACCAGGCATAGCAACTTACAATATTGAGTTGATTCCAGATGATGCTGAAGCCCTCAGGAACCTTGCTGAGTCGACCTCCGCAACGACCGAGCTGCACCTGAACTCGGTCGAGTTCGACTACAGTGCCTTGCCTCGATTGCAGCCCGCCTGGGAGCTACTCGAGCCGCGTTATCGCGCTGACCGGCTAACTGGATTTGTGAGCATTGGAGATCCCTCGGAGGACGACTTCGAAGGGATGTTTGACGATATGCCGTCCTTGCAGTCCGTCTCAGACTCAAGCTCTGAGCCCAGTGAGGAACCTGGACAGGAGTCGGATGACACTCGGTCAGTGATCTCAGGCCCTAAACCCAGGCAACGGCCTCGCACCGATTCGACCTCCTCAGTAGGAGGTTGCCCCGTTCCGGTCGAAGACGACGGCATCCGTGTACAGGAGTTTGATTGGGATGAACTTAAGTTTCCGCAGACTCGGGCGGAGGGCGCGTCGTCTTATGCTCTTGGGAACGTCTTCGAGCAGCGCGCGGTTGAGGTCTTGAACCGCTACCGGCCGTACTGGGATGGTGCGAGCACCGAGGAGGAGCACGAGTTCTTCCTCGTGCACCAAATATCGCATTCAACCTATGCAGTGGAAAACACTGCTAGTGATCTTGAGTTCTTCGTCACCGCCGAGCAGCTGAACAATCCAAACCTGGACTTACCGAACTCCTTCCGGCAGATGTTGAGGGCTATCCGCAGACCGGGTGATCCTGACATCCTGGAGGGCGCGAGTGAGCCACTTGGGGATGTAACGGCTCGAGTACTCGAGCAACGCCTCAACGAGGCACTGCCGTGGCCCGAGTACCTCCGTTGCAAACCTGCGGAGCGTCGTTTTCAGTGCTTCCAGCTTGGGGATCTCGTCGAGATCCAGGATCACTACCTCGCGTTGAGCGTTCACATCGGGTGCGACTTGCTGCGGAACCCTCGGCTTGACTTCCGTGACTGGTATGCACATGCGGCACGCCGGGCGCACCACGATCGGGTGGCCGAGACTGCCTCTGAAGTGGTCGCTAGTGATGATTTTGGTTGCGACCTGGACAGCCTGTTCAAAGAGCAGGAATATAGTGAGCTTCTGAGCGAACAGTGGTACGCACAAGCTAAGCCGTACCTTGAGCTTAACGCTGCCCAGCGTGGAAAGTCGAGGCCCGAGCCTGACGATCTGATTGTGCAGCGGAACGCAGCTGCACTGCGCGACCTCCGTCGTGTTATCCCTGAACCTATCGTTGTGGTGGTGTCTATCAATGGGCACCCTGCTTGTGCTCTGTTAGACACCGGCTCCTTGTCAGACTTCATGTCAGCTAAGCTCGCTCACCAGCTGGGTGTCAAGACGTTCGAGCTCGCGAAGCCGATGCCGCTGCACCTTGCTGTACAAGGGTCTCGTGCCAAGATAAACTATGGCTGCACGGCACAGCTGGAATATCAGGAGATCAGCTCGAAGTGTTACTTTGATATCATTAACCTACTCAACTATGATATCATCCTCGGGACGCCGTTCTTCTTCCAGCACCGTGTACTTGCAGGGTTCAACCCTGTCAAGGTCGTAGTGGGCAGTGCTAAGCCACTCCCAGTCGAGGGGAAGCAGGCCCGGGTCCTTGAATCCCGGGCTGCTGAAGTCTTCGCTGACCGGCTGGAGTCCGCACGACAGGAGCTGCGTGAATATGCAGCCCCAATCTGTATGGATGCGAGCGACTCACCGCTGCCTCCACTGCGTACAATCAACCATACTATTCCACTCAAAGACGAGTCGAAGACTTACTCGTGGCGGCCATCCAAGTGTCCGGATGCATTGTGTTACCTCTGGATCGAGAAGTGCGAGGCTTACTTGAGGTCTGGCCGTTGGCAGATGAGCAATGCCCGGAACACATCTCCCATGCTGCTCCTCACAAAGCCTGGGACTGGTGTTAAAGGTGTGCCTCACCGGCTGCGAGTAGTATGCGACTTACATGAACGGAACGCGAACACGCACAAGGTCACGTCGCCGCTCCCAGACATGGAAGCCATTCTGCGGCGTGTCTCGCGGAAACCCTATCGGACGCTGATTGACGGCAAAGACGCCTATGAGCAAATCCGAGTGGAGCCGTCGCACGTCCCGCGCACCGCTATGACAACACCTGATGGAAATATGGTTAGTCTGGTGCTGCAACAGGGTGACTGCAATGCAGTGGCTACGTACCAGACACTTATGAATCATATCTTCGCTCCGTACCTCGGAGTCTTCATGGACGTCTATCTTGATGATATTGCGGTCTACTCGGACACCCTTGAGGAGCACCTGCAACATGTCAAGCTCGTAATCGACATCCTGAGGAAAGAGACACTTTACCTTAGCGCGATGAAGCTGCGCTTTCTCTGCCGTGAGATGAAGATCCTCGGGCGCATCGTTGATGACCAGGGAATCCGTATGGACCCCGAGAAGGTCGACAACGTCTTGAGCCGGAAGGTTCCTACGAACCGCGAGCTTCTCCGGGGCTTTCTCGGCTCTGTGGGCTATCTTGCTGATGATATTGCGACCGTCCGGATTCCTATGGGAATTCTGAGCTCGTTAACTGGGTCAGAAACTAGTTTCAAGTGGGAGTTCACTCACCAGAGGGCATTCGACGAGATCAAGAAGCTCTTGCATGCGCACCGGGAGCACCATCGTGTGCCATTGGACTACTCAAAGGATGCCGCTCGTATCTGGCTTGTTACTGACGGTTCCCATGGGGGGATCGCGGGTGTTGTAACCCAGGGCGAGGACTTCCGTCATAGAAATGTCGCGGCTTTCTTCTCAGCGAAGCTGTCTTCGGCGCAGATGAACTACCCTGTACATGAAATTGAAATGTTAGCGGGAATTGAGTCGATGCGACGCCACCGCGACATCTTACTTGGATGCTCGTTCACTTGGGTGACGGACCACAAGGGTCTCATCCACCTTCTCAAGCAGAAGAACCTGTCCGGCCGCCAGGCAAGATGGTTAGAACGCATCTCGGAGTTCGACTTTACAATTGAGTACGTACCTGGAGTCGAGAACGTCCTCGCTGACGCATTGTCACGCATCTATGCGCACGACCGACCTGGGACTGTGCGCGCGCCCTCGGAATACACCCAGTTTGACGAGGAGGGCGACTTCTCCACTGTGTTGCAGAGCTTTGCTATATCGGCACCTGTCAGTGTCGACCCAGAGTCGCTCATGGAGCTCGAGAAGCCCAGCTCACCTCTAGTACCTCCTGCAACGGCAGGAGGGCGTGTCCTTCGCCCTCGGCCACCAAGGCCTGCTGCAGAGCCCCGGGTGGCGAGCAACAGCCAACCACGGCGGAAGGGCAACGCCCCAGCTGTGAGCTCGTCGCGGAGCGAAGGGAAGAAGGATCTGGAGGGCGAGTCAGCTACAAAGGCTGCTCCAGGACCGGGGGAAACCTCTCACGAGAAGCCCCACCCTAAGGCCCACCCCAATGCATCCGTGACAGCGGGCGAGGCGACCGTGCGTCCTGCTCGGACGCGCCCATCCTATTCCTCCACCCGAGACTGGTCGCCCAGAGACGGCGAAGGAGTTTGCGAAGCGAATCAAGCGCGTTGTCCTCCACGGGCCTCGTGGTGAACAACGGGAGGGTGTGCAGCCTGCAGAACAGTCTTCAGGACTGTCCCAACAGCCTGAATTGGGTGAATATGCACCAGTTCCACCTCTAACAGCTCAGGAGAGTCAGTTTCTTGAGTTTCTAGCCGATAACACGGAAGGAATCGACTTACTTCGTGCGCTCCAAGGCCGCTATTCGGATGATAAGTTCTTTGAGACGATTCTGGCCAACCCGAAGCAGTTTAAGAATTTCCTCGTAAAGAACGAGTTAGTCTTCCTTCGGGACAGCAAACGGACGCTTCTCTGCATACCCAATGTCCTCGTGGACGGTCGGAGCGTTCGGGAGCTCGTCATCCGTCATGCACACTCACTGCTGGCACACCTCGGATCGCACCGTACTCTCAGCTTGCTGCGTGACCACATGTGGTGGAAAACCATGGTCTCGGACGTCCAGGCCTACTGTGACTCGTGCATGACCTGCAAGCGGAGTAAACCGAGCAATCAGAAGCCCTATGGCCTTCTCAACCCTCTTGCTGTCCCCTCGAAGCCCTGGGAAGCTGTGGGCGTCGACTTTGTGGGTCCTCTGCCCGAGTCCCGAAACCGGGACGGAACATTCGACAAGATCACGACGATAATCGATTTGCTTACTGGTATGGTGCACCTCGTGCCCAGCCGGCAGGACTACAAGGCACCTGAGGTCGCAGAGCTAATGTTCTCGGAGGTATACAAGCACCATGGACTGCCCAGGTCCATTGTCAGCGATCGGGATGTACTGTTTACGAGCCAGTTTTGGACTCACCTTAATAAGTTGATCGGAGTCGAATTGCGCATGTCCAGTGCATATCACCCTGAGTCCGATGGGTCCGCTGAACGTGCTCACCGCACGGTTGGTCAGATGCTCCGCCAGTGTATTGGACCTAACCAGAAGGACTGGGTCAGTAAGCTGCCAGGTATCGAGTTTGCAATCAACCTTGCTCGGTCTGAGAGCACCGGGTTTGCCCCGTTCTTCCTGAACACTGGCCGCCTGCCTCGAGTGATGGTATGGGACGCTGCAGGACCGGAGGAGTACCCGGGCGTCAGATCATTCGCGCAGAAGGTTAAAAATGCGGTGATGGCCGCACATGACTCTATCCTCGCGGCTCGAGTGAAACAGACCCGAGATGCCAACCGTCGACATCACCCTGCTCCGTTCGAGCTGGGAGACCTCGTGTATGTGTCTACAAAGAACATGTCATTGCCCAAGGGATATGCTCGGAAGCTCGCACCTAGGTACATTGGACCTTACCGCATCGTACAGGACTACGGCAACAACTCTTTCAAGTTGGAGTTGCCGGCCAATCTTCGGAAACAAGGGATCCACGCTGTCTTCCACTCGTCATTGCTCCGAGTACACCAACCTAATGGATGACAGGTTATTTCCGGGCCGACTAGACAGCCAGGTGGCTGACCTTGAGGATCGCGACAATGAGTGGTCTATTGATAAAATCATTAGCCATCGAGGCAAGGGTGAGGATGCTATTTTCGAGGCCATATGGAAGTCAGGAGACCGTACCTGGATACCATTTGAAACAGCCCGACAGCTGGCTGCGCTGAATGCGTACTTCGATGCATTGGGCATTGAAGGGGTGGCCGAGTTGTCTGAGGGGCTAGGGACGCCGCCGTCAGACCCGCAGGTCTTTCTTGCAGCCATTGGCGCACCGTCAGGTCGTCGACGGGCTATAAAACGAAAGACCTGCTCACCTCTTACCCCCCAGCCTCTCGCTCCAGCTTCCTCATCCCTCTCCCTCACTCCACACTCGCTCTCTCCATCTCTTCGCGCCATGGCCCCTCCTGACCAGCTACCCGACATCCCAAACGCCTTTGTCGACCCGACCGCGGCCCTTGTCACCTTGACCAACTCCAACGGCCCAGCCTTCTTTGTCCTCCCTGCGCTGTTCCAGTCTTACGCCGGCCACGACGTCAACCTCCGTAATGGTCGCACCGACGGCCCAGTTCCTGTCGGGTATGATCAGTTCACGGCGCGCTGGAACCAGGACACGGCTTGCCGGTTCCGCTTCTCGACGTACGACCCGGCTACCGGGGCAGTCACCACGTTCGGCGTGCCATTCCCCGCCGCATTCCTCGACGCGATCGACCCTCCCGTGCTGATCCCCTACGATCCAGCCCCCAGCGACCGCTACACCGAGGGTCAGCATGACCTCATTCAGCACATGCTCTGGAGCACGGCGCGCCGGGAGTCCTTCTTCGAACAAAGGCGGGAGGCCGCTCCATCAGGAAAAACCCCCCCCACATCAGCAAATCGTCCAAATCACTTGACAGCTTGACAGGACTTGATCCCACTTAGCGGCCCTTATCCAGGTTATTTAAGTTTGTGCAAGTCACTCTGGCTAGCCCTGAATCAGAAGGTTCGTTTCTGGCCCAGAGCGATGGCAAGTGGTATTCAGGAGCAGCAAGTACATCCAAGTGTCTAACCAGTACGCCCAAGCGAGAGTATACATTACAATAACCAGTATAACAGTGACTTGGGGATGGAATATAAGCCAACATTACGATATTAGTACGGCAAGGAATAGCATGCAAATGATACGGTAGTGAAGAAAAGAGCGGTGTTTTCGAGAGAGTGTGGGAGCAAACAAATGAACGGCAGTTTAGCTAGAGCATGGATATACGGAATGCGACACACGGGAGATGGGGCCAGCGAAGATCTCGACTCGAAGTCGCGCTTGAATGCGGGACTCGCTATGACGAGACAGTTGAGTTGCAAGACAATTTGTAGAGCTCCCTCCTGACGCACCTAATCGAAGGCATCTCCAGCCAGGGCAACACCGGTCGTCTCAACCCCTTCCATCGCCCGACTCTCCTCATCGCCATTGTCATTGTCATTGTCGTCGTCGTCGTCGTCGATCCCTGCGCGCCCTGTCAACGGTATGTCCTCAGCATCACGCTCATCCGAGTCGTCGAGCTCCGAGTCATCGTCTGAATTGATGCTGTAACCTCGAAGAGCCTTGTCAGCCTTTGCCAGGATCTTATCCCACTTCTCCTCCGATAGGTTCGTGATCCCTTCGAGGTACTGCTGCGCAGAACTGCCCCACATCTTGTCGGAAAACTTGGCCTCCTCAGTGCGGGCAGGTGGGGCCACGAACGAGCCAGTACCCCACATCTTGAGGGCGCGTTCGACCTACGGTTGAGGATAGATGTGTACCAGGGCTTAACGAGGGGAGTTGAACAAATGAAAGTAAGTGAACACTTACCGCAGCGGTGGTAAGTGCGAGGGCGTTGCATGGCCAGTCCCGAATTTGCTCAGCAGTCTTGCCGATATGCGTGAGATGATATACAAACGTCTCGGCGATGAGTGTGCCTTGGTAGAGACCGTGCTTCTTCTTTCAAATGACGAGAGCGTCAACGTGAATGCGCATTTAGAATGATCAATGATGGATACGTACCAGGGTCTTGCCATCGTCGCCGAGAGCGATACGCTCGTAACGAAAGAGATAGCCATTCTCAGGGCGGGTTGCCCAAGCGACGTACTCCGCTCTAGCCTCCGCAGATGGGAAGCGCCTGGATTGCATGTAGCGACTCACGACCTCTACAGCCTCGTTTCCAACCCCGTTGCAGTACTCTGAGAGCTTCTGCTTGCCCTATAAATGTCATCAGAGGTCGAGAACTTGAATGATGTAGGTAAAGCAGTCGACTCACGACTTCGTAGAATGGCTGACGCGGTGCGATAAGCAACGTGAGCCCCTCTGGGAAAGACTCCGCCACCAGATCTTCCATGGCCTTGACTAGGTTGACACCGGTGAGCTTCCACGGGCCGCTGGCAGTGTTGCTGATGAAATTGATCAGCTTAGGAGTAAAGATGTGCGTGAAGTTGCCATTGAAAGAGCCAAGAATAGGTTCCAGGTGACGCATCGTCCAACCGCCCCTGGGGGTCGCCATCGGGGTTACAGGCGTCGTTGTCGGCGCGGCCTCTGTGGGGTTTTGAGCGGTGAGCACAGGGTTAGCCGCAACGTCAACGACCTCGAGCTGAATGATGTTCTACCCGGCCACGGAATGCATGGCAGATAAGTAAGTGCCCATTCAATGAAAAGAGTATACGCGAGGATTGATAACACACCTTGGCTCCTGTGGTAGCCTTGGGCGCAGGCCCTTCGTGCTCGGCGGGGGAGGCGTCTACATCGTCAAGCTCAAACCCCCCCACATTGTTGACGTAGACGCCCTGAGGCGTGTTGGAAGCCATGGCTGGGGCAGGTGCAGAGATCGAGGGGGGCTGCGAGACCGAGGAGGGAGGAGTGGACGTGAAGGGCAGAGCAAACTTCGCCGCGGCAGCCACCGTGGGACCAGAAGGATAGGAGGGCTTCCCTTTTTTGGCGGGTCTACGATTCTGCGGTGAGCCAGGACCAGCATCGAACCGCCGCTCCACCACTTACTCGTCTTCGCCTGCACCCTCCGACTTCTGTTTCTTTGTCACTTTGCTGCTAGCTTGAGCCTTGCTAACGTCTGCAGTGGCATCGGATGGCTTCTGGGCCTTTGCATCGGCCACTCCGTCGGGAGCCTTACCAGTGACGACTGCCGAGTTATGCGCACCGTAGGCCTCGACATCCTCACGTCGAAGACGCTTGATGCAGCCGGGCTGGATACGCTGGCCGATGGGAGTCCCCTCGATGCTGTCGTCATCTATAACAGCACGTTGGTTAGCCTTCGAGGCCGGGCGAGGTCGAGGGGGTTTAACGGGGAGAGGGGTCAAAGGTGCGCCTGCGGGCTTCTCCACGACGGGCTGCTCTGGAGGGGGACGAGCCGCGTGAGCCGCGTTCTCCTTCTCCTGCACGTCCAAGTTGCATTGGATCTCTTGAAGCTGACGAAGATTGTCTTCGTTTTGCTTCTGTAGAGCGCGCTGTTTGGCCTCGAGCTTGGCCTTTTCGCGCGCAACCTCCGCGGCAGGACGGCAGTTCTGCTTAGCCGCGAGGACTGGTGCGGCAGGGTTGCGATTGGCAGTCGAACACTGAGGGCGAGTGGACATTGTTGCGAGGGCAAGGAGAGTCGAGGGGCAAAAAGAGCAGGGACAGTTGGCGAGGACGGCGGTGCGAGAAGGGGAGAGGAGGCATCCAGCGTAAGTTGAGGCCCCAGCAACTTATAAACGGTGCCAGAGTGACTGATGCGTACATGTGCGTAGCGGAACTAGCCAACAACAGTCATTTAGTATGCATGCACCGATCATGCACCTCTATTGGTGCGTGTTTTAAGTGTATTCAAACTCCCTCGTCCTGGACTAATATTTTCACCCTCCGAAAGGACTCAGGCTGTGGGCTGTTCTCCAGGCACCTGGACGGTCATCCGCATGTCCCAGATTCCATGGATCGTATCGGCTGACTTAACGCTCTGAGGCCCCAACTTGCGACCCTCATCCTCTCCGAACCTCAGCCCAACTCTCTGGTCGCTTTCCTCCTAATCCCTGTCGCTCATTTAACGTCCTCATGGCTTGCCGACCACGTCGCAAACAGCACAACCCTCACCAGCTTCAATGTCCTCACTGCAAAGACAAGGAGAAATGGTGCAAAAACCTTTCCGGCCTGACGCAACACATCAATGCCGTCCATCTTGACCTCTTCCACTCGAAGACAGTTGATCCTCCCCCCTCCCCTCCCTCTCCTTCCTCCCCTCCTTCCCCTATCAATTCCCCTCCACCTCTATTAAACGACATGGAGAACAATTCGGGTGACCATCCGGAACCGCAAGACTCGGAGCGTCAGGAGGAGGAGGAGGAGGAGGAGGATATCGATCTGGATTCCCCGGGTGTGCGTGAGCCCCATCCCATCCTCAGCGGTTCGCACTTTCTATTGAACGTTCTCAATTATTTGAGTTAACCTTGCTGTCATCCAGGCATCCCTTGCGATTCAGATGGTGTCGAGCTTCCTCCAGGTACAGGTCCGCCTCCACGCACGAACGCCATCTCCGGAGACTGGGCGCCCTTCTCGAACCGCATCGAGTTCGAGCTTGCCGAGTTCCTTTTCAAAAGGGAGCAGATGCCCCAGTCAAACATTTCGTTCTTGATGGACCTCTGGGCTGCCGATGTCATGCAGCACGGCGGGCGGCCGCCGTTTGCAGACCACGCTGACATGTACCGCACAATCGATGAGATAGCATTAGGCGACGCACCTTGGTTGTGCCTCAGGATTCGATACACTGGGCCCAGACCTGCAACCAACATTCCTCAATGGATGACGGAGGTTTACGAGATATGGTATTGCGACCCCCGTAAAATTGCCCGCAGCATGCTCGCGAACCCCGAATTCAAAGGGCACTTCGACATCACCCCTTACCGCGAGTTTACGAGGAGTGGAGAGCGGCGATATGGCAATGTTATGTCAGGAAACTGGGCTTGGAGGATTGCAGTGCGTCGCTTTTGTTCGAATGCTTACATCATCCTTGAATTCTCATCCCTGACGTTCTAGGATGCGATCGCCAGAGAGGTGGCTGGAAGCGAAGGAGGGATGGTAGTCCCTTTCGTTTTCGGTAGTGACAAGACTACCGTGTCCGTCGCCACTGGCCAGAACGACTTTTACCCATTGTACATGTCTCTCGCAACCTTCGACAACAGCGTCCATCGTGCCCATCGTGATTCCGTTATTCCTATCGCTTTTCTTGCCATCCCCAAGGGTGAGTCCTCCCCTCTATACGCCCAGTGCGTCCACTATGGTGTGACAGCAGCCAGACCTAACTGCAATTGCAGCTGAGCGCAAGCATGCTGACACAACGGCTTTCCGCCGCTTCAAGCGCCAATTGTTCCACTCAAGCCTTGGGGCCATCCTGCAGTTGCTCCTTCCTGGGATGCATGTTCCGGAGGTTGTCCGCTGCCCCGATGGACACTATCGGTGTGTCGTTTGGGCATTGGGGCCATACATTGCCGACTACCCCGAACAGGTTCTAGTTGCGAACATTGTCCAAGGATGGTGTCCAGCGTACGTATCAAGTTTTGCAGGTTCAGTAACCAGGCTGTTACTGTATCTTTCAAATCTGATATCTTTGTAGGTGTTACAAAGTCCCCGCCAACCTTGATGCATCTGAGCCTGGCCAGAAGCGGTCACGGCGCTATTCAGAGCAGCTATGCACCATGTTCGAGCCAAAGGTTCTCTGGGATGATTGGGGTATTGTGTCAGACGTCATTGTAAGTGTCGCTGTGGTCAGCCGGATTCGTCACTGACGTCTTGTAGCCTTTTACAACCGGCTTTCCTCGAGCAGACATCCACGAGCTCCTTTCAGGTGACCTCCTCCACCAACTGATTAAGGGGACATTCAAGGACCACCTGGTCTCGTGGGTCGGCGAGTATCTGACGATGACGCACGGGGAAGCTCGTGGCAAGGAGCTCCTCGATGAAATTGACCGGTGGTGAGTGCTTCACGTCTCTCATTTGTCTGTGAAAACAGTTGACAGATTCATATACATTGTAGGCTTGCTGCGACGCCTCCGTTCCCCGGCCTGTGGCATTTTAAGCAAGGTCGAGACTTCAAGCAGTGGACCGGAGATGACTCCAAAGGTCTTATGAAGGTATTACTGCTCGCATGTTCAGTGTTCTTTGTTTTCTAACTAGATCTCTGTCACAGATCTACTTACCCGCGCTGTCCGGGATAGTCCCGTCAGACGTTGTTCGCGCGATCGCAGCCTACTTGGAGTTCTGCTATCTCGCTCAACGTCCCTACCTTACTGACTCCACGCTCGTCAAGATGGAGGAGGCGCGCAAGCGCTTCCACACGTATCGAGAAATATTCAGGACGAGCGGCATTCGGCTGGACGGGTTCTCGCTTCCTCGACAGCATTCGCTTGACCACTACATCCAACATATCCAAAATTTCGGTGCTCCCAACGGCCTCTGCTCTTCGATCACTGAGTCTAAGCATATCAAGGCGGTCAAAGAGCCATGGCGTCGTTCAAACCGGTATGAGGCTCTCGGCCAGATGCTATTGACAAACCAGCGCCTGGAGAAGATTTTGCATGCTCGCGCAGATTTCTCGGCCCGCGGTATGCTCTCCGGCACCTGCCTATCAGAGGCCATCGCTGCACTCGCGCTTGCACAACATCCAGACCATAATAACCCACCCGAACCACCTGCACTGATCAACTCGGATGAAGATTTATTCGAGGACGACCCTTACGTTGACCCACTGGATGACGATGATGAAGACGGCGACGGGGTTGCACCTTCACTCCCTTCCAACGACCCAAGAGAGGCGGGCTCACCAGAAGACAATCATGGTGATGCGGACCAAGTGAACCAAGACCTTGAAGATGGCGCTGTTGGTGGCCCACGCGTAAGCGGATTTGTTGTTCTAGCTCGTAAACCTCGTAAGAAATGCCTTTTTCTCTGTGGCGTCTGTGGCCTAATCTAACACTTCCTTACTTCTCTGTATGCCAGAGCCACGATACCCCAAAACTGTGGATGTGCTTGGACTCCACATCGGCACCCCCTCTCTGCCAATGCTCATGTCTCGCTTCCTCTTCCAACAACTCTACCCTGACACCGACATTCCTGATGACCTAAACGCTCTTCCCATATGTCCCTCCCGCGTCCATGTCTACCACTCTGCCGCCGCCACTTTCTATGCCCCTAGCGACCCCTCTGGGGTTGGCGGTATGCATCGCGAACATATCCGTGCCACTCCGTCCTGGCGCAAAGGACCCGCTCGCTACGACTGCGTGCTCGTCGGTGCAGATCCCACGCAGCGCGGGTTTCGCAGCCTCATGGTCGCCCGCATCCGTCTCTTTTTTTCTTTCCATTACATTGATTCGCAATTGGTCATGGATGAAGCGCGCGACTTCTCGTGTGCCCTCGTCGAGTGGTTTTCGGCTGTTGGTGAGGAGCCGGACGAAGACACTGGCCTTTGGGTCATCGAGCCTGATCTTGACGTGAACGGACAACGCGTCCTCGATATCATTCATATCAATACCATATTCCGTAGTGCGCACCTCATCCCCATCCACGGTACTCATCATATACCTCCATACATGCGGGCCTCGGACGCTCTTGATTCGTTTAATGCGTACTTTGTTAACAAATATGCGGACCATCATGCGCACGAGGAAGTCTATTAGTGTCATCTGTATATATGCACATCACAATATTTCTTTCGCTATCGGCTGTGTTTAAATGCTATTGCATCGTTGACAGGGGGTTGTCGAGGTCTCGGGAACATCAACATGTATGTAGGATCAGGCCAGCGCTACGCTACCCGCAGCCGACCTGTATCTGGCGCTTACTCAGTGCGAACCAGTCTAATCAAGTGATCACAAGTCTGCCAGTGCCATCAAGCTTCTGCCAGTGCCATCAAGGCGTCCAGTAGCCTCAAGTCCGGTCAAGTTCCGGACGATTTGCTGATGCAGCAATTACCATTAATCAATGTAGTCTGAAGTACACTACGGTTAATAACTGGTAGGAGCAGTAGTACTATTTGATTAGTGGTCACTACTTGAATTAACATTTATTAGCAAGTGTACAAAGCATCCCCGACATCAGGCCAGTAATTTACAGTAACAGGTAGGTTTTTAGGAGTATATTAGAGCTAGAACAACGTCATATACATGTGCTGATCACTAAATGGATTTACCCAATAATCTTTGCATGTGTCAAGTACGCTACTACTTGACCACGCTCGAGGCACTGCACTACCAGAAATAGGAAGTAAATGACAGCTTCGACGAATATGGCGTATTTCAATAACCTCTGCTAGTCGCTCTCCTTGTGCATTCAGACAGCGTGATACCTTATACATGTTATGTACCCGGTCAGGTTGCGTGAATGCAGTATACCATTCAATATATGCAAGGTGTCCAGGCAAAACAACACCTGGCATGTGATGGTCACGAGCACTTGGCGGAAGCTTGAAGATAAGACGGATACGGCCAACACGATAACCTTCAGGTTGAACCACCCACATGAAAGACCGCACCATAGAGCTGTGTAGCGGCCGGAAAGGTGAGGGCTTTCACTGTTGGCCACTTCGCCAGCTTCATTCGTGTAGGCACAGGTTGAGGCTGTGTGACAGAGGGGAAACACGGCAGAGGAGGGGAAGCAGCATGAAGGGGCACGAGCGATGACTCAGACGACGAAGTGGATGACGTGGAAGCAGCGGTGCGCCTGTCACCACGATCGGAAGGTCCGGAGATGAAGCGAGAGAGATGCCACTGGATGTATGCTCCATGTCGGAGAACCTTCTCACGACGCTCGAGCCACAGCGTCATCTGTGGGAACTCGTCCTTGCGGGTCGTAGCACGGTATGCCTCTTTCGCGAAGTCGATGTGGAGTCTTTCTGTGTGCTGTGTGTCGTAGTTGTCCGTCGTACCGAAGAGCTTGATTGACGTGATGTAGTGGTCGAGTGAATGGAGCTTAGGAAAGTGAAAATGGTCACGGATACCGAGGTCAATGATAATGGCCTTGTTTGCATGGAAGCGCTGCAACGCTGTCCGAAGTTGAACCAGTGTCTCAGATGTGTGCGCAGGGTACTGAGCAATGTACAAGAAGTCAAGAATGGCACGTACGGCACGTACCAGATGCACGGGTGAGAAACCACCCCGGAGAGGAAGCCCAGCGATAAGACCAAGGAGGAAGCGGCAGATGTGCGCATGCTCCTTTCCTGTAACTCGCTGGAGGGTGGTGATTCCCTTGAGGAAGAGTCGAACTTGGTGGTTTGGAGGGAGGCGGCGACAGCGTGTGTCCAACTCCTCGGCGCCATACGCTGCCTTCAGCCAGCTCAGAACGTGCTTGACTATGCCTTGATGTAGCTGATGGAGGATGTCCGGTGTGATAGATCAGAAGATGTCGACGTAGGGAAGGCCTTCCCAGAAGGGATGGGGGACAGGCTTGATCCCGGCCTCCCGACAGGCCTTGTTGAATGCCCCCGCTGTGTTGTCGACCTCGGAAAGAGCATCGAGGACTTTGATGAGATCACGAAGGGGGCGGTCGGAGCTCGTATCGTCACCCATCTCGTCGGCCGGGATGTCACATTTCGGGCAGGTTCCATTCTTGCAACAAGTGACGAGGAGTTGTTCTGGGTAGTCGCCGATATACATGGCAAAGATAGGATGTCCACGCCGCACAATACCATCGCCACTGGTGATCGTGATGCCGTGGATACCAGCCGTGATGAGAGGTTTGAGAATTGCGGAGAGGCACGTATGAAAGAAGTTCGCCGACACACGGCGACGAGCAGCCTTGTTGGTGATGTGCTCGAGCTTCGATGTTGGGAGGTAAGGCTGAACATAGGTCAGTGATTCATACAGGTTGACCTGGCTTGAACCTGGATATTTACCTGTAGGTTGTGACCTGTAGGTTACAGGTACCTGTGCCATGAATCAGATATGAATCTGAATCAGCCATCTTGGAGAAAGTGACCTGGATTTGTAGGTTTGGATACAGGTAACCTACAGGTCGATTCACATTTCAACAGCCAAAAATGGTATATATTGAGGGTTTTAGTAGGTAATATGTCTCTATATAGCTTAATACTGTATCTATCAGCACACTTCTAGTATGGATAATGCTAATAACACTAAATGCTAGCCTAGAACCTTCAATAGAAGCTGAAAGACTACTATATTTGGTATCTAAATCAAATCAAAGATTTGACCTGTGATTTACAGGTTTACCACCTACAGGTTGCAGGTTAAAAGTTGATTTGATTCATACAAATCCCAATCAGACCTCTGGAAGAGGCCAAACCTACAGGTTCAGATCCCAATCACCTACAGGTCGACCTATGTTCAGCCTTATTGGGAGGTAGGCGAGGAGAATCTGCCCGCAGCGAGAGGGCTTGCGTCTGATGTCCTTCGGGAGGTTGCCAATCGTCACATAGACGGGGTACGCGGTCTTGCTGCCGAAGACAGTAAGTTGTGTCTTGTTCGATGAGATGATGATGGGGATAATGGTGGCGCCTGGCTTTCGCTTTTCAAGTTCAGCCTTGGTAGAATCAATCAGCGGGATGGAATGCTTGGACATCATGTCAGGGACACACACCTGGGTATCCCACCACCATCGCCCTGTATGCATGTCAAAGTATACTCGCACTGTGCGATCAGCGTCTGCATAGTGGCGTTCGGGGGTGAAGACAAGGAGTCCAGTAAACTCCGGATCGCCGTAGAGTGCGCAGATGCACTGTATAATGTCCCGATAGAACACTTCGAAGACCTCGCCCGCGACCTTGATCTCACGTCGGATGAAACGCGGGCGGCCGGATGAGAGACCGTCGTCCACAATGGCGTTGAGTTCCCGGGCACTGGTGAATGATAGCCCGAGGAGTTCAGCAAGCTGATTCTAATGTCAGATAACGGTGGTGGTAGCTGTTAGAAAGAACGTACCCCTTTAATCTTAAGTAGTTCCATTACAGCCGTAGAGGTTGCGCCACGAAGTTTCGCCCAACGACCTACTTCCCAATCAATGCGTGAATGGAAGGGAAAATAGACGTTGTCTTCATTGGCGTCGAACTTGTCGTAGTCCGATTGTTGCCGGCGTCGATGTACTGGCGCACCTGCACGCGCGCCTGGAAAGCGGTCGACATATGTGTTGGTGCAGAGCTGATCTTGAGCGCGGTGTTGAGATGCTTGGGTGGTGGAGGGGTCGGGGGCGCCGTCTTCGTCAGAACCAGAAGCATCCTCGGGATCCACGTCCATACGCTGAGGAGCGTAGTCTTCGTCCATGTCCACCTCCCAGTCCTCCTCCTCCTGATAGCAAAGAGCATCCTCCTCCAGCTCCTCCTCCAGCTCCTCTAGCTCGAAGTCCTCATCGCGGTCCTCATTGCGGCGCTCCTTGTGGGCATCTTGCTGATCGTCTTCATCGCCGCCATCGTACTCATCATATTCATCAAACTCCGCTGGGTCATACTCCCCGAAGAAGTCGCCGTCGAATAGTTGCGCTGATGGTTCTCGAGCAGCCTGATCGACGGCCAATGGAGTGGATGGGGGAGTGGACGATCGGGAAGAAGAGGGGGTGCTTGGAGGGGGCGGGCTGTTCCAGCGAAAGCGCGAATCGGAATCACGTACTTTGATACAGTCGGGTTTGCTGGTCTGACGGAGATGTTGGAAGTAGCCAAAGATCGTGTACGATCTCCCACAGCCTGCGCACTTGTAATCCTTTTGCTTTGTGTTCTTGGTAGATCTTTTCTTCTTTGACTTGGTCGGCATGGACGAGAGAGGGACTCGATTCAGGGAGTAAGATTATACAAGAGCTAGCGATACGAGAGGCGAAGCGGGTATGCGAGGGCGGATGCGCGGGAGTGAAGGGTTGTGGAGTGTCACGAGTATCGGCTCATTTGGGCTGTTTGGGCTGCATCAGTTGACTCTCTCCTACACAAACAAATCCGCCAACTCACCTCTCTTTCCACATACTTCCAACACGCTGTCCATTTGATCCTGCCCCTCGCCCATTCCCACCGCAACTTCCTCACTCATCCCCCTTTGACATAATACCCGCATCCACCTTCCACTCCTTCTGACATCTCCCAACCTCCCAATACGTTTCATGGGTCGGAATTCTGGCCGTAAATCAGTCGAAGATGATCAACGGTCACCGAGACGTAAGTCTTCTAGCTTCTGTCCTCCCACACTTGAGCCGCCTCCAATGCGAGGGTGTTGGTGACACATACCTTACGCAGCCATTCGACAAGCGACCCAGAAGACACCGGGTGGGTAGTTCACCGTGACCTCACGCTTCAGTATGCTGACGTCCTGCAGTTTGGGACAGCATGATACCGAAGTCACGCAAGCCCAAAGAAGATGGAAATGGGAGCAAACCCGTCAAGACGAAATCTAAGGGTGAGTATCGCGGCACTTACCAGCTAGTCGATGTCGCTCTTAACGCTCCTCCTTGTAGCCAAGGATACTACCAGCTCTCCTCCGCGAAGCGCCGCGTCCCGGTTTCGTGCCCCAGATATCAACACACACACGTCCAACGATGAGGCTGTCGAGGCGGAGAGCACGGCCAGCAAGAAGACGACCAAGACCGAGACGTCGACAAAACCAGGTAACTGAGTCACGTCGCACAAGTCACAGGGAAAGCCAACGGCGCTGAAGAAGGACAAGAGTAGACAGATAGTCGAGGATAGCAGTTCGGATGAGTCGGATTCCAAGACCAGCGATGACGATGAGGAGCGGTCGTCGTCACCATCGAGTGGGTTGGAGGACCTCGAGAAGAAGAACCCGGGCGCTTTGAAGGTGAAGTTTGAGAGCGAGGTTGGCGCTCAACCTCTCCCATTCCGTCATGGCGCTGTCACTCATCCTCACCCTCTGCATTCAGCGCCCTGCCTGGATCGACGACCACTCACAAATCCCTGAAGACTAAGTCGACGGCCTCCAGTACGACCAGCATACCGGTTTACAGGACAAATCCCAGTTCGATCTCCAGCGCCACGAGGAGGACGGTGCTGGCCGCGAGTCCCCTCCTGTCCCTGACCTACGCTCCTCTCCTGTCCGGTCCCGCTCTCGTGGCCATACGACCTCCTCTGCTCCTCGGTCTCGGTCTCGGTCACGGTCTCATTCTCAATTCCAACCTCGCTCTCGCTCTGGTTCCCGCTCTCAATCTCCCCATCGTTCTCATTCTCGTTCTCGTTCTCGTTCTTGAGATCAATATCTAGGCTCTCGCGCTGCGCAGTCCAAGCACTCCCATACTCACCGGACGCCGGTCAGCAAACACGCCCGGGATAACCCTTCCGAGGACGAGGGGATGCTATCAGAAGTACGTTTCTTGGCCCACGGACTTGTTCTCAAGCACTCACTGTATAACATGCAGGCTCCTCCGGTAAGGAAGAAGGGGAAGAAAGCTAACTTCAGCGAAGATGACAAGCGAAGGGGGAAGGCCAACAAAGTCAAGGAGAGCGAAGACAAGCGTCGTGCTCGGGCTCAGGGAGAGGGGCACGGGCGGTCTGGGGAGAAGGAGAGATCGCGTCAACGCTCCGAGCAGCAAGCACACGAGCTCGAGAAGAGGGAGAAGGAGCGGGGGAAGCATGAGCAGGTGTGTAAACGTCGTGCACACGAAGAGGAGAGGCGGGAGGAGAAGGAGAAGGAGAAGGCGAAGGCGAAGGCGAAGGCCGAAGAACGGTCGCGTAATCAGCACGTGCGCAAACGGGACGATAAATCATCAGATGCCGAGGATGAGCGGGACCACGGGCGGGCGAAAGAGCAAGAGAAGGCGAAGGCTAAAGAGCGGAATCAGAGGACAACGCACAGCCGCGGCGCAAGCAGCACAGTCAGTGCGGGCAGGGCAGGGTCTTCCAATGCTGCCAAGGAACGGGGTATGTTTTCCTGTTCATCCTATCCTGAGCCTGTGGTGATATCCCCCGGGACTTCAGGGAGACCGAAAGAGAGGTCATCCAGCGCACGTAAGGGTTCCACGCGAAGGCACATCGATGAGGTGCGTTCAGCTCCAGACGCAATCATGTTCATCTGATCACTCACAAAGCTTCTGTAGAATCCTCGATTCCTCCATCATGGTGAAAATGACAACGATTCCAGCAGTGACGAGGCCTCGCCGCATCGTGCCTCAAAGCGTCAGCGACATCATCGTCGTCAGGACGTTGAGTAAACATAGTATCTTCACCTGCTTGTTGCTCACATTCAATCGTTAGGACGCTTCTGATGCCCTCTCCAAGTCTAGCGACAACGACAACGATGAGGATCCCTGCATTGACATTATCTGGTACGGCAGTAACCGCCCGAATCTCACCGACCAACACCCTCGCGTCTACCGGGTCGTTCGCCGCACGATCCGAGAGTGCGAACCCAATGTTTGCCTCCTCAACGCCTTCCCTGACGAGGACGGCAACTTTGCACATCCTGTCCTCATCAAGCACGCAACTGCTCTTGGATACGTCGACATGACCAAGAAGCTCAAGAGCAACAAAGAGACAGATGAGTTCTATCACAGGAAGCTCTGTACAATTGTAAGTCCCAGTTGCTGCCTTGTGTCCTATTTGTAATGTCCGGTCAGGCCAGCCAGCGTGTCAACCTCATCCGCGGAAAGGTTAAGAAGGCATGCCAACGTCAAGTGAAGACAGTCTATGGCCTTGCTGTTGGAGACTCGGAGAAGGTCTCCTGGCTCCTCGATGGTATCGCGTACATCTTTCCACACAACTACCAGGTGTGTATTTCCTTGTATTAGTCCAGCTCATAACGTTGAATCAGGTTTTAAAGAACCATACTGTTGTGGGCGAGGAGGCATTCAATGTCCCCATCTTTGAAGACATGCTCAGCGACGCCTTCTTCAGCAAGAAGAACAGTTTCGGGTTCCGCATCATGTCTCGTTTCACCTCTTCGGATCCTGAGAAGCCGGAGGAGAAGGAGATCCCAGCGGCGATGCTGGCGCTTGTTTCTACCGCGGTACGTCGACATGATCGTCTCTCTTGCTATTTAGCCTCACCACATGTTTTTAGATTTACGCATCTATTGAGGACTACAAACACGCTCCATATGAGGCGGGCAAGTTTGAAGTGAACTCATACCTGCATGTATACAAGCAGAACATTGCGGTGCTCGATGATATCAAGACTGGTAACCTCAAAGCATACCATGCCCTTTTGCATGGCCTCTATACCTGCATCGTGTACGTCCTGTTTACATTTGCTACTGAAGTGTGCATTCATTTATGTGTTGTTAGTGGTGATAATGCGCGGCCTGTTTCTAAGAAGACCTACCTCAACGTTGCTGGCATGGCCCACCATCAATGAGACTGGTTAGTTATTATGTCATTAGCGTTGTCGTCAATGTCCTTTCCCTGCATCATCAACATCCATTCTGCTCTGTCACATTCCTTGATCTATTGACAATCTCTGCATATAGTTATCATTCTCTATTCCTTCATACATGGTCTTTATATTGGCTTGCTAATTGTGCCCTTACATGTGGCATGTCTTGCTACTGGCTTGCTAATTGGTACTTTACTTATGGTGCTTACCTATAATGCTAGACTTTACCAATATTAATAAGCTCTTCTAGTCATGGCTATTGTGATTTGTCTGAGTGTTACTGCCATTCGCTGTAACCCAGTGGTTACACCTGCAAGTTAGTCTGCAACTACTAAGAAATACAACATCTCTAAGTGCAAGGCTGTCTCTTAAACCTCATATTGTTTGCACTACT
Source organism: Ganoderma sinense ZZ0214-1 (assembly GCA_002760635.1). Classification (NCBI taxonomy): domain Eukaryota; kingdom Fungi; phylum Basidiomycota; class Agaricomycetes; order Polyporales; family Polyporaceae; genus Ganoderma; species Ganoderma sinense. Next base: position 96,954 of record AYKW01000015.1, on the reverse strand, counting down.
ATACTGCTTATTCCTATCTATGTACCTCAAGCTACTTGGTTTTTCTTTTAGTCTACAATGGGGACTTCAGCAAATACCATTAAAGTACTGGTATTACTGGATTACAACAACTACAAGTAACTACAGGCTTCTGAGATTAAATTCATAGAAATTGTAACCAATTGATGGTAATTGCTGGGGGTGGTTTTTCCTGATGTCGCTCTAAACGGACCGACGAGCGCCGCTCGAAGCGCGAGGAGTACCGCACTCGCGACGCCGCCATGGGCCGTCCTCGCACCCCACAAAAGGCCCCCGCTGTTCCAGCCACTGTCGCCGCCGCAGCCAACCCTATCGCTTGCGGTGCAGGTACGAGCACTGCCGCCGCTGCGCCCGCTGCTGCTCCGAACTCCGCGGCTCCATCCACGCCCATTGCAGGGCCCTCGACTGTCGCCGTCCCCTCTGCCGTGCTCACCTTGCCCGTTACGGCTCTCATCCCGTCCGGATCATCCTCGACCGCGACTGCGCCCCCTCCACGTGCGCCGAGCCCGATGCAAGAGGACGAGCCCGAGCTGCTGGCCTCTGTTGGAATCAACCCCGCGCTGACCATCCGGGGCGAGTCCGTTAACTTCACGGACAACGACTTGATCAACTTCTCTGACGTCGAGGAGGAGATCCCGCTGGCCGCTGGGAAGCGGAAAGGCAAGGAGACCGCCTAGGGCGCCTGGTGTTCCGTTTTCGGTTGTGTGGGACGTCCTTTGTTTTCTCATGCTCAGTACGTCCGGAGGGTGTATGTAACCGCCCGCGCTCGTTCCCTCGCTCAGACCCATTACTGTACATCTCCCCCATTCCCGCATTGTCTATTTCCTTATGTCCTGCTTACGCCGTAGACCTACGTTAGTATGTCTTACCTTCTGTCATCCCCGCTGTTGTCCATGCGGTCCCTTCCCTGTCCTTACTCATCCCTGTGCAATCCTGTGCTGGTTCCCTACTCATATAAAAGACCTGTAGTTACGCAATGTTCATTAGCATACTCTGGAACAGAATCACAGTCGGTACAACTAGGTACGCTCAGAATTGGCGTATTTTCGAGGCGCCCGAATTTCGTCGCGCCCATATTTTCGGCTGTGGGCTCGCCGATGGTCACAACCCACGAGCTGTCACCTTCGGTTAGATCGGCATGAACGGCGGCATCATATGCATCACGGTCTCCCAGTCGTTCTGCCTTGTCTCAACACCCTTTACTCTACGGATACTCCTCGGCCTCAGGATTCGGGTATACTGAAATTTGAATGGCTTGGAGGAACTGGATGTTCATTTGAAGGCGCGAAGCCAGCTTATTGACCTCGATTTTGTATGCCGGGGAGGTTCAAATTGGCGACTCGGACGACGTCTCGAAGCATAGAAGTTTTAAAGGAGGATATTTGACTGGGTGACCTCGCGATCCTCGCCGCAAAGTGTAGAGTGCCATAGCGAGCGTGGTGCCAATGGAAAGGAATATTCTACGGAACAAGACTGAACATGCTGCAAATCTACCCAGGGCACTGCGCAAGGCGGCAAGATAAATCAGCGAACGTGACGGATCAGTCGTGACCATCGGCGAGTCCACAGCCGAAAATACGGGCGCGACGAAATTCGGGCGCCTCGAAAATACGCCAATTCTGAGCGTACCTACTGTCTCTGCCTTTGCGCGCTCTCATCGACCGTGTGCCGCGACCGCCTTCCTAATCGGGAGTCGCCAGCGTCACACTTGCTGAGTTTTAACCAAGTGCAGTCCAATGTCACGTAGTATCAACGTAGTATCATATATACGTTCCCCTTTGATTAGAGTCCTGTAAAGGAGACTGAGAGACCATTATTACAGTCAAGAGAGCTTCAAGCTGCACCGTGCCGAAAGGTGGCATAGCGTAGCCGAACTTCTCGAACATGTCGCAGACGCCCGTGTTTGGGACCGTACGGCAACTTTATTTTCGTTCGGCTGCCACGAGCCACTGGCTCCCTCCATCCTTTTCCATTGGACTTGTACTTGTGCTTTATCGTTCTCTGTTGTGCAGGGCAAGGTTCAGAAGGCGGAAGATGTTCCAGACTCGGAGTCAGTCGCATGAAGATGCGCGCGCAGCATTCCCCGATCTGGCACAGTACCTCGTCGTCAAAGCTGCGTGTTACGCCGACTACAAGGACTCCCTCCACCAGCTCCCCAATGACCTAGAACTCGAGGAATGCGCAAATTACCTCTCCGAATGGCCCAATGTCCGGATCCTCAACCAATGGCAGCTCCGTGAGCTCGACGGTCGTCCATGGGAGCCTGAGGTCGCACTCGAGTTGGCAGTCAGGTGCGTTCTCCTCGTTGCGCTCGTGGCATCCTGTTCCTCTGCGTTCCCACTTCATTCAAGCTCGGCTGTCGACCTCGTCGCAGCCTGGCGCCCCTACGTCGACGTGGCTCGAACCACTGAACGACGCTCGTGGGTCTCATGGTGTCTGAGCGGTGAGCACCTGCTGGCCGTAGACACATTGCGGCGCTCCTACTAGAACATTCCCCCGACAGGACGATATGCCGCTTTTGAGGCTGCAGGGCTTGTGTGATAGATGAGGCACAGGTCCTCTTTCACCGCGAGAGGGACACTGTGGCCCAGTTGCGTGATGGTTTCTTTACCACGATGCGGGAACGGTTTTAGGTAGACTGTAAGATGGCTCACCCGCCGGAACCACTAAGCCAACAGGTAGAGTAACTGAGAAGCTACCTTCTCAGCCACTCAGCCTGGCGGGTATATGTGCACATCCGGGTCTGTGCTAAAGGTGCCTACCGCCCTTACATGGACCTTTCTTGCCTGCTGTCATTTTCCCGTATACACCCGGACGAGGTGCTAGCTATTTCTTGCAGTGATCGGATGTGATCCCAGTGGTTTGGTAAATACGTGCAGTCAGTTTTCCATACTGTCACGACGGGCACGGCAGATGTGTCTGGATTCCGGGCCCGGGGGGAACGGTGAGGACATGCGGATGGAAACTTCAAATTTCTCAGGAGTGTCGAAGGTTTTCGTGGTTGGGAAAACTTGAAACCATTTCCTTTGTGTTTACTCCAGGTTTCCTGACCATGGAAACAGCCCGAGGTGTGTTCACAAAGGGGAAATTCCAAGTAAACAGGCCGGAAACGGGTCCCATTGTCTGGAAACACTACGTTTTCTTCATGTTTCCGACCCGTTTCCCGGGGAATTCCCTTCTATAGACACAGCTCACCTGTTTCCAACGTCCAAACACACTTGAGAAAAACCCAGGAAACTTGATGTTTCCTAGGTCCCTGAACATCCCGGAAATCGATAAGGAACTTGAAATTTCCATTCAAGTTTCCGTATTATTCCCCAACGCTCGAAACACCCACCTTGCCCATCGTCTGTACAGCTTGTGCCTCCACTTATGCTGCCTAGGGATGAACAGCCCGAGGGCGATGACGTCTTTCTCTCTTCCAACACCCTCCCATCTCTCCTGTGCTCACGTGGCTCCGCAGATACATGAGCGGATGTTCGACATTCAAGGTGAACCCAGAAGCCGCGCTCAAGTACCTCGACGCGTTCCACAACCCCGAGCCCGCAGCTGATTCCCGCGATGCGACCGCCTTCGCCGCCGCCACAAGCCAGTCCGACCGCGCCCGCGCACACTCCTGCGCCGCGCACGCGCACTACATAAAGTTCACGGCGTCCGACATGGAGCGCGCCGTCTACACGTCGCTCGAGCGCAACTACAGCCGACGCGAGACGGCCGAGGCCGGCTTTGGCTGCCTGGCGCACACGTGTCTGAAGTTTGCGATGCACCATGCGAGCGAGAGCGCGAGGCTCGGGCTCGTCTCGGCCATTGTTCTACGTGTCGGGTTTGCGGCTCGAGAGATCGGTGAGGGACTCGGTGTGGATTTCGGCGAGGTGGTTTGCCGTGCCAAGAGGTATCGTCCGCTGTGGCGTGCGGTGGACGACCGTGTCAACGAGCTGTACGCGGAGGCGCGCAAAGCCTTGGGCTTGAACACACGCTCAAAGCAGGGTACGAGTGATGAGTATGTTTGTGGCTCGGAGGGGTGCAATGCTTGCTCGAAGACGGGCACGGAGTTCAAGGCATGTGCTGGAAAATGCCCTCAAGACCTGAAACCTCGGTACTGCAGCAAGCAGTGTCAGGTGAAGGCGAGTCCATGTGCCCCCCTTCGCGACTGAATCTTGGACGGCCCTGACGATCGTGTATACTGTCTGCAGGATTGGTCGAGACACAGGGCGATCTGCAAGCCGGGATACGGGGGCAAGATTCCGAAGATCCCAGACAAATCGATCGCTCTCGAGTGGTTCGAGCTTGTAGAGGCCGAATTTGGGTCTGCCACTACAGCGCGTGAAGCGAAGTCAGATTTCCCCGATGGTTCTGCCTCTGTTGACGTTCAAGCGCAGGATGGCAGCCTTGATCCCGTAGTGGACACCGGAGGGCCCCGGAAAGACTGCAGGGTGGACAGCTCTGACTCTACTATTCATGAACACCCCACTGAGCCGGTGGGCGAAGGTGGGGTTGATGGGTCATCGAATCGGCGGGACAGCGAAGGCAAAAACTTCTCTGGAGATCCCGACCCTCCCAGCCTCGGCGTTGCACCTGCGCCTTGTCGAGATGGTGTCGTGGACGACATGACAGCGAAAGGAGCCACGCAGGAGAAGTCTCGAGAGGCGGCAGAGCCTGCTGCCAACGGCGATAGCGGAGGAGAAGTGGCGAGGTTGATGGTGACGCAACCTGTGTTCGCCGCCGAGGACAACTCACCACGACCGTGGGCGCACCGCTACCGCCAGACGCGGACCGTCTGCTTCATCGACTACCGCGAGGCCCGCCGCGGTCCCTCCTCTGAACTGGAGCCAGTGAAGGACCTCGAGGCGTTGTCTAGCCAGCAGGTCTCGGAACGCTGGCAAGGCCCCGACGCGGAGGACCGGCCTGCAGCCACGCTCGAGATGGCTTTGAGGTGCGTCCCTGCCCTCCGACCCACCCTCCGTCCTCAGAGTGGTGGTCAAGGATGCTCACGACGGCTTCACTGTAGGTACCTGACCGGCGCATGCACGGTTCGATGCCGACCGAACCCGCAAGCCGCACTCCTCGTGCTCACCGCGTTCCACGACCCTTCACACAGCTCTCAGGGACAGCACGGCGGTGCCACGCCAAGCCGCGCAGAGCTCGCGCGCGCACACGCCCTCACGGCGCACGCACACTACGAGGTGCTCGTCGCGTCCGACGAGGAACGTGCGGGCTGGTCTGCGGACTTCTGGCGGCCGCAGCAGCAGCAGCAGCCTGTCGGTGGGAGAGGCGCAGGCGAGGGTGCCCAGCGACAGTCAACACAGACAGAAACGCAACCACAACCGCACGAGAGCCTGGCGCAGGCGCTGCACCACGCGAACGAGTGCGCGGGGCTCGGGCTCGTGGCCGCCAACTGCCTCGGGCTCGGCCTGACCGCGCGCGAGATCGGCGAGGGCTTCAACTTGTTGAAGGGCGGCGTGGACGTCAGCGCGCTCGCGCGTCGCGCGAAGAAGTTCCGCCCGCTGTGGCGCGCCGTCGACGAGTTCTTGGGCGGCGTGTATGGGCAGGCGCGCGAAGAACTACGGCTCGAGGGGGCCGCGGATTTGGCAGCGGGTGAGTACGTGTGTGGTCTGAAGGGGTGTGGGAGGCGCTCCGTGTCGAAGGTGAAGTCGAATGCGGGGTCGGCCAACTTGAACTTCAAGGCGTGCGCGGGGAACTGTCCGCCGGACTTGAAGCCGCGGTACTGTAGCAAGGAGTGCCAGGTCAAGGTGCGTTGTGCCAGTATTTACTATGCAGTGGTGGTGCTGACGGCGGCGTTGGTCGATCGCAAGGATTGGCCGAGGCATAAGAAGATCTGCAAGCCGGGGTTCGTGGTCAAGCTCCCCAAGATCCCGGACCTCAAGACAATCGCTCTCGAGTGGTTCGAGCTCGAGGAGCCTGAGCCTGAACCTGAACCTGAACCTGAGCCTAAGACCGAGCCTGCAATGTGCTCCGAGGCGAAGGCCGAGTCCGATCTCTCCGCTATGCCTCTCCACACCGGCGTTCAGTCAGAAGATGACAGCTCTGAACGCATTGTAGGTGATGGAAAGCGGTTGGAGGGCGACAGCCCGGAGAGCGCTTCCGAAGCGGCCGTCCTAGAAGGTTCTGTCCGTGCTCAAGACCAACACACGATCTGCGAGAGAGAAGACTCGCAGGACGTGCAGCACAACGAGTCTGATTGCGCCATAATTCAGAGTCATACCATTGCTCCTCCGAGACTTGGTCTCGCCTCAACGTCTCGTCTTGATCGTGCGCGGGCTGACTGCGATAGCCTTGATCGCACGGTGGACACCAAAAGGATCCAAGAAAGCGATAGATCGGCCCGGGCAAATGCCGTAGAGGCGGTAGAGTGCTCTGTTCAAGAAGGAGAAGACCAAAGCACCATTCGGGACGCTGAGCATGCGATCTTCAATGCTGGGGGCTCCGAATCGCACTGGGAGTCACGGTGCGAAGACAACCTTTCGTCTCCAGATTCCGAGCGCGGTCCTCTTACCCCTCCAGGACTGCGTGGTCCTCCTCGTCCGCTGGTTTTCGGGTGCATGACCGCGGAATATATGAAGAAAATGTGGGAGGAGGAAGCACCAGGCGCGTGGATGGATTCCGGTGTGTGGGCGGCGAACGTACGTCTGTTTTCAGTCTCCTCTCTTTTATTTCCGACCCACATTCGGAGCCTAACGTGCGTCGTAACTTGTTCAGCCTCCATCGGCTTTTATAGCCCGGCCTTAACGAGGTGCACTTGACGACATGCGCATTACCCTATTGCTTTGAAAATTGCTTGGTCTCGCGAATGTAACTTCTATCCCTCCGACGGGGGAAGGTCCCAGCAGTGGGATGTAAATACAATCGCGCATAAAGTGAGTACTATGACCAAAATTGCTGGCACCACGGTAGTACCCTACAGATTATAGCAGCATGTCGTTTAGTGACATGGATGACTCCTCGGACGCGTAGCAGGTTTAAGAAAGGGCGTTGCGTCCAACGTTAACGCGAGCTGTGAACTCACGTCATCATCTAGCGTGGACGGCTGCTTTCTACAGTGCCTTCTCTTCTACGGCCGCGGTCTTTGTTGCGCGCGCATCCGAGTCCATGGCATCGTCTTGTCCTGCCCACGGCGTCCGATTCGGAGCCTTCTGGTTTCTTGATCTCAACTCTCTCCACCGGTAGCATCTGTCCGCACCCTCCAACACGGCGTGCTACTGACCATATTCAGTCACATCTTGGGGCTGTATCGAGTTCGTTCGCTCTATCGAACCCAAAGCAACATTCCCTTCGCTCCGGCCCAAAGGAAGAGTGGAGATCCCGAGGTGGAGAACGGAAACACGAAACGTAATGGACCGGACTTTCCATATGCCATCAGGAGATGCATCATCTCCGCAGTCTAAAGTTCGGAACCACTTGGAGTGAGTGCAGCTTTCCTGCTTTTTATATATTCATCAGTGTGTTTTTCCCTCTAGACATGTCCAGGCGCCGTCCATAGTAGATCGTCGAGTCCAAATCGCTGCGAGCCTCTTCTCGCAACCTGCCAGTACTTCGTACGGTGTGCATACCTACCTAAATTCGCACTGTGCGTGACCATCATTTTTCTCCTCTTTTACCTCATTTGAGAAAGACGAGGTCTCCCGTCATGGCTCTTACTGCAGAAGAGCGTCCGCGAGGATGCCAGGCAGGGGCGCCACGACGACGTCGGCCGAATCAAAGCCAATTCGGATAACCCTAGCAAAAAATCCCATCGCATCCGCCCGTGCGCTCCGTCCCGGACACGCGCTCCAGAGCGCTTCACGGTAGCAGCAACCGGTGTTGTGTGGCGAACGTCGTTTCCCGACTGTCAAGAACCGCCGCTCTGAACTCCAAATAGGCGACCGACTCCATCTCCCGTATGCTTCCTTTAGCTTCTATCATTGTGCCCAGAAGCTCGGCAAGGGTTTCAACCCTCCACGCACTCCAAGCTTTCGCGCCACTCGCTCTGGGGCTGCCAACCCCAGACGAGAACGGGTGGTTAAGGCGCACGCTAAACCCGGTATGTGCAAAGTTCGTCGATGCGTAGAATCGGCACTGACGCTCCAACTCTCGTGTTCCGTGCTACAGCTCAGATTCACTCCGCCTCCGTCAGAGCGGGCAATGACCAACCCATCTCCTACAAAAAGCTCCCCCTTCCTGCACCTCCTTCCGACGCCTCATCCCCCGCATCTGCTGCACCCTTCGCCTGTTAAACCCCACGCTAGTCTCATAAGTTACGACGATGACCCGCCTCGCATACACCCTGCTCGCCCTCCCTCTCCTTCTCGCTTCGACCTTCCTCGCGGCCGGAGTCGACGCTACCTCGCAGCCCGACATCACCGCGTACCTCAACGCGCACAACAGCGTCCGTGCGCAACACCGCGCCGCGCCGCTCACCTGGAACGAGACCCTCGCGAGTGCCGCACAGTCGTGGGTCAACAAGTGCGTCTTCAAGCACTCGGGCGGATCCCTCGGGCCCTATGGCGGTACGTCGCGTTCTCCCGTCCCATCCTTCTACTGATCTCGCTCTCACCTGGGACCCACTGTTGACACGCATATGCATTGCAGAGAACCTCGCTGCGGGCACCGGGAGCGGCTACGACATCGCGGCCGCCGTCAAGTCGTGGACCGACGAAGTTTGTGAGTACCTCCATCCGACTGCCACTGGTGCACCCTGCTTGGGCTACGACCGTGACTGACCATCGATACTTATGAACACGACGATCCCGGCGTGCCCCAACCGCGACTCGATCCCGAACACGAACATGGACACGAACGCGGACAGCCCAGTACAACCCGAACAACCCGCAGCCGTCGCACTTCACGCAGGTCGTCTGGAAGGCGACGAAGCAGGTCGGCTGCGCGGTCAAGGACGGCTGCTCCGGCATCTTCGACCCCAAGTTCGGCGTGAGTCCCCCTCCCGTGTTTTCGGATAGTATGAGCCCGCTGTGCTGACTGGGACTGGGACCTGAACGCAGGCCGCGAAGTTCTACGCGTGCGAGTACTCGCCCGCCGGCAACGTCCTCGGCCAGTTCACGTACGTCGCGTCCTGCCTTCTCCAGTGTCCGCCCTCTAGGTTGTACTTGAGACTGACTGGTGCTTGCCCGTTGGCATTCTCTCGTCTACCAGGCAGAACGTCCAGCCCTGAGCGTCGTTCTATCTCCGGGTCACTAGACGCCACCACGCCGCAAAAGCGATTGAAGTGGCACGAACCTCCGAGTCGAGACGTCTCTTGATCTTGATCTTTGCCTCTCCTGCTTCTTGAATTCGAAGAGGCTTCGCGCGAGAATAAATTGTAGAAATGTACGCTTTAATAAATCTACGGTGAAATATGAATATGCCGTGTCTATACTCTATTGTGTAGCTTGCACAGAAGAGACGGCACGGGGAAATGTCTCGGGTATTACTACGACCGGGTGCTCGGAGTTGCCTCCCCCCCTCCGTGTCGTTGATTAGGTAACAGTAGTGGTCTCCTGAAATTACACGGAGCTGTTCATGCCTGGACGTTCTGCCTATTTTGGGGGGGGAGGCGTACGACAGAAGTCAGCGACGAGTCAACAGACCACTGGCACACCGTAGAACAAAGGGACGTACGGGAACTGGCCAATGACGTTCCCCGCGGGGTAGTACTCGCACGCATAGAAGTGCGCGACCTGCATCGTGACGATGTCCATACACGCAAGGCAGATATCAGCGACCAAACACATGCACAGCAGACAGCAGTGGTGCTCACGCCGTATTTGGGGGGGAAGATGGTCGAGCAGTCGGCGACGGCGCAGCCGAGCTGCTTGGTGTTCTTCCAGACGACCTGCGTGAAGTGCGATGGCTGCGGGTTCTGCGCGTCGTAGTCCGCTATGCCATATAACATAACGCGCTCAGTGAGCGGGGCAGAGGGAAAGCCGCATGAGTGTGAGTGTGGTACGCACAGACTTCGTTCGTCCAGGACTTGACTGCAGATGTGATGGGGTAGGTGCCCGTGCCCGCCGCGAGGTTCTCTGCGCGAATCGCCCGAGGCGGTATCAGTTCTGCATAGTCCCAGGGAGATGTTAAAATGATCATCGCAGCGTACCGCCGTAGGGCCCGAGGGAGCCGCCCGAGTGCTTGAAGACGCACTTGTTGACCCACGACTGCGCGGCGCCCGCGAGGGTCTCGTTCCACGTCAGCGCGGCGGCGCCGTGCTGGGCGCGGACGGAGTTGTGCGCGGTGAGGTACGCTGTGATGTCCGCCTGGGATGTCGCGTCGACTCCCGGGGCGAGGAGCGCGAGCGCGAGGGGGAGGGAAAGGAGGATGGATGTGAAGCGGTTCATGATAGACGTCTGAGGCGCGAGGTAGCGGTGCGCGAGAACTAGTGAGATGTGCAAAAGAGATTGGAATGAGTGTCAGGAAGGGCCATAGAAATGGTGGGCCTTATGTAGGGCGGGGTCTAGCTGCGGGGGGCTACGATGTGCGTGGTTACGACTCGGAGTGAGCAGCACGGCGTGCTTACCGACGGATCAGCATTTCGCCTGTCAATCCCAATTTGACATTTGGTTGTTATTTCCAGAGGGATGAAGAGGGAGATGTGGATCGTTAACCACCTTCGGTAGCTTGAGGATGCTGCGCCCTGAATCTATAGATTGAGAGAAGAGTGGGAAGTGCTGTGCGACTGAGATAGCGACTCATGGGAGGGCATACCGGAATGTGGAGCAAGTCCTCCGTCGAGCATCGAGTACCAATAGGACAGGGACACTGGCCGTGGGTGCGGACCATACGATGCAAGGTTAACGCCCTTGGTGCGCACGAGGATGTGTGCGGCTATCGCATGAGGGACGTGTGCTGGGATCACTTGAGGATCAACCGAGGCCCCTCCGGTCAACGGTCGAGTCGCGGCCGTTGCGACCACGCTTGTCGGTGTTGCCAACGGTCCCTCGTCAGCACGTAAAGCGAGCCCGTTGCATAGGTCCAGGTCCCCGAAGGGTACGTTCGAGCCAGCTGCAACGTAGTACATAACGCTCAGGGGCGAGTCTTCCCAGCATGGATGACGTCGAAGCAGTGACGTTGAGCTCTAGACTGTGAGATGGGGTCAGACATCTATCTAGTACCATACCGATGGTTCTCGCACCTCAGTGAATGCCGCACATGTCGCCACTGAGGCTGATACTGGCAGACGATTTCGACGATGCCAGGTCACGCCAATGAGAAGGCGCGAGAGCGCTACGTCACCGTACCAGCTAAGGAAAATGGACCCCGTGGTCCTGCTCTGTCCATAAGCACATGTTGCCGAGTGGTATACGAGCAGATAGCCGTCGAAACGAAGGGTGGCTTTCTCAGTTTGCTGAGAATGACGTGAGAAAGAGCCCGAAGAGGAAATCATATTCAACGCCGTTCGGATTGACTGCGGCCATCCAAAAATGGCAATCGAAGCGCCGTCGCTGAGTTCGAATTCGGCCGAGCTAGTAGTCCTTTCGGCATGTGTAAGCCTTGGCCGCAACCCCGTTATATATAGATCTACATAGAGGCAAAGTCACGACTTAGAGTTCCCGAGCGATCATAGATCGCGGCTCAACGAGGTACAGGTATCGCGGACCTATGTACTTACAACTGGGAGTCCGGCGGCAGCCCGGGCCGGCGAATTTAACAATCTCCCGCACTTGGCGGGAGGGCCGAAGAGCTCGAAGCGGGCCAACGATTGGCCACGACCTCGTAGTCGGTTCATACCGCGGCGAGAAAAAATGTGAGCTTAATGCCCGTGATACATCCTGCCGTGACTTGCAATCCTTCCTTCCGAGAGGAAACCTCCATACACAAGGGTCCTGACTCTTAGCCGCCTAGCCTTAGCTTCAGTTCTGGGACCCATCTTCATCCTGTAGAGCCGTCGCCTCTGTAGTATCGTGACAGAGTGCGCCTCCGTGTCAGGGCTGGACGTTCTCCCGGCGGGCAGTGAACGAGCAGCTGCATCCCCGCACCGCGCAAGTCCGATCGCGAGTCAGGCCCAAGTCCACGAAATGGAGCTATTGGTGAAAGAGAAAGAGAAAGAACGAAAACGGCGCGGAGACGAACGGGAGCTGGTCCAAGATGTTGCCGGGGGCGAGCACTCGCACACGTACAAGCACGTAGGCTGCGTCAGACGCCGTATCAGCATGCGAAGAAGACGAAGACGAAAACGAAGGGAAGAACTGCGAAACGGGATGGGCAGATAGAAGGAGAGGCCGAGAGACAGAGAGCGAGAGGGGGGGAAGGGGCGGAAGAGAGAAGAGACGGGGGTAGTCATGCCGAACCAGGAGCCGTAGACGTCCCGGCACTCCCTGGCACCTGAGCGCTGAGCTCGCGCGTGCTCTTCCACACGTGCGACGCGTACGGGTTCCGCGGGTTGTACTGCGTTGTTCACGTTCGCATTCGCGTTTGCGTTCGGGCCCGCCGTAGATCACTGGCATGATGATGGGAGCGCGCTTTGAAGACGAGAATCGTTGCAGGGTTTCGGAAGGGGGAGGACTCGAATAGAGGAAGGCCGGACCGCAGGCGGGAAAGCACTCGAGGTTGCTACAGTTGTCCAGAGCCGACACGAGAGATTGCGCCAAAATTCTGGCGGGTTCTGGAGTGCGCACGAGTGGGAACATCCACGTGATCGTTACTGTGACACTCGGCGCCAAATGACGTCGGCCACTTGCACTGCAGGCTCTTTTACAGCCGAGGCCCGACGACCATCTTTCTCGCCTTCTACGTCTCTTTCCTCTCATCTGTCTTTTCAACTCGACTCCGGCTGCCAGCTAGTGCTTCCTCCTTGTCCCCAGCTTGATGCTTCGCCACGTCGCTCGTCCTCGTCTCTCTCTTCATTCTCGCCAGACCGTCTCCCCCCGCTCTCTCGCTGCTCTCCCTAGTCGTGCTCCGCTCTCCCGTCTCTCTCCATGCATCTACTTCACTCCACACCCGATATTCTTCCGCTCCTATGCTCAAGGACCCTCGAGAGGTAATCAAGGAGGCTTTCCTGGCTTCCCCATGGGACAACCTCGCCAGAAGGGCGAGGCTCTCAAGGAATACGTGAGTCTCTTCTCTTGTTGGTGCTTCGCCCAGTCCGCACTTTCCTTTCTTCCTTTGATTCTCGCACATTCTCTGTGACGGAGACGTCGAGGTCTTGCTCTTCATCCCCTGGAGACGGGATGTCGACACGTCTATCTTCTTGCATGCATTACGTTTGTCTGAAGGCGTCGAGAGAGACCTCTCTCGATTTACAGAGGTCTCGAAGAACAGGACCCGCCATCGGAGAACGTTCTCTGCAAGGCGAGGAGGTAGGGAATGTATTCAGGCATGTCTGGCATCTACCATGGTCGGGTCTCGTTTTGATTTCCGGCAGGGAGGCGATGAGTCTGCACAACATGCGCCGCGGTCTGCTGTCCGCGTTTCTTCTCTCGATTCCGGTTTACGTTGTGGTTAGGCCATACCGGTCTTGTGTCCTGGATGCACGATGGATGTACTATGCGTCTTGCCTAGAGCTGGGCCAGTCAGATGATTAAGTCGTGCGCAGCACGAGGGGTGTTCAATTCTTCGAGACGCATGACACACTCCGAGCTCCTTCGGTGAACGTGGCGGGCTCCTTAGAGTGACCGAAAGAACCGGTCCTCGAAAGTATTCGAGGCACGCCCACGCATTGCTTGCCCTAAGCAAGTCATAGTCGTCATGGACAGCGTCCTATGGCGTCCAGCGTGATGCGCCCAGAAGAGTTGAACCCTCTTTAGGACTGCTCAATTTCTCCAGGCCAGTTCACCTCGCAAGGCCTCGCAAGGCCTCCCTCGCCAGACACCACAATGATGAGCTAGCGGAGCGTACTTAGCCGTTGACGGGAGTGACTCCGCGCTTATCCCGGCTCTTGGACCAAGAAAACTTGTCATCCACCTTCGTTCTGTCCTCCGGACTGGCCGTTGCGCATACCGTTCGAAAGGTACAATAGTCTGCTCCGACGTGCGTGTAGATTATTACCAGAGCGCGGCGAGAGGCAGACCCCCCATACCGGGGGAAGGGGAGCTCGCAGAACACATTTCGGACCGCAGACATAAGAGAGACCATCACTCGGCTACGAGCAGCTCTGGGACGAGCTTTGGGCGAAGTGAACTGGCCTGGAGACATTGAGCCGCCCTTTGGGGGCACCCCTCGTTTCCGTGTAACGGCGGAATCTGAATCTGCCATGCAGTCAGCGCCCAGACCACAGCGCTCGTGGAGGAATATTTTTCTCTGCATGCAATTACAATTACAACAGTTGGAAACTCTCGCGGAGCCTTCATGTCCAGGGGATCATAGGATGGCTGTGGTCGACGTTGTCGAAGGGGACTTTGATCGTTTTACTTGAATACGCATTTCGTTCTGATCTCTTCTTTGGTAACAGGAATAACTGACCTTGTCCTGCGCAGAGCGTCGACCTCACGGAGCTAGCTAGGGAAGGGAAGCTTGATCCCACCATCGGCCGCGACGAAGGTATGTCCCCTACCCTTACCTCTCGGATGCGTCTCTGACCTATCCCACAGAAATTCGTAGGACTATACAGAGTAAGTACGGCGGCTTTCTCCACCATTCCGATTGTCTCAAATACCATGGAAGTCCTATCGCGTCGCACCAAGTCCAACCCTGTCGTAAGTTTAGTTCAATCCCTTGGCTGTTTGTGCCGAAGCTGAGTGTAAGGACACAGCTGATCGGACCACCCGGTGTGGGTAAGACGGCGATCCTCGAAGGCCTTGCGCAGCGGATAGTGGCTAAGGAGGTCCCGGAGGTAATGTGGTGCTGCTCTTTGCCTCTTTTATGTCACTGACTTCGTAATGTTTAAAGTCCCTTCAAAACAAACGCGTACTATCCATAGATTTGGCCGCCATTGTGGCAGGGTCGGGTATCCGGGGCCAGTTCGAGGAGAAGTTCAAGGCGTTGATCAAGGACATCGAGGACGAGGTATGTGTCCGGCTTGCTGTTGTTCTCTGTGCCATGTGTCTGACCTCGCATATAGGCACGGAATGTGATCTGCTTCATTGACGAACTCCGTACGTGTGGCCGTTGACGTCTATGGTACACCGAGGTGCTCACAAGCTCGTCCAGATATGCTGTTCAACCTCGGAAAGGCTGAGGGCAGCGTCGATGCCGGCCAGATGATCAAGCCTGCTCTTGCGCGCGGTCTGCAGCTTGTCGGCGCCACGACTCGTGCGTTCCCCATCTAATTACTATTCGCCTTCCCTCTCTGACACTCTGCCATTTCAGCCGACGAGTATCGCAAGACGATCGGCAAGGACGCCGCGCTCGAGCGTCGTTTCCAGCCGATCACGATCGACGAGCCCACCGTCGAGGCAACCATCTCGATCCTGCGCGGGCTCAAGCCGCGCTACGAGGTGCACCACGGCGTGGGCATCGCGGACGGCGCGCTCGTCACCGCGGCCGTGTACGCCGCGCGGTACGTCTCGGACCGCTTCCTCCCCGACAAGGCGATCGATCTCGTGGACGAGGCGGCGTCCGCGCTCCGCTTAGCGCAGGAGAGCAAGCCGGACGAACTGGAGCGGCTGGAGCGGGCGGTGGTGACGCTGGAGATCGAGCGGGAGAGCCTGCGGCACGAGACGGACGCGCTGAGCGCGGAGCGGCGGGCGGCGGTGGAGGGGGAGCTGGCGGCGAAGCGGGCGGAGGCGGCGGCGCTGACGCAGGTGTGGCTGGGGGAGAGAGCAAGGCTGGAGGGCATCAAGGCGGTGAAGGAGCGGCTGGAGGAGGCGAAGCGGGAGCTGGAGATCGCGCAGCGACAGGGCCAGTACGAGCTTGCGTCGAGGTTGCGGTTCGCGACGATCCCGGAGCTGGAGCGGCAGCTGCCCGGGGAGGGGGAGCGCGGGGTGGGGGTGGGCGAGGGCGAGGACGCGGAGGGGCCGTTGGCGATGCTGCATGACCGGGTGACGAGCGCGGATATTGCGAGGGTCGTGGCGAAGGCGACGGGTATACCGGTGCAGAGCTTGTTGAAGGGTGAGAGGGAAAAGCTCGTGCATGTGAGTGCGCTTTCGGTTGGCTTGTGCGTGTCTTTGGGACGAGAAGGCTGACTGCGCGCAGATGGAGGATGCTCTGAACAAACGAGTCGTTGGACAAGACCACGTCGTCGAGGCCGTCAGCGACGCTGTCAGGATCTCGCGCGCGGGGCTGCAGGCGCCCAATCGCCCTGTCGCGTCCTTCCTGTTCCTCGGACCGACTGGTGTTGGCAAGGTCCGTTTGACTTTCGTGGTTTTGAAATCCATGGACGTTTACTGTGAGGATAGACGGAGTTGTGCAAGGCTCTGGCACAGTTCCTGTTCAACGACGAACAGCGCGGGCTGTATGTGTCATCGATCCATCCAGGGGCATATATCAGACTACTGACTGTATACTCACAGGATTAACATCAACATGTCAGAGTACCACGACAGACATACGATCTCACGACTTATTGGTGCTGCACCTGGATACGTCGGTTTCGAAGAGGGCGGCCAGCTCACAGAAGCGGTCCGTCGCAAACCATATGGTAAGCTCCGCCTTTGCCCGACCCCTCGCACATGCATGCTAATCACATCCAACGTGCGTAGCGGTGATTCTACTCGACGAGCTCGAGAAGGCGCACAAGGATGTCGCGATGATCTTGCTCCAGATCCTCGACGAGGGCAGCATCACCGACTCGCAGGGCCGCAAGGTCGACTTCAAGAACACGATCATCTGCCTCACCTCCAACCTCGGCTCGGACATCCTCTCGCACGCGTCCGCGTCCGACCCCGAGTCCGGCGCGATCGCGCCCGAGGCGCGCGCGGAGGTCCTCGAGCGCACGGCGGAGTACTTCCCGCCCGAGCTGCTGAACCGGCTCGACTCGATGCTCGTGTTCAACAAGCTCTCGAAGGCGTCGATCCTCCGCGTCGTCGACCTCCGCCTCGCGGACGTCGCGGAGCGCCTGCGGCATAGGCGCATCGTGCTCGACGCGGACGCGGGTGCGCGGGAGTGGCTCGTGAGGGAGGGGTACTCGGAGACGTATGGCGCGCGGGCGATCGCGCGCATCGTGAGGACGGAGGTGCTCTTCCCGCTCGCGCAGAAGTTGCTGAAGGGCACGATCAGGTGCGTTTCTGTTTCTTCCGCTTGTCGTTGATGTTGATCCGCGGTTACTGACTGTGAGCTGGGGTCTGCACAGGGACGGAGATACGGTGCAGATCCGTGCGTCGGAGGACGGGAAGACACTCGAGATCAAGGACAATCATCCTCCCGACCCGACGATCGCGGCGAGTGCGACGCCTGTCGAGGCTTCGACGTTGGAGAATGAGAAGGAGGGCGAGGTGATGGAGGTGTCGTAAGGGTGGGTGTCGACGATGTCTCGGGTCCATCTAGCAAACAGCCTCATGCATACGAATGGATATCACTAGACAACACCGGTACTCTAGTATGGTTCCCGATACTCGGATAATTAGGATAATCACCTCTCAATTGTAGCAATAGCGCATATACTCTACGCACAAATGTATCCACACCCCACTCATAACCTCATTGACAACAAGGCGAGCGACACAGCTTCACCACAGGATGCGGGATTCCGCCGTTAGTCGCGCGCCAGACAAGTTGCGAAATGCTGTGGCGGGCGCTTGCGCACGGCCACCACTGCCTCTCGCTTTGCTTCCTTTCATCTCGTTCATCTCCTTCCGTCGTCAGTTACAATATTCAATAATGATAGACCCTCTTCCTGCTTCGGTGACTAGATCGTAGGGCGATAGACCTAATGATCGCATTGTAGGCCATGAATAGGAGTCCCTCTATGGTTGCAACTTCGTCGTTCCACTGCGCGTCTTGCCCGGTCTCGTCCTCCCAAATCGCTGCCAGGAGCTCTCGAAAACTGAGGAGCTCAGCCCTGCGTGTTGTTCAAGCTTATTTCCGGCGAACACACTTGCGATCAGAGTCCGTGACGAATTCAGAGCTACACTTCCCTTCCTACTTAAGGCCACTACCTTTCGACATTTTTCGTCCCCATGGGGCGGTCATTCCGAGGCTGAGAGTGACGCCCACGCCGAAACATGAGGGCCACCACAGGTGTCTGGGAGATTGAACTTCGCTTCAGCCTCCGATTCCGCTAGCACCTCGCGCGCGGCCATAACCTCTTGCGGTTCTTGCGCTCGAACTCCACCCCAGAGCGACCAGCCTCAGGCCAAATTCTTTGGGATCTTACTCACTGTGACTACGCCTTCCGGCAGTTGCAGATCTCCTTGGCAGACTTCTTCCTCGACCCCTAGCTGCCAATCGTCGGACGTCCGCGTCCGCGTCACCGTCAGCACAACTACCAACGACCACAGATATGGCTACTCGCGCGCACCTGGAACTGACACTGCTTGCCATGCATCAGCGCGGTTTCATGTTTGATAGCGGACATCGCCTTCACGGTGCCTGCGCCCCGAGTCCTTGAGCTTGAGCGCCGCGCTCGACTTTGCGTGGAACGCGCATCGCATCCCTCCGCGCGATAGCCGGTGTATTCGCAGGTGTACACTTCTGCCTATGTTGATATAGGGCTACATCTCAGCTCGTTCGGGACGTCGTTTCGGAGGGCATGCCACAGAACCTGAGCGCGGTACATACCTCTACGCGCGGCGGACGATTCAGAGCAAGCCGAAGTCGACTCCCGAGCCTTCGTCGACCTCACTCAGCACTGGCGTCAAACTCGAATGCTGGCGGTTTTGTTGGCGAGGTGCGTCCGCCACATTGAGCGACCTCGATCGGGGGTACCTGCTGCGGTGTGGCCTTTCTGACTTTGGGACATCCTCCCCGTTTCACTGTAGCTTGTCCGTACCTATCGAAATGGGTACTTGAGTGCTTGCTGCAGAGACGGCGGGGGTTCAGTTGGGGTGTGTCGGACTCCGAGGCCGCAGGTGTGAATCGTTCGCCTTGCTCCTGAGTCGGCAGTAACAGTCTCCGTCCGCATTAATAAATTTTCGGAGCGCTAGCAGCGGCTCTAACTTGAAACGTCCACCTGGCACCAAGGAGGTGGCAGCCCCATATTAAATAATGGACCTCGCGGCTCCTCGCGGTTCTCTCCTCCTCGGCCGGGCTTCGGTGCACTTGGGCTTGATGGAAGTGCATCGCAACCTGCGTATGATCGCCTCGCTAGTCGCGGGTGTGGAGCCGGAGCCAGCGTGGCCAGGACGATGATGTCGCGACTCGACGAGAGTGAGCTCGAGCAGTGATCCCAGCACCACGCTCATCATGTCCGACTGTGCGTTCGCTGATGCGCACCGACCGAGCCTGTCCTCCAGCTCTTGGCATGGTATGCCCGGCGCCAATTGCTATCCCGAATGCTGCTGCAATGAGCGGGAGCAGTAACAGGCAGTAACCGTCAGGTGGAAGCAGGTGGAGCCAGGACCTTGGAAGATTGAGATGCCCCAAGCCAGTATGGGAGGTCGGCGGTGGCGATGACCCGACGGCCCAGAGGAACATCGCCACACGGGGGCCGATTGATAAACGCAGAAAACATACCTCAAATGGTATCGGTAGCAAATGCTAGCGTGTGGCACGATCAATCAATGCAAGCCAAGACCAGCCTCGGGCGCTCGCGGATACATGCACCGCGCGCTCAGGGCGCTCGGGGCGTCGGGATCGTCAGCGCCCCCCTTAGCCTCGGGGCCACACATGTCTCAGTCCGGTAGTCTCACCCGTACTTACTCGACGCTCAACAGACCGTTTGCTCTGCTGCGCCACAGTGTCCTTCGACCTGCCTTCAGACGGTCGACACCTATCCTCCAAACCTATGTTTACATTTGGCTTACATTTCCAGCGCCGAACAGGGAGGAGAGTTCGCGATGGATGGTCAATGCAGTGGGAGGGGCATGGTGCCTGATTTGCGCACTGTGCGGCTCGCGAATATCCAGATCTGGCCCCGATCCCACCTCATGCGTCATACTGCCCGCTCCGCTGAAACCTGTCCGTCCACGCGCATCACCGCCCCGAACCTTCGCGCGCGGGCGGAACGTACTTATATAAGGGCCCTCGCCCCGTCCTCGATTCCCCGTGCCGGGTGCCCCACATTTGTGCTTTCTCTCCTCTCCTTCGTTTCTTCCTCTTTTTTCTTTCTTCGCTTGTGCTGCGCACAGTAACCTTTTTTTGACATTTCCCTCCAACCAACCATGAACCGCATCGTCTTCTTCGCGCTCTCCCTCTCCGTCCTCCTCGCGCTCTTCGCCGGGGTCGAGGCCATGCCCGCTCTCTCGAAGCGCACGTCCGCGAGCGACGTGAAGGCGTACCTCGCCGCGCACAACACCTTCCGCGCGAAGCACGGCGCGGCCGCGTTGAAGTGGAACAACACCCTCGCCGCCGCCGCGCAGAAGGAGGTCAACCGCTGCGTCTTCAAGCACTCGGGCGGCATCTTCGGCCCCTACGGTGGTGCGTCCCCTTCCCTTTCGCCTTTGCCCTTGTCTTAGGCTACGTACACGTGCTCACCCCCAACGCAGAGAACCTCGCGGCCGGGACGGGCAACTTCAAGATCGAGGACGCGATCCGCTCGTGGACCAACGAGGCTCGTGAGTACTAGTACTTCCCCAACACTAGGGCTTAGGTGCGCGCAGGGATGCTGACCGGCCGCTGCAGCCCAGTACAACCCGAAGAGCCCTGTGCCGTCGCACTTCACCCAGGTCGTGTGGAAGGGCAGCAAGCAGGTCGGATGCGCCATCAAGGAGTGCTCGAACATCTTCGACGCCAAGTACGGTGTAAGTTGTCTTGCGTCTCTCGTCTGCGCACGTTGGCTCACGTTGATCGTCGTACAGGTTGCCAAGTTCTACGCATGCGAATACTACCCCGCCGGAAATGTCATTGGTTACTTCCCGTGCGTGTCGTCTCTCTCTCTCTCTCTCTCTCTCTCTCTCGTCTGCCCGCTTGCACGCGTTGCTCACGGCCCCTCGCATCGCGTCCAACAGGAAGAACGTCAAGGTCTAAGCCTCGGCCTTGGTGCCGCCACATGCGGCCACACATCACGCCAAGGCCCAGGGACGGGGACGGTGATAGGTGTGATACCGCTATCACCGCCACCGACGATCCAGAGGAGAGGTCACGACGAGTCCCAACATCCAGTCGTGGCAGTGATAGCCAGTCGAGACGCGCCCTCGTTGTGTTCGTGCACTGTACTGTACTTGCGCGCACATCAGGAATACACGAGACTGTCTCACCCACCAATTCCTTCCTTCTCTGTTGCGTGGCACCTCTCTTCCTGAGCTTCCCGCAAGGACAGTGTAAGTACTATACACATTGAACACGACTTCGATGCACCGTGGCATGGAATAACCACTACAAGGGATGCCACAAACACGACCCCCGCCCGCCCGCCGTCGGCCAGAACCAACGCAAAGTCACTGCACCGGTACCCTACCCCCGCGATCGCTTCCGGAACAACACGCGCGTCGTCGGCGCAGGCACCGCCGCCATCGCGACGAACACGTCCGGCTCGCGCGCCCCGTCCCCGCCCAGCCGCAGGTCGTAGTTGAGCACGACGTACGCGAGCATCGCCTTGAGCTCGTTCGCCGCGAAGTACCGCCCCGGGCTGCACCCCACGTCACCCGTGTCAGTGCTCAGCGCTCACATTCTCAACCGGTACCGGATGAGGAAGCGACTCGCAGATCGCAGGAGGGGGGGGGGGCAGGATTAAGCAGTGGTACGCACCACGCATGCGCCCCATGCCCAAACGGCACGTACTCCGGCGACGTGCTCGTGAACTGCTGCCTCGCGCCCGCACCTTGCCCGGTGGTAGAACGCAAGCGCGCGTAGCGGAACGCGTCGAACGCGTCCGCGTGGTCGAGGAGCGCGCTGTCGTGGTGGGTCGCGTACGCGGCGACCTGGACGAGCGTGCCGCGCGGCACGTGCGTCCCGTCGCGCAGCGTGAGGTCTTTCATCGCCTTGCGGCCCATCGCGACTGGCGCGCGCGGTCGTGTGGGTTAGTCGTGTGTATGGGGGAGGGGTGTGTGAGTGCAGGCGAGAGGAGTGTAAGTGCGTGTGTGCCCAGGTGAGAGGAGAGGCGGAGGAGAAGAGAAGGAGGAGAAGAGGGAGAGAAGAGGAGGGAGGGGGCTCACGGAGGCCGATGCCGTGGAAGCGGAGGGTCTCGCGGAGGAGGCTGTCGAGCATCCACATGTTCGCGAGCGCGGCGCCCGTCCAGCCGTCCGCCGCGATGCGCTTCTCGATCTCGTCCCTCAGAGGCTCGACTAGCTCGGGCTGCTCTGCGAGGTGGGTGAGTGCGTGCGTGATGGTCTAATGCCCGGTAAGTCAATCGGTTAGTTGGTACAGTATATGCGCTGACTACGGTATATGGGAGCACTGGCACTGACGTTGGACGAGGTGTGGATGGCGGCGAAGTTGAGGGTGAGCAGGCGCTGGGCGATCGCGAACACGGTCTCGTTCTTCGACGTCGCCTTGTCGAGGAGGAACTGCAGCAAGTCGGTCTGTGGGGTGGGTGTTATCAGCGAGCGGCGCGCTTCATAAAACAGAACATCGCATTTACGCACCGGCTTGTCGTTCCACCCTTCCCCGAGGTCTGCCGCAGCCCTCTGGCGCTCCTCGATGATGGGCCGAAGGAACGGCACGGCGCGTGCGGTATCCTGCTTCACCAGGTTGTAGAACAGCGCGACGATCCTATTTGTTCTTTAGTGATAATGAACGGCACATCCGAGTTATAACTTGAATGGCGCGAACGCACGGTTTAAGGAAACCAGGGAAGAGGCGAAACACGATCACGCTCTTCATGAAGTCCACCGCGAAGTCGACTGCGAGACTCAAGTACTCCTCGTTGCGACCTGCGAAGCGGAGATCGCCTCAGCCGCGAACTCGGTTTCGGAGACAGGCTTTCTTCTTACACAACGGAAGGCCAACAAAGGCCCGGTTGCTCACGCGAGCGATGATCTTCTGCATGACCGGCATGACCTCCACGCTCGTCCACTCTGTGACGCCGTCCAGTGAGTATACGCGCAGCTAACGAACAGCCTGAGTGCGTCCTCCTACCGTCCTCTCTGGTCACGATATGATCCTTGACGGCGACCGTGACCTCGTCGATGACGTCCGGGAGCACGGCCGGGAGCTTCCGCGTGAGCTTCTCCTTCACCACCTCGACGTGGTACTCGTCCGCCAGGACCTCCGGCTCGAAGATATACCTCGACTGAAGCGTCTGCCAGTGCGCCGTTGCCACCCCCCACGCCCAAGTCAGCCTCGCCCGCTCAGGCTCATCCAGCGCGGCGCGTCCCCGGACATTGACGACTACGACGACACGGACGCGCAGCCGTGACGCACCTCTTGGGACCCCCCGGGGGCGGACAGCTCCTCGTCGCCGCGCTTCCGGAGCTCCTCGACGAGCTCGCGCCCGGACACGACGACCATCCACCGGTCCAGCGCGGGGATCTTGAACGTCCCGGCCGGGTACTACGACCGTCACGGTACAGGTGAGCCGAGCTCCGGGGGCCCGAACAGGATCCGGGTCAGAGAAGCTAGTTGAGACGTGCCTTTCTGTACCCTTCCTCGAGCACGTCCCTGCAGTCCCCCAGCATGCGGAAGGCGGCGAGCCAGGACAGGCCCGGGAGAGAGGACGCGCCGACGGTGGGGATCGCGCGGAGCTGTGGGCGCAGCACTCGGGCTTTAGCGCTTAGCACTGGGCTGGGGTAAGAGCGTAGAAGGAGGATGACGGTGCTTACGGGGTCGGTGTACCATCGGACGGCGTAGGCGGCGATTCCTACGGCGAGAAGGGCGAGCGCGACCTGTCTGTAGTCGTCCATGGGAGGCGAGATGGGGTATCGGTATCGCGCGGACAGGAGGTGAGTGCGGGGATATTTAGGGGTGCAGCCGTGGGTCTCTGGCGGGGCGCCCGGGGACGCACATTTGTTAGAGTTGAGCCACATTGTGGGGTATCTGTAATGAGGGCATTTTTACGGTGCAGAAGAGAAGACGACGGTTCTCGTCGCTTTCGCGGGCGGTATCCGAGAGCTTCTTGACGTGCGGACATGTGGCGAGGCACCACTTCGAGGCCTCATACACATCTGCAGGATGGAGGAAGGTGTCAGTCACTTCCTGCAGAAGTTCATGTTCGAGTAGGTAGTGCGCTTACAGTGGTTATAAGAAGGCGTCGGAGTTCAAGTTCTCGCAACAGCCAGCGGCACTGGGACCTCCGACACCAGCGCTGCCGTTGCTGAGCTGCTTCTATTCCGGTGTGAGACCGACCTGTCGTTACAGCATTATGTGGCTGAATATATGACCGCGAGGACTTGTTCACAGGGATAGCCGGTGCAGAAAGAACGGGCATGGCGGATAGGACTCCGGGGCTAGGCTGAATCGATCCGACATTAGCGCTGAAACGGCAAAAGCCGGAAGGTTTATTACAACTCAGCAAAGCATCGGAGCGCTAACTGTATTTCGGACATTCAATACCTTTCAACATCAGCGTCGACGTCAACTTCCTTCGTTGTTCGACTCCTGCTACTGCTGTCGCTAGCAGGCTATCCATCATCCCACCTCTCTATATGCGCTCATTTGTCTTCAAGTTAATAACACACGAACAAGACGTAAGGTATACCCAAATATTCCGTTCGAAGATCTAGTCCACAGGGCGTCGAAGGCAGCTAACGTTAACTTTGAACTAGGCTGCGTTGCAAGAATCCCTTGTAGGTGACAAGCTACCCGCAGATTGCACATCGCCCTCATGGCTGACTGCTAGGTATCTAAGAGTGGTGCTTGATATCTTCGTGCACCATCCTCGTTGGTATCGGCAGACCCTGTGAAGACAGTCCAGGTCCTTGTTATGGTAAGTACATACCCGACCACGTTGCTATGAGCTCGGGGAAAAGCCGAATGTCTCCCACAGAATGTCGTTGTGGCCCCTCTTAAGTGGTCCCTATCTCTATCAAGAACCTTCGGAGGTGACGCTCGCGAAGGGCCTTCCAGACGCGCTGGCCTCCACCCCACACTCCCCCCACATACCCAGCGATCAATACTCTCGAATACATGGGCTTCGCTCTCTAGAAGCCACACGTGTCCTTCCTTGAATGGACCACTGCTGGACCATCATAACCGCGTCAAGTCGCTGTGCCATTCATCGCAGGTGAGTGCTCCCGCACATGTCTTGTACCACGAATAATGACGTCCCCGGGCATTTCGACCATCACACACGTTCCCCACCACACCACCTTGCAGGCCAGCACGATGAGTCCTTCGTGCCTCGTATGAAATGAGATTGAGAGAAGCCTCTCGGCCAACGTCCCGACTAGCGTCGGCGCTATGCAGAAGCTCAACGTTCCCCGTGCATGGTGCGTGCCCTCATCTGAGTCGTCTTCCAGTCCGTCACGGGTTAACGGCCAACCTGTTGACCCGGAAAATCTCACTCTCGCTATCCTTCTAGCTCTGGGAGGTTCTTTGCGTCGAACATGCTTAAGGCCGTTCTCGCACACATCCTCCTCCGCTACGACCTGAAGTTCGCGGGCGACGGGGCGCGCCCCCCGAACGCGTACGTCTCGCTGGCAGTCGTGCCCGCGCGGAACGGCCGTGTCCTGTTCAAGAAGCGTGAGGTATAGGTATCAGTTTGACCTGGGGGTGGAGCGATTGCGCATATATATATGTACTTACATTTCGGCGGATATGCCGGGATATCGTTGTCCTCAGAACACGCTCGACTTCGAACTTGTACTGCACCCTTATAGCAGGCTTTATAGGGCAACCGGACTAGACAGCGCCTCGTACCCCTGCTTTGAGCGTATCTTCAACATTCTACACATCCGCACTTTATATCTCAATCATGCGACCATCGACGACGCGCCAGTCATTGATTGAGAAGAGGACGAGGATGGACAGGTCTGTAGTAGTTTGCGCATGTCGACCTTCGTCAGCGTGCCCGGGCGCCGAGTCGACCAGGACTCTCTCAATCATTGAGCTGGCCTACGCATGAGTCAGGAATGGTCATAAAACGAGAACGAGCTCTACGCGTGTCGACGCGAGAGCAGACGTAGACATTGGGAACGGTGCCTCAAACTTGTTCCCAGACCGTAGAGGACAACTATATTGTAAGGCGTCGTCCGAAGTTTGTTTATTTATTTCATTCGCGCAGCTACCGTCACTCCTGACTCCTAAAGCGACTAATGAGCTATCCTACAGACCTTGCGAGACGACAAAACCTGAACCAATGATACACTCTCGACTCCGTGTACGGTCCTGCAGAACTTGACTACCGTGAGCATAGGAACAGCGAAATCGAGACGAGACGTCCAGGAATCAGTGTCGTAAAGCAACAGATAATAACCACCTCGACCTACCTTCCCGGAATCAAACTGACCCTCCGCGTTTTTTGAAAAGGATGCGGCCATGCGGGGCAGGCATGATGCTTGTCGCCGTGTAGACGTCCGAGGGGCGCGACCCGTCCCCGCCGAGCTTCATGTCGTAGTTGAGGACGATGCACGCAAGGATCGCCTTCAGCTCGTTCGACGCTAAGTATCTCCCGGGGCTGCGAGAGCATTAATATTCTCAGCACCACAATGCTAATTTTATTCATCTGACCCGAATCCGAGACTCGAGACGCACCACGAGTACTGGCCGTAGCCGAACGGGATATACTCCGCGGACGTGGTCGTGAAGAGGCACTTCGCGTTTGCGCTCTGGCCATCTGACCCGCTGCCAGCGATAGGACGCATGCGAGCGAAGCGGAACGGGTCGAACGTGCGTGCATTGTCGCACAATGCGCCGTCGTGGTGCATCGCGTAAGCCTGGGCGGTCAACAAGGTCCCCTCGGGGATGCGGGTCCCGTCGCTGAGCGTGATGTCCTTCACCGCTATCCGTCCCATCGAGACTGGTCGCGGGCGCCACCCGGGGAAGGCATTCAAGCGGTCACTCATAACGGAAGTAGTGCATAGAGATGGGATGTGCTTACGCAGGCCGACTCCATGGAAGCGGAGGATCTCGCGGAGGAGGCTGTCGAGCTTCCACATCTTGCCTAGTGCGGTGCTCGTCCAGCCGTCCGATGCGACATTCGCTTCGATCTCGTCCCTGAGAGGCCCGACAATCTCTTGCTTCTCAGCGAGGTGGTAGAGAGCATGAGTGGCGGTCTGAAAAGACCCCGGATCTCGAGGAGTCATGCATGCGATGTAGAAGGCGCGCGTAGTCCGGGTCTGCAGCGCGCACACTCAATACTCACCATCGACGTAGAGTCGATAGACACAAAGCTGATGAGTAGCAGTCGCTGAACAACGGTGAATATTGGCTCATTCTTTGCTGTGGCCTTATCTAAGAAGGATTGCAGAAGGTCATTCTACACACTGATATCAGTAAGGTTTACTATGCTTCAGAGTACCCCGCACTAACCGGCTTTTCGTTCCATCCTTCTCCCAGCTCCACCACGGCTCTCTGACGCTCCTCAATTATGGGCAGTAGGTAGGACACAGCCCGGTAGGTGTCCTGTTTTAGAACGTTGACGAATAATGCAACAATACTGCAGGCTAGTTAATACAGAGCCCATGCTTAAGTTGCAGCGTTTTTACGGCTTACGGTTTCAGAAAACGGGGGAAGAAGCGAAGTATGAACGTGCTCTTCATGAAGCCTGCAGCTAAATTGAATACAAGGGCGAGGTAATCTTCGTCGCGACCTATATCGAAATCAAACTCGGTGGCTGACATTGCCGGGAGCACTGCGAGAGAACACTCACACAAGGGAAGACCGACGATCGCTCGGTTGCTAGCACGAGCGACAATCCTCCGCATCGCCGGCATGACCTCCACGCTACTCCACTCTGTTGAACAACCCGTTCCGAGGGTTAGCATATCCTGCATCCATAGACTGCGGATACAGCGGCGGCATCACCGTACCATTCTCGTCCGCGACAGTATGATCCCCGACAGCGACAGCTACCTCGTCAATAACGCCCCGAAGGATAGTCGAACGCTTTCGCACGAGCATCTCCTTCACCGCAGTCACATGATACTCATCTGCCAAGATAGAAGGCTCGAAAAGGTATCTCATTTGCATGATCTAAGGGCAGTATCGTGGACCCGCCTTAGCTCCACCTCGATCGATAATCCCATCCCGCATGAAGACTGAAAAAAAGAGGTACTTACCTCCTGGATTGCGTGGGGGCCCGACAGCTCGTCCGCCCGTTTCCTAATCCCCTCCACATGTTGCGGCCAGAGACGACGACCATCCACCGGTCAAGGTAAGCTATCTTGAACGCCGAGCCGGCGTACTGCACGGGAACATGTTACAGCACATCATCCCCTGAGGGGAGTCGCCAGGATGACGACGAAGAACGAGACGCACCTTCCTGTAAGCCTCCTCCAGCACGTCCCTGCAGTCTCCCCGCATGCGCCATGCGCCAAGATAGGACAGCACTGGAAGGGATGACCCGCCAACGGTGGGGATCGCGCGTAGCTGTAAGGAAGTACTGAGCGAATAGTCCGAGGCGCGGCATTGATGTGCTTACGGGGTCGTTGTACCATCGCACGACGTAGACGGCGACGATAACGGCAAGGCAAGCAGATACGATGGCCAGGTAGTCGTCCATCTGGGGTGGCAGGGTATGCGTGCCTCGCTCGAAAGCAGGCAACCTGGAGAGTATTTACAAGGGTAGCCGTGGGAGACCCAAGCCAAGGGAACGGGTGGCGCACCTCACGTCGAGAACACCCCAGGGTGATAAGAGAGGGTCTTTCTGAAATCAGGCAGCTGAATATCCATCCTTAGCAGCGACGTTCGGCGGACGTTCCTACCCTTCGCGAGCAGACTTTCTGGACCTCTTCGACACTCATAGAGAGTAATGGAGGCCGAAATGGCATTCTGGGGAAAACACTGAGCCTCGTTGAGCCGGAATTCAAACGAGGGCAGTAATATCCTTACCATGAACAGGCCCGCCGCTTCTTTGTATCACGAGGCCGCGCGCGCTCTGCCCGAGGCCGAAGCGGAGAAACAAGTCCGGAGAGGGACGCCGCGGAACTGTTTCGTACTCCGTGAATCAAATGCGGGATAGCGGGTGCATCGCGCACTCACAAGATTAGTGTACCGCCGCACAGCGTACACGACAAGGACCCGCTCAGCGCGGGCGACTGACACGCCCTTGAGGCCGGCGGCGTCCATCCGAGCAAGACGACCTACGTGGTGATATAGATATATGCTAGTGGAAATAGTAGAGGTCAGCTCCGGATGCATGCATACACACGGCGGCAGCGGCGGTGTGGGCTGGCTCACCGACAGTGCGGCGAACGTGCTTGAGCTTGAGCTACATCTGAACACGAATGGCGGAGGATGCACGGATACTTAACACCTATGAGCGACGAGACAATGGCAAATCTGGTGTACAGGGGGGTGCGCGCCGTTACCGATTACCATTCAAGTCTTCCCGGCCGTCGATGTTGGAACAGAAAGCGCATTGACATTCTCGTGGATCAGCCGATGAAGAGGTAGTCTGCCGAATGAGTTTAACCCCTATCTCACGGATCAGCTGCGTCGAACACCGGAAAGCAAGTCGAACTCTTACACTGTACAGAGGATGACAGCATAGTACGACCGCCTTCACCACGTTAAGCCCGACGGACTGCACTATCTACGTTCCTAGTTCCTTGCGTAATATCGACATCCTTACCCTTGCATCTCGACCTCCGAGGGCACATCTCCCACGTCAAAGTGCTCGAAATGTTCGAAGCTTTTCGCATTTTCGACCTTTCGAACGTCCAATCAGCATATAACGACGCATAAGCCCAGTAACGCGTACCCACCCAATCAATGAGGACCCCAAGGATCCAGTCGAGGTTCTCCAAATCCTCTCCCACGTGGAAGACCTCAGTTCTAGCGTAGCATGCGCGCGCGCTCCTGCTCGGGTTCTGGCCGCCGCGCCGGTACGCGAAGAAGACCCAGTCATCGCCAGTCGTCACCCCGCCCCTCATCACCTCCTCGCCCCTGCCACCGGCGACCGGGAAAACGTGCACGTGAGACAACGAACACGCGGATAGGATGATGAATGCAGGATCATCTCAGGCTCACGCAAATTTGCACCACGACGCCGCGGCGAGCACGCACTGCAGGACCCCGTCCTCGAGCCGGACCCGCGTTCGCGCGACGAAGATGTTCACAGACCCGCGCGTCCTGTACCACTCCGGCTTCAGCCAGTCCCCAGGGGAGGGGAGGGCCACCCCAGCTAGCGTCGTAGCACCGCACACATGTACAACGAGGAGGAGGAGTGAGCGCTCTGATCCATGCGATCGAGACGAAGCTTAGCTTTTTCGGTTCAACTGACCCGGCAGGGGATACTTCGCGAGGACGTAGTCGGCGAGTCCGCCGAATTTGGGGTTGGGGTTGGGGTTAACGTTGTTGGCCGGTGCGTCCAGCTGGACGGTGTCGAGCGGGACGTCGGGGACGACGTAGACCGAGTGGGGCCCGGGCTCGGACCGGCCCTTGGGCGTGAGGAGGGCGGCTACGTGGAGGAAGAGTATGTCTGCGACGAGTCGGCATCCCCCTTCCGTCTGCCGCGAGCGGTGGACATCACATCAGCCGCTGTTCCAGGTTGCGGTAGCGGTCGCGAGGGACGGCCGGAAAGAGGGGAGCGATGGAGCTTGCAGCAGCGCGCTCCAGATCCAAATCCTCGTTGAGCACTCACCGAGCGAGATACGTGTCCCAACGCGAGCCTGAGGAGCTCCTTCGTCGTCTCCAGCGCCAGGCAGTCGTCCTCGGCACCGGTCTCGACGGCACTGGCGCAGCCGCGGACACGGGCTCTCTCCTTGCCGCCTGGTTTGAACGCGAGCCAGCGGACGGCTGCGTCCATCTCCACGCGTGCTTGAGCCCGTTTCATGTTTTGCAGAACTGTGTCCTGGGAGGAGGCGAGGATGAGAGCGGCTTAATCTCCGATATTCATATTCTGGAGGGATGGGGGCGGGGGGGGGGGGTCAAAAAGAGACGAACTGGAGAGATCGTGGCAGCCAGAGCTTGAGCGAGCTGGATGGCTTCGAGGGACTCGGCATCCTGCGGATCCAGCGTGGCTATGAGCTGGTCGAGAAATTCCAGCACAATCTGAATGTCGGTATCTGAGGAATATGTGGCGGGTGTTGGGGGTGGGGAGGGATACATGGTAGAGCTGGACAGGGTACGGAGGGAGGACGAGTGCCAGCGTGGAGAGGACCTAGTGAGCAGTGGTTGGCGAACAGCTCCGGCTAATGTTTATCCTTCGCAATGACGTCTTCCTACGAGGAAGGGGAATGACGGAGACGGCGATCGTCTCCGGCTGCATACAACGTCAGAGGGCTGGCCATCGAGACTCGAGGAGATCGAGGAATGATACCGTCATTCTGGTCCACCGCATACCTTCCGGAAAGGCCACCGCTGAAGGAGGTGAGATTTTCGAGTACTTAGCATACTTGAAGCTTTCACCTCCAGCTTTCGAGCACTGGGTCGAGGAGTCCGAAAGAAAAGAAGAGACGAAAGCTGGCAGTGGCGATGCACTGCTCAAGCGCTCAACCTCCTATCGGCATTCGCCGGGAAGGGTTCCCAGTGTGTTTGAAGCGCCCGAATCGCCGTTTTGAACTTGAACGTCACGGTGATTGATACCCGTTTTCTATTCCAGTAAACCGATCGCGGGGTGCCCCCTATGAGCTACATAAAGATGTAAGGAATGCCACCGTTATGCCCTTATTTTGCATACTAACCCAACCGCCGCCGCCCACTGCTCCGACAGCCTGCCAACTTGTGTTCTCTACCCCAGGTCTCTTCCAACCCTCGCTAGTCAGCGCCTAAACCTATACTACCATGTCCCAGGAGCCGAAAAAATTCAAGATCGCGGAACTACCGTCGACCCCCTCCCGATCGGTCATCAATGCCCTACAAATCATCATAGATCGTTTGGGACCGCGGGATCCCGACTCGTCGACTCAGATGGCCCAGCTCTCCAGCAATTTTGATTCCTTGAACATCTCCCGCGGGTCTCAATCGTCTCTCCTCCCGCCCTTTTCACGCCCCAGCCAACCGGACGCTCGCTCTGCTCAAGTCGTGAACTTGGCCCAAGCGCTCACTGCCAAGCTGCAGCGTCATCTGGTCCGTCCTTGGCAGGCTGCCGTTCCTTTACACATCCGCGTCTTCCGGTGCTCACGATATGATGGTATAATCTAACTCAGCGTAAACGAGCGACCGAATACCACTACGCGGCCCTCCAAGCCTTCCTTCCGTGCAATGACCTGCCCGGCCATAGCCTGAAGCTCCGATGTCTCCCCTTCAAGCCCGATGGCAAGCAGCGTGCTCGCGAGCGCGGCGCGCACGAGGTCGAGGGGAACCCCCTCACGCTCGAGATGACGGAGCACCTGGTCAACCTCGCGTATCGCCACACATCACACAACGTGAGTATCGGACGTACCTGCACGGACACCCTATCTCTGACTCTGACGGGGAACCAGACCGACCTGGGCTTCCGCCTCGTCACGGAGATCATCTTGCTCCGTCTCGCAGCCGTTCTACGCGCATCCGCCGAGTCCGACGACATCCGCCTCCTGACGGACTGCCCAGTCCGGGCTGTCGAGCTGCCGGGGGAAGACCCCAGCCAGCTGTCCGGCGGCGTCGTCGACTACATCCTCGCGAAACACCAACACCGCGCCCCACGTAAGTTCATCATCGACTTCAAGTTCTCTCGCGCGAACGCTTCGTCCGTTGACGATCGACTCTCGCTCTCTTTGTTCTGGTTCTGGAAGGGACGTCAACAGCAGCGGGCACACTGGCAGAGGACATCGCCGGGACTCTGCCAAGCTTCCAGAAGATCGGCGCCGCGAACATATTCTACGTAAGCTCGGTCCTGGAAGTCACGTATGGCCTCCCTCAGTGCGCCCTCACCGCGGCGTCGTGGTGTCGCCAGTCGGGGTGACTTGCCTCCAGCTCCGAATCCCCACTATCCCACGCCTTCCTCCTCTGCTCCGCTTTGAATTTTGACTACGAATTCTCCTGCCGTAGCGGTCAGGAGGCGATGCGCGCCGCGGTCACCAACGGCGAGTCCTGGCTGTTCCTCGCGTACAAGCGAAGCGCGGAGTCGCCGGGGGCGGGCTACTACGCGGCGAGCGAGCTCTTCGACGTGCGGGTCGCCGAGGACACGCTCCACGTCGACTGGATCCTCGGCGTCCTCATCGACTGGGTGCGTGCTGCTCGAGGCTCCTTCCCTGCGCCCACGCCGCCCCTATATATCTCGCTGTACGACGCTGCGACGCTGACGAACGAGAGGCAGGTCGAGAACACGGGAAATTGCGATGCGTTCGAGTACTTCGAAGACCCGGCGTGGGACATACCTGCCCGGCGCTGAAGCGGAAGCGCCAGTACAGAGAGTGGAGATCACGACGGAGAGCAAGGTGATGTTTTGGGCGAGCGCAGTTCGAAGTTCGAACTCAGGCTCATCCCGTCTGTGCATGCAGCCCGCGCGGAGTGCCGTCGTGGTAGTTCAAGCAGGTGGTGACAAACTTAAAGTCGGTCGCCGTCCTGAGAGCAGACTCGGAAGGCGGACCTCAGTGGCATAGAGTGTCGAGTAGTAGTAGCAGGATGGGCACGTTCTTGGAAGAATGGAGACTGAACAGATGAAATGTCACGGTTAACATTTTGCCCTTGTTCGATGGGCTCCGACTCGGGGGTCGGTCGCTAGCGCTCACACTCGGGCCAACTTGAATGGCTAAGGTGCTTACTGTAATATTAATTCTGATTTGGGCGCACATGCGGTAACCCCCTCGCGCACTTAGCCTGAACGACCGCTACGCCAACGACACCATCTCCTCTGCGGAAATCGGCTCGCCTCCCGGACATCATGCAGCGAGACCACTGGTCGTTCGGAATCGGGCATGTTTGTCCTTCACCTACGCCGGATCGCCCTCCCACCCCCTGCTGCCTGCCTTTGAATCAAACCTTGCCTCGCTAACCGCGCTTCCCCTTTTCTTTAATCATTCCCCGCCCATTGCCATGAAGTACCCCCCCCCACCCACCACCACCCCCTTGCGTCTCGCCGCGCCCGCTGAAGTGTCCTACGTCCGACATACCACCGTACGCATGGCCGTGTACTTTGAACGTTGCAGCCTTCCATGAGCAGGCGGCGCCTCGAATCGGACTTGTTCCCCCTCAACCCTGATCCCGTTGCGGGGACGTCGGTCTTGTACAGATGCAGATGCTCGCGGCCGGAAGACTTTGGTGTTCGAATTCACGTCGGGATTTTTCTCCAGTCAGCTTGGTGAGACTTTGGAGTACCAGCGTCGGTCATCGTCGGATGTTATTTCTTACGCGTTACAAACATGATGACTATATCCTGACAAAATAGGGCTCTATGCGCGCGACACTGGCAACTCTCCGCGCCCCTCCTCCTCCTCCTCCTCCTCCTCCATCCCGAACCAGTTAAATAGGTCCTCCGCGCCGTTTAAAGAGGACACGACCAGTCGGCGTGGGCGGCGTGCCTATCAGCGAAACGTAGACGGCGGGGGCCCGGCGCGAGCTTCACGTCATAGTCGAGGAGGATGCGCGCCAGGGTGGCCTTCAGGATGTTCGCCGCGAAGAATCGCCCAGGGCTTTTTTTCGTTTGTCGTTTGTCGTTTGTAGCGTTGACGTAGAAAATCAAGAGGTTGCAGGCGCATGGAGCGAACGAGGTAGCGATTCAAATTCTGGTGTTGGCGTTGAAGACCGTGACACGGGGTACGCACCATGTGGCGGGGCCATGCCCGAAGGGGATGTACTCCGGGGACGTGCTGGTGAGCTGGTGCCGCAGGCTCTGGCCCGCGCCGCTCCGCATGCGCGCGTAGCGGAGCGGGTCGAACGTGTCCGCGCGCGCGTCCGAGTCCGCAAGGGGCGCAGCGTCGTGGTGCAGCGGGTAGGCGTTTGCGGAGAGCAGCGTCCCCGCGGGGACGCGGGTCCCGTCGTGCAGCGTGACGTCCTTGAGGGCCTTCCGCGTCATCGTCACTGCCAGTGCCACGGTCGTACAGGAAATGATCAGTCCGACTTCGAGTTCCAAGGGGGGGGGGCGTCAGAGCACGCCGTCGTAACTGGGATTTACTCACGAATTCCGGCGGCGTCGTGGCGCATGGTTTCCCGGAGAAGGCTGTCGAGCTTCCACATGCGGCCCAGCGCGGTGCCCGTCCAGCCGTCGTCGGAGATGCACGCCTGCACCTCTTCCCGGAGGGCTCCGACGAGGTCGGGGTTCTCGGCGAGACGGTAGAGCGCGTGGGCCATAATCTAGTAGAATGGGCATCGCATACGTGGTTTATCACCATTCGCGGCATGCGCGTGACATGACCATACTAGTACTTACGTTGGATGAGGTTCCGATGGCTGCAAAGTTGAAGACAAACAATCGCTGCGTGATGGTCGACGCCGTTTCTCCCCTCGGTATTGCCTTTTCCACGATCCACTGTAGCGCATCATTCTGTGGATGCTGATTAGAGGAGAAAAAGGTCTAAGAACGTATTAATGCGCCAGCTGTTGCTCACCGGCTTGTTGTCCCAGTCTTCCCCAAATTCCTCCAGCGCTCTCATACGCACCTCGATTATGGGTTCGATGTGAGACATCATTAGCGAGACATATTATTCTTCGTAGTGACGATGAAAGGTGCCACGAAACTGCATAGTTTTTCTCAAATGAGGTCGCATTACGATGCACGCAGCGGTTCGCACTCACCGTTTCAAGACATTGGGGACGCGGCGAAGTATCCCGGCCTCCTTCACCAGGCTTCCTGGGAAAACGAGGACCAGCTGGAGGTACGCTTCATCTCGGCCTATACATTAAAGTCAAGGGATGCCGACAATTACAACGAGTGCCAGCGGGATAAGGGTGCGCACACAATGGGAGGCCGACGAAGATTCTGTTGCTCGCGCGCGCGAGGATTTGAGCCACCGCCGGCATGACTTCAATGCGTGTCCATTCTACAACGTGTTATTCGAGTGAGTATTACGATTTCCACCTCGAAGGATCGCGTCAGCCTCGTACCCTTATCTTGGGTCGGGACGTTATCCTTGATCGCAACGAAAATCTCGTCAATGGCATCCGGGAGGACGCTGTAGAGCTTCTTCAAGAGCTTCTCCCTCGCGATATCCGTGTGGTACCTGTCCTGCAAAACCGCCGGTTCGAAGACATACTTGAACTGAAGGCTCTGCGACACCACCACCTTGAGCGGTACTGGCAGCGCTTGGGACCATGGTCGTCGCAACACAAAGATGCGTACCTTCCAGGTTCCATGAGGGCCGGAGAGCTCGTCATCGGGCCGTTTCCTAAGCTCCTCCACCATTCTCCTCCCAGAAAATACGACAAGCCATCGGTCCAAGGTAGCGATCTTGAAGGCCGAGTCCGGATACTGTAGACTCGCGTCTCCCTGAAGTCGCTGAGGGTGCGAAATGCGCTCAGATAAGAGAGTCCTGAGAGAGAGGATCCGCCGACAGTGGGGATCGCGTGTATCTACCGGCATCAGTCAGTCGACGCAACGGATTGCGGCTAGTATCCCGTACTTACAGGATCAGTGTACCATCGGACAGCATAGATAACAATGACCACCGCCACTAATGCGAGCACGGTCGGCTGGAGGTCGTCCATTCGGGAGTGGGGGCGGAGGTATGTATGTATGGGGGCTGAAGAAAGGTTGCAGCTCCGAAGCGAAGCATAAATACGGTCCCCTGCCTGGAAGATCCGGACCAAAGGGAGCAGCACGCCGAAATGGCGACCAAGTTGCTTGAACACTTCAAACCTTAAGGCACGCCGGAGTGCGGAGAACGCATCCTTCTAAAGGATGAGGCGGGTATGAGTTACCCCTGCGGGGGAATCCTCCTTCTGCCTGCTTAAGTAGAGGAGACGTATTAACATACATACACATCGCTCCAGACAATGTGGCGCATATCTCACCAGGTCATCTGACGGTCAAACCTCTACAGACATCTTCGATAGATACCCCGCCGAATAACGGCAAGTCGTGGACAGGACTAGTATTCCCCGAACCGACGAGATATCGGAGTATTATGGTCATTGAACTGCGCCTGTTGATAGGGAATAATCTACTCACCGGACAAGCCGTAGTATTCTATCACTACCCACCAGATCGTACTTCCATCTCTAGTATTCATCACCAAAGCCAAGTTCCCGTAATCGCCTAACTTTCATTCATCTTCAGCTTCATCTAGACCAAGAATCTCAGACGCCCCCCGCATTCTTCCCTTCCGTCCTACTGAAACCTCACACAGACCCTTCGCGCTTCCTGAATGACACGCGACCGTGAGGTGCGGGTACGACCGCGGTCGGAGCCTCGAGGTGCGGCGGGCGAGCACCGTCCCCGCCGAGCTTCATATCGTAGTTGAGTATGATGTATACCAAAACGCCCTTCAGGATGCCCGCGGCGAAGTGCCGTCCCGGGCTGTCACGCCGCGTGAGTCGCCTCCATCTCGACGGGCTGCCCCCAACTGCACTACGCACCAGGCATGTTTTCCGTGGCCGAAGGGGAGGTACTCCGGGGCGGTGGTGCTGACCTGGTGCTTGAAGCCTTGGCCCTCGGCGCCCCGCATGCGTGCGAAGCGGAAAGCGTCGAAGGTGCCTGCGTCCGCAAAGTAGGTCTCGTCGTGGTGCTGCTGGTACGTTGCGGCCTGCAGCAGCGTGCCCTCCGGGAGCCGGGTCCCGTTGCTGAGCGTGACGTCCTTCATGGCTTTCCGTGCCAGCGTCGCTGGTTTCGCGGCGGAGGTTGGAAGTTGGAAGTTGCGACACAGTGTCAGCGATGCGCACGACGTGAGATGCGGCTGTGTCTCCGAGTCCGAGTAGGGGCGTACTTACTGTACGGGATGCCGTAGTAGCGGAGGGTCTCCCTGAGGATGCTGTCGAGTTTCCACATGTGCTTCATGGCGTCCAACGTACAGCCTCCCTTCGCGGAAATAGTCGACTGGATCTCGTCACGGAGGGACTGGAGGAGCTCAGGCTTCTCTGCGACGTGATAGATCACGTGGGTGACGATCTGAAATGGCTCCATGTGTCAAAATGGCATCGAGGTTGAATGTACATGGATACGATAACACTCACCATCGAGAAGGTGAATGAAGTGGCAACGTTGAGCATCAGCAGTCGCTGGGCAATAACGGAGAGGTCTTCTCCTTTCTGAATCGCTGTGTCCAGAATGAACTGCAACAAATCGTTCTGTTGACCGTTAATCCCAGAATGTTCCATTCCTGATTCAGATATTTCACTTACTGGCTTCTGAGTCTCTTTCTGGTCGTCACCGAGTTCCGCGAGGGCATTCATACGCTGCTCGACTACGGGTCGAAGGTAAGTTACGGCGCGACCAGCGATCTTCTTCGTCTTGACAATGAACGGCGCAATTACGCTGCTTGCTTTTTAGGACACATTGTATCCCAATCACATTTACCACTTACGATCGGATGAACTTGGGTACAAGGCGAAGAGTTTCACCATCACGAACGATTTGTCGTGTGAACTGGGCGACCAGGGAAAGATACTCTTCATTGCGACCTATAGAACACAGGTTAGGCAAGTTCAGAGACCAAGAATCCTACACGCCCACATAACGGCAGTCCAACAAATGACCGGTTGAGGGCTCGAGCGGTTACTTTATTCATGAGCGGAGTGACCGCAACCTCAGTCCATTCTGAACCACAAAGACGTCAGGAATACGACTACCACAAGTAGAAAATATGCGATCTTACCCTTCGTGTCGGTACCGAACCCCTCCTCGAGGGTGACGGCCACCTCGTCCAGAATGTCCAGAAGCATCGTGGGAAGCCTGCGCGTTAGTTTCTCCCTCACAACCTGTACGTGGTACCTGTCCGACGAGAGTTGGGGCTCCAGCGTATGCTTGCTCTGCCAAATTAGCTGCAAAGACAACCATAAACTGGGCTAAGCCGCACCCTCATGATGTAACATGGCAGGACGCGCACCTCTGCGTGAGCCCACATCAGGGACAGTTCTTCGTCCGGACGCTTCCTGACGTCCTCAACCAGTTCTGGGCCAGAAAGAATGATGAGCCAATGGCTGGCAAAGGCCAGCTTGAACATAGATCCGGGATACTGCGGAGGGGGCTCAAAATGTAAGGACAGCAGACTCTGAAGGTGAGACGCTGAAGCCCCAGATAAACGTACCTTTCTGTATCCCTCTTCGAGCAGCGCCTTGAAGTTGCGCTTGGTGCGCAACGCGGTGAGGTATGACAAGCCTGGAAGGGAGGAGCCGCCAACTGTGGGGATCGCATGCAGCTACGACGACCGATGCTCAGCAAAGGATCAAAGATAACGTATGGGTGACGAATGCGTCGCGCACTCACGGGATCGGTGTACCATCTCACGGCCGCGTAGGCGAGGGCGATGGCTATCATCGCACAGGCCGCGGCTGCTGCAGGGAAGTCGTCCATTCTGGGCTGGATTCGTGGCGCAAAGGGAGCTGGGGATACGCTGGGTCCGCGCCGGGAGCATGTGCATGTATATATAGCCTCAATCACAGACGTGGGGGCCGGACCGCTGAAAGGATGGCGAGTGTGCTCCAAGGGGTGGCTCGGATTATATCCTGGGGCAGGGAGAAGAGATGCCTGTTAGGTGGAATAAGAGTCTTGTTTCGCTCCGGAGTGTTTTGGTTGCTGTAACTTTGGAGGGAGAAGACGCACCGTGTGGGATTGAGCGGCAATGCATAGAAGGCTGGAGTGGCCTGACATCGGGCCACTGGACACCTGGTACGAGATATTGGTAAAGAAAACGGGCTCGATATGCTGAAGCAGTAGAGCCCACTCTAGATGAGGTTCGACGAGTACTGAGACAAATATCTCGCCTTCGAATAGCGGCGATTCGTGTCAGGGACCATCGTCCTGAGTTGACAGTGGGCTTACCTACTAAGATTGTATATCGCGAGTGGTTACGTACGGAGTGTCCGGCGACCGGGCCCGTGTTCACCCTTCTTTCAGGAACTTGGCTCGCCGGCACCCTGTCTTGTGCTGCCAAATGCCCGATGTAATCCGAAGCAGAGAGCAGAGACCGAGCACCATACATTCGACAGGGTGGCGTGCCCCCTCCCCCGGCCCGGGCCCACACAACGCGTTGTCGTCAGCAAATACGAGCCACCCATCCCTCCACCAAAATAAGGGGGACGACTTCGGGACTTGCCCACAGCCCGCTCGCCATCGCCACAGAGGTCCAGGTCTACCCACCGGTGAGCACGATGCATGCTGGGATCTCTGCTCTGAGCGCTAGCGCTAGGAGGAGCCCCGGATTCGCGGCGAGATGGTGGAAAATATGTGTGCATGTCTGAGACAAAGACAAAAAAGGACGACAACGCCTGCAGGCTGGTTGAGTGACGTCGACGGTATAAAGTCCGCGATCACTTGGCCGTGAAGAAATACTGGGACGTGGGACGTGGTGCGGATGGCTGCCGTGTTGACCACCAGCGAAAGTTGGGCGACGGCAGTGACAGCCTCTCCTGGGCCCTTCGGCGGCATCGCTCGGTCCAGAAGCTGAACTGGAGCACGGTGTTCTACACGAAACACAGTTCAGCGACATGGGCCGGTCTGCTCGATGCTCGACGCTATATAAACGCACCGGTTTATCGCAACATCCTTCGCCCAAATCTCTCGACTCTTTCCTGCGATCCTCGACCAGTGTCGCGTTGCACTTTGCCGATGAATGGCAGGACGATACTACACGCGCATATACAGTGCCCATTACTGGCCCATTGCAACGATGATGTGGACATTATAAGAAAGACTCGCGGTTTCAGGAAATCCGCAGCAAAATCGACTCCCAGACCGAGGTATGTACTGTCTGTCGTGGCCTACACCGTGAACTAAAGTCAATTTCTGAGGACGATAACCGAACGTACTGCACATTACGCAAGGGAAGACCGGTCAACTCTTGGAGTCCTGAGATATCCCAACTCCAAAAAAGCGTATATATGCGCTTTTGGCGGGCAAAGGGAAGAAGGAGGAGGGTCGACGGTGATGGAGAGGCCGCAGGTTCGAGTTATGCTGCGGATTGAGCCCATCACTGTCGGGCTTTGCCGAAACCAGATGGCGCCCAACGCCGACTCGCATATGCATCCTGGTCAACAACCACGACCATGGCCAAGTCCACAGGATGGGACCCCGTCCTCCTCATCTCCCAAGTCGGTCTCCACCACCTCCTCACCCTGCTCAACGCTGACCTCTGCCTCAGATCATCGCCCTCCAGACACTACACTACCTGACTCTGTCCTTCCTCATCCCCCCAATGCTCGTCATGTTTGCCGAAGCCGGGTCGCTGGAGTACGAGGGCGGGGCTGCTAATGTCGGTATGCCGTATGTTTTTCGTGGATTCTGTGTAGGCTGACTGGACTCGCTCCAGGGATGATTATGGATTGGCGAGAGATGGCGGGTCGACCGACAACACGCGCACTGCCAGGCGAAGGCCCCTGGAAGTCCTTCAACTCAGTATGGAGCGGCGGGAAGCAGGTCGGGATGGGGTCGCTCCAGCAGGGACCTCTCAGGAGCGTCGATCCCATTTGATCGTGGACCATCGCGGTATGTTGGATGGCAGCCTCGGCCGCAGAGTGCGTACGTCCTCTTTCATGCCGTGTTACATATCCCCTCATGCGTCTGCGGGCTGGATTCGCAGCGTATACTACCTGTATGCGCTCGTCCGGCGACCAAGGCCCATCCTCGACTTCGCCCTCACCCTCGTATTCAACCATCTCGTTCTCACGACCTACTACGCCGCCGCGATCCCACGTCGGTCTTCTGGCTGGTCATGTGCGTCAGCACGGCGGGCTCCGTCTTTGCGGAGCAGTTATGTGTGAAGCGGGAGATGAACGAGGGCCTCGTGGTCGCCTCGGCACACGACACGGAGGACAGTGTGGAGACGGGCAGTCTTCTTCGAGAAGACCAGGGTGTAGATTCGCTCTCAGTTTGCTCATAGTGCGTCTTCTGTCGGCGTCTTGGCGTGAGCTCTGACGAATCGTTTCCACGTACAGTTCACATTGTACCTCGCGTCTAATGGTCATGGTTTTGTCTTACTCATTACAGTAGTCCGAGACGAGGGCCGTCCCGTCGCCGTAGCCCCGTGCGAAGAGCGAGTACCGGGACCCTGACTTCGGGACGATCGTGCTGCTTGCGGACCGTGAGGTACTTCTATTTGTGCTCGCGCTCCCGAAAACTGACGGGCTCGACCCCGCGCCTCGTAGGTCGTTTTGGAGTCGGACCAATCGTGCAGTTACGTATAAAGCTGGGGCCTGAAGTGCACGATACGTCATATGCTCTCAACGTTCGTCAAAGTTCTGGTATGGAAAGTCCGCTTTCGATGAACGGTGCGTGGTGGCGCTCTTCTTCGATACAGCACTCTCCGCCGATGACTATGTAGGGCATCACATGGACCGTCTTGTTTTTATGCGCAATTCCGTCTGGGTTTGAATAGACGAATATGACGTTCCGGGATGCGATTCCAATTCTAACAATGTTACCGGAATAGGTTCTGCCCGCAATCCGTTTGGAAACGCTCGGTATGTCTGCTTGGTGCCGCCGTGATTGATGGAGGTCGCGGCGGGATGGCTGCCGGGGCCTTCCGTATGTGGACGCTAATGTAAGGTGCAGGGTCATTCGAGTGTAGAAGATGCGAGGGTCGGCGGAGGCGGCGTCTCGGCTATGCTGCTTGTCGAAGAAGCGAACCGCTTGGAAACAGTTGACGCCGCACGTGCCTGGGCGGCCACCACGATCCGTCATATTCCCAACCCGGTTCAGGACCTCGCGTCGTTCCTGTAATCCACCGTCAAGAATTACAACATCCCGTATATCCTCGCAGACAACTCCGAGCAGTACCTTCGGGTCTACCTCACGCGTCTCAACAGCATTCTCAACGTGTATTTCCTGTCTCTGCACGTCACTCGGTCGTGGATGGACGGCCGGCACTGAACGTGCTCTCTCTGCTATTAAAGTGGATGATGACGCTGGCCTTGCCGAGCATCGACGAGCTGCCATGGGGCGCGGAGCAGAAGAACCTCCCGC
This sequence comes from Ganoderma sinense ZZ0214-1, assembly GCA_002760635.1. Taxonomy (NCBI): domain Eukaryota; kingdom Fungi; phylum Basidiomycota; class Agaricomycetes; order Polyporales; family Polyporaceae; genus Ganoderma; species Ganoderma sinense. The sequence continues at coordinate 54,026 of AYKW01000015.1, read as the reverse complement.
AGGCCCGGTCACCGTGACTGGCGTGCCTCGGGAGAATTGGAGCATGGAGAGGATGGCGCTCGTGGAGTGGTACATACCTCGCTGGCTCTTCAGAACCCATCGTGCATCCTTGTTATCGGCCGCTGTTGACGTATGTGCGTATACTCATGAACATGTTCCTTTTCCTTCGTTCTTAGCACTCTCATGGCCTACCGTGCGACACGTCGCGCGCAAGCCCCGGCGGCCCTAAAGGCGCACCAGCTCCTCGTCAAGTTCACGGCAGACGAGTTTGCGAACATTGCGCATGCCCTGCGGATGCTCGGGCTCTCGTTCTCGGCGCGCCTCGACGCTGCAGCCGCCGTCGCCGTGTTCGAGCGGAACCCTGTCCCCGCAAACAAGACCGCCTCCGCCTATGAGAAGGGCGCAAGCACGTACGTTGCCCGAGCTCGAGCCAATCGCATCCCAATGCCCTCTAGTACTTGTACTGACCCGGGCCTCCTCCCGTCCTCAGTCGACCACAGGCGGCACGTCGTCTCGTGCCTCGTCCCCGCACCGTACTGCATCGACTACGCCTCGCTCTCCACGCTCGAGGGCAGGGTGCGCCTCCTTGCGGCGATGCGCCAGCGCCAGACGCGCCACTATGCCTGGTGGCTCGCGGACCCGTGCCTCCCGCACGTCTTCGCCGTGCTTGCGCCGTGCATCGCCCCCACCGCTGCACACTTGAAGCCTGAGCACTCGGCCACGGAGGCGCGGGGGAGAGGACTGAGCACGTAGACGCAGACGTATGTGCCGGGGGGTGACAAACGTCGGCCGCTTTGAGAACTAGGTCGCACCGGTGTTGTCACGGGCCCCAGATGCATCCGAGTCTCCTTTCGTCGCGGCGGATAATGCCCTAGGGGAAGCGGGGGCGGGGAAGGTGCGGGGGTTGATCAGGGTGAACGAGATGCACCTACAGGGGCGGCTGGCGGTCCTCCTCCAGGTAAGCTCACTATTTTGGCATTGAGCTGGCTGTGTGTTTGCGTTCAGGCCGACACCCGGGCGCAGACCCCAGACGTGTGGGACAAGGTGGTGCTGCAGGAGTTTATGTATGGGGTCGTGAGGCAATGTCGTTCGTGATGGAGCAACAAACCTACAACTGGCGGGATGCTGGCTCCGAGTCACTCGATTTTTTGTGACGAAACCGAAGGAGTAACACTATTTTGCATAGCCACGATGGATAATAACGTTCAAAACTTGAACTTGACCAGAGATTGGACTCTGGCCTGAGGTTCGGCACGTAGCAACCAAATACTTGAGGGGCGACTTCCACAATGCTCGGAGCGTCGTATATGTTCTTAGTAGTTGGGGAAGAGGCCGGGAATAGGAAAGAGAGCACGACATAGGCTCGGTTTGCACTGCGGATTCAGCTGCTCGTTATCAGACCTTGCCGAAATCAGGTAACTCAATACGATGAAACATTTCCCTCGAGCGAACGTTGTCTGGAGATTCACCGGCTGAGCCCGAGGTCGCTGTTCCTCGCACTGCCGCATGGCCTATGTTACCGTACTGAGTGCGAGGATCTCATCTCCGGTGGCATCTCAATATAGACACTCGGAGTGGTACCCTGCTTCTACTGATTCGCGCTCGGCTGGATACAGGTATGTATGTATATGGTCTATGTGGAGATACAACGAGAAATTTGGCCGAACGGTATGGTAATGTTGTGTGCGACACTCGTATACCCGTACTGTCCGTGTTCGAGCCGACGCCTTACGCGCACGAGCCTTCCGTCTCGCTGCTCTGTTCCGTTCCATCCTTAGTCTGCTCCGCTCGTACCTACTTGTTATCTCTACACGCTTCTTTTGTGTTCTCCAGGCTCCCTGCTGACCTTGATAGTTCCTGACTCGGTCATAGCTTCCAACGCCTGTCGTTTCGTAACGCGCCACGCTGATTGTCTCGGACCTTCCTGTTTTAGGTATTGTCTTAGCCCCTCTTAGATACCCACTGGGTTCGCCACTTGGGCCCCAGCTTCCGCTCACGCTCTCTTTCCCCCGCAATCTCTTTGTACCTTGAACACCGCATCCTATTGCTTCGTATTCGCACCACAGACCTCTGCAAGCGCAGCACATCGCAACGTCGCAAGCGCGACTCGCACGCACCGACTTCCGTCCTATCCCCGAGCCTCTCACGCCACCTGTCCGAGTACGCTCGGACGCCCGACTGCTCAGCTTCGACCTCGACCGACCACCCACGTTCTCGACGAGGAGACGAGGGTCGCTCTCTCTCCTTCGACAACGGAGCATTGCACCAATACCTGCAGCGTCTTATCCTTTGGATAAATGAACAGGGTCGGAATGTCAGGGTGACAGTACTGTGCAGTCTCGGCCGCAATCTTTACCAATTGGGTTTATCTGTGCTAGAGTCAGATGCATAGCATGTTATTGGTTCGTAGCTGTGTATCTTCCAACCATCTACAACCATTGGATACCTTGTGTTTGAGTTTCTCCGAAGATATCGATCTTATAAGGTCCAAAGAGACGTCGGTTCAGCGCTGCCCCAACCCCTTCTTCCTCTAATGCGAATGTCCTCACAGCAAGCCCTCATTGACTCCGTGTTACCTTTGTGAGTCGTCCTATATGCTAGTGTGCCCCTTGGACATTCTTACAGCGTATCCTTGCCCATATCTACGGCTCAATCAGACTGACAGATAACTACTTCGCCTTCGCCGAGTTCGGTCGGTCAAATCCATTTGCATATTTCCAAAAGCGCGAGCATCACTGACCAACTACGTCCATCTAGCACTCGTCGTTTACGACTGGCTCATCAACTTAGATGAAGAAGTTCGCTGCTTTTGGACATTTCGCAAGGGTCACAGATTGAATGCTGCAGCGCTCCTATATGGGTTCAGTCGCTATCCCAACATTCTCCAGGCTATTTTTTTCTTGCAGACAGTGTATCCGATGTCTGATATGGTAGGTCTCCGGAGTCTTAGAGCCTGTCTTAGATCACTGATGATGGCATACGCCTAGGTGTATGTTTCTATGTTCCATGGCAATGCATCTTGTATGCTCATGTATGATGCCTGTAGCTGTCAAGTCAACTTGTATCTCCAAACCATAATGAATGCATTGGCTGTGATCTCCCCAGCAGGCAAGCTCAGCCAACCTGCTCCAGTTGGAATCATCTCACCATACCTCTCAGTCTTCTCGACCATCCGTGTTTACGTGTTATCGCAGAATAGTAAGGTCATAGCGATTCTGACGTTTTTGCTCCTATCCTTGCCTAATTTCACTGTCACGGTGCGTGCACTTTCCATGATTGACAATCTCCCACCACCATATGCTACTAACTTCAGATGCTTGGAGTAGGTCATCAATGGAATGACTAAGGTGGTGGTTCTACCAAGTCCTTTCAATTGCAGTGCCATTCAGACCCCAGCATACGGCAGAATGGAAAATCAGTAAGAATATGAAGATTTATGGAGTGCTCTCGCTTTGTATTGATTATACTGAGGATATCTAGATGTATGTATGAAGTACTGGGTGTTCCAAGTCGCCCAGTAAGCTGCTAATCCTTTCTAGTAAATCTTGCCGCCAGAGTATCCAGCATTGCGGGGGAACTCTTGGTCCTTTTCGTAACCTGGTACAATACATATGCAACATACAGAGCCCAAAGGGGGATATTGAGAGGTCCATCATTGGCTCGTGTTGTGTTGTATAATGGTGCGAGCACATGCCTGAATACCCCTGTGCTGTCCCTTGCTCACCCTTTTTGGCATACTACAGGGAGCCTATATTTCATGTGAGTTGCTCCGTCGACTGTGTCTATTAATGAGATTGAAGACCCCGTTCCAGCATCCTCACAGTCATGTGCATCTCCCTGATTATTACCGAGGTTCCTGCATTCTTCTACATATCTGTATTTAATCACTGTGTTCTAATCACTCTGATCCCAGACACTTACACTCTCTGTTCGAGTCTTGAATTTAGCCTCTGCTCTCACCACTCCGTATGTCAATCCATCTTCCTCCCATCTCTCACCCCACTAAACTATCCATGCAAGAATTACCGCAGTCCTTACTTGCCATTTCCTCCTTTCCCTGCGTCATGCTGACCGCACAGCAACTATTCCAACATCACCATCAGCAATACCCTCACTCAACTTCGCCGTACCCACCTCCCACCTCGGGCCAGGTAGCCATCGGACACTCCCTGCATTCATTGCGTCAATTGGAGCTGAGGTCCATACAGAGCTACACTTCGTGAATTCGGCAGGTGCGGAGGAGCCTGAGGACGTGGTGCGCCCGGGCGAAGCAGCCTCTGACAGGGGAGACTTGGCGCAGGAGCACGAAGGCGAGATCAGTTTGGTGGATATAGGAACAAGACGTGAAGAACAGGCGGAGAATGTTTGATTAGAAGGGTGAGCAAGGCATGTACAATCATGTTGTCCTTGCCATGAGCTGACTTGGAGCTTTCGGTGTTCAGATCAGCAGCATCATTTCCCTGGCCTCCCATCATTGAGGAATCCGAACGTGCCTGTCAGGCGTGTCAATGAATGAAATTCTTGTTACCGCCCTACCATAGAGATGAATGTCCCCACTCAGCCGTCCGAGCCTTCATAGTCGTGATTTTCCCTCATTCCCAAAATGAAACACTCCGCCGCTAACTACACACTGCATTCATTGTTTACACTCTAAGAAGGCAACACGCTGTCGGAAGCCGTCAGCATGACCGCCTCTACATAAATGCTATATGATAATATGCATGAGTCTTCTTTTTTCACATTTACTACACGATCGTATGACCATGCCTAGCTGCGAGAATGGTACTCCCCGCCCGTGTGCTGCAAGAACAGTCCATTGTGCGAGAGCTCAAGGCCGTCAATGACCTTCAGCTGCCCCGCGACCGATTCCTCCGGAGTCTGCGGCATAACTTCTAGTCCGGTGTTTTTATTCACTGACGCAGAGAGCTCCTTCAAGCTGTCAGCCAACGCCTCGCCTACACGACAGCTCAGCACGGAGGACTCAAAGAAACACATTAAAATGGCGGACGACGTACTGTCGGCCCCGGCTGTGGCGGAGCAGTCGACCATCCCCGGGCTGAGAGTGATGACGACGAAGCCCTCGTCCTGGAGATTGACGGCGAATTTAGTGGTCGCGAGGAGGGCGGCGGCCTTGGTCACGGCGTATGCGACCATGTGTGGAAGATAGAGAACTCGAGAGGAGCTGGGGTCGCCCGCCCCAGAGCCGATGACGACGATCTTCTCTGTGTCGGATGTGCGAAGGAGAGGGAGGAAGGCAGTCATAGCGTGGATCGGCCCGAGACTGTTGACCTTGTACTGTGGAGGGAGGGAAGGGGCACAAGCCTGAGCATGAGGCGGACCCGGAGATGACGGCAACGACGCATCGGAGAACGTACCGCAGAAATTAATTCACTGTCGAGCTCCTCCATGTTTGCATTGATGACACACCGGCGTGAGGTTAGGAAACATCCAGGTTTCCACCAGTCACCCCAGAAACCTGTTTTGCAGCGCGCTGAATCGATGTTAACTAAATAATACACTACACGATATCTTGCGGGGAACAAGGCTGACCTCGAGGCTATTATAGTCTACTACGTCCCCTGGAATTATGTGGACGTTCTTGAGACCCGCGGCGGAAGTGTTCAGGTGCGTCGACCTTTCTGGATTTCTGACTACGGCGAACACCACCGTATCGGATCGACTGGCCTAGATAGACAACGGATAATAATTAGTTGTGAGTCGAGTATCACGATCAGACCGATTCTCACCATCTGGCGGACGTACTCGATGCCAATTCCACGAGAAGCACCAATGACTGCGTATGAGGGCATATCGAGAGCGTTGAACTGAAAGGTAGAGGAGTGGTGCAAAGCGGGGTGAGACTCACGGTGGTGTTATGTCCCTCTCAGTTCCAAGTGTCCTTACCTTTTTGAAATGAATGTAGGTTGCCACGAGAGGGCATCTCCCTGCTGCTTGGCTGGAAAAAGGAGGCACATTAACGCATACCTACACCTCAGCAGACAGTAAGCCTATCTCGCCAGGTCAGCTGTCGGTTAGCAGACGTAGACGACAACTGCAATGACCACGCCGCCGGATGGCAGCAAGCCGTGGTCAGCATCTGGATAATCTAAACCGGCGATATATCAGAGTATAGTGCTAATTGTACCCGCCCGGAAGGAAGAGACGCACCCGGACCATGCCACGACGAGCGAGTACTCGGTACCAAGCCTGGAATTCGCAACATTGGAAGCCTGACCGCCGTTTGACCATTCGAACGCAAAGCAGCCGTCGTAATGCTTACTGCGCGCCCGAGGCCCGCGGCTTGGTCTCCCACTTGCCACCACACACGCTCCTTATTGACCTCGGTTATCACTTTCACGCTTCGCCTTCTATAGTATATATATGGAAACATTACTACGATTCGATCGAAGAAGACCATGGTGAAAGAGGCTTTAGAAAGTGGTCAGCCAACTCGGATTTGAAGGGGTAAAGCCGGACTGACCAGACTTAAACGTGGCGGTAAAATTGTTGGATAACGTAACTCGTACTTACAGTATAGTCTGCCACTTGTACATGCTCTTCATGGTTGGAAAATGAGGAGGAGAGCATGACACACAGGGCTCGGTTGATGCTGCGGATTGGGCTGATGGATATCGGGCTTTGCCGAAATCAGATAGCGCCCAACACCCAACTTGCATCCTGGTCAACAACCACGACGATGGCCAAGTCGACGGGATGGGACCCCGTCCTCCTCATCTCCCAAGCCAGTCTCCACCACCTCCTCACGCTGCTCAACACTGACTTCTGCCTCAGATCATCGCCCTCCAGACCCTCCACTACCTCACCCTTTCCTTCCTCATCCCCCCGATGCTCGTCATGTTTGCCGAATCCGGGTCACTCGAATACGAGGGCGGGGCCGCTAATGTCGCTAGGCCGTGTGTTTGCGGTACCTTCTGTGTAGCTTGACTCGTCGCATCTCAGGGATGATCATGGATTGGCGAGAGATGGCGGGTCGACCAACAACATGCGCACTACCAGGCGAAGGTCCATGGAAGTCCTTCAACTCGGTATGGAGCGGTGGGAAGCAGGTCGGGATGGGGTCGGTCCAGCAGGGGCTCCTCAGGAGCGTCGATCCGGTGCGATCGTGGATTATCGCTGTATGTTGGATGGCATCCTCGTGCGCAGAGTGCGTACGTCCCTTTTCATCGACTGCATACCCCCTCATGCATCTGCGGGCTGTATTCGCAGCATATACTACCTATATGCGCTCGTCCGACGACCACGGCTCATTCTCGACTTCGCCCTCACTCTCCTATTCAACCACCTCGTTCTCACGACATACTACGCCGCCGCAATTCCAACGTCCGTCTTCTTCTGGCTGGTTATGTGCGTCAGCACGGTGGGCACCGTCGTCTTCGCAGAGCAGCTATGTGTGAAGCGGGAGATGAACGAGGGCCTTGTGGTCGCCTCGGCACACGACACGGAGGACAGTGTGGAGACGGGCAGTCTTCTTCGAGAAGACCAGGGTGTAGATTCGCTCTCAGTTTGCTCATAGTGCGTCTTCTGTCGGCGTCTTGGCGTGAGCTCTGACGAATCGTTTCCACGTACAGTTCACATTGTACATTGCGTCTAATGGTTATGGTTTTGTCTCAGCCATTGCAGGTTGTGAAGACTCGGTTTGGAGCCGGACCGATCGTGCAGTTACGTATGAAGCGGGGGCTGAAGCGCACGATACGATACATCATGTTCTCTCAATGTTCGTCAAAGTTCTGGTGTGGAAAGCTCGCTTTCGATGAACGGTGCACGGTGCGTGGTGGCGCTCTTCTCCGATACAGCATTCTCCGTCGATGACTGGGGCATTACATGGACCGTCTTACTGCTTGCGCACAGTTCCCGGTTTGAATAGGCGGATATGACGTTCTCGGATGCGATTCCAATTCGCACAATGTTACCCGAATAGGTTTTGCCCGCCATCCGTTTGGAAATGCTCGGTATGCCTGCTTTGTGCCGCCGCGATTATCGTCTGATACAGCGCCCCGAAGAAGCAGGTACATTATTTCTGCGACGGCAGGGTCTCACCGCCCATCTCCATCGTGGTCTGTCTGCGGTTACAATGAACTTTATTATTCGCTATGTGAGCATGCTCGTTGCGCACTGATTATCGGGACGATACCATCTCCGTTCCTAGGACGCCCATACATCTCTTCCAGACATGAGTGGTTTTCTCGACCTGCTCGTTGTGGTTTGGTACGGAGCACCTTGTGGTTTCTATATCACAGCTTTCCGTCCCGCAGGTGCCATTTGTTGCGCGAACGTTTCGTTTCTCATCTCTCATCATGGATCCAATACCACATCGCCTTCCACCAGATGGCAGCGATATGTCACGACACAACCGCATTCCGCCCGTACCCGAAACACTCTGGATCCTTGGACGAGTTTTGCTTACCTCGTACGGCGCCGATCTTCCCTTCGAATCCCTTGCAACAGCCTTCTCCCGCCCGCCTCCTGCCTTCCTTGTCTCTAGCGATTGGATCTCTCTCCACCCCAGTTCTCTGCCGCGATCCTGGCCTGCCTTTCTCGGTTCTGGGTCTCCCGCTTCTGCGTACCATCGCCGTCCTAGTCGTCATACCCCGGTTTCCAGTCGTCGGAGTTCTGAATCCGCGCCCCCCAGGCGTCTCCTTCTCTCCTGGCAATTGCGTACGAGCGGTCGAATCGAAACCCCGCGGTGGGCGCAGTCGGCCGCCCCGGGATGAACCCCGCTTCGTTACTCGCCTTTCTGGGATGCCTTCGCCGCCGTACCGTCATCGTACACGCGTTCCACCGTCCCCGGTAATTTCGCCTTGCGCCTTATCGCTGCCTCCAGATCCCACCCATATACTCTGGAGTCATTTCGCGAATAGGGGTGTCCTGCAGCGAGCTGGTCGATTTCCAATTTCGTGCCTCGAGATCCCTTTTCGCGGTCGCACATGTGGATGTGCCCTAGAGTTCGTGGAGCGGGCCTGTCTGGTGTCTCGTTCTTGCTATGTACGGTCGGGCGTGCGCACATGTGCACGAACCCCGCGCAGACTCGGAGCGCGTCGCCGCTGGGCATGCGGCGAGCGGAGGGGTGGCCATCTGCGTGAAACTGGACCTACGGAGGACTAGGCTACTTAGGATCCTACCTTGTTTGGATGCGCCGCTCGGAGGACGAATCTAACTGCGGACGGCGGCGGTGGACGTGGACGAGTTTTGAAACCGAAACTTCGGATTCGAGTTCGAGATAGCTGGGGTGTCCCAACACTACTGCTCATGCAATGCATTTAAAAAGCATTTCCCTCGACATGGTCCGGTGACAGCCCATGAGCGTGCGACAACTTGGGGCGGGAGGTGCGTGCGCCTAAGCCCTACGTTTGTGCCACAAAAACAGAAGCAATTGTCAATTCGCACAGCGGAGCCACGGTGTCACTCTCAGAGTGAAAGAGGACAAATGCCTCATCTTCCACACATGCCCTGCAGCCGCACAGGGGGCACATCTTCCCGCCGCGGGGAATGTGCGGGGGAGAAAGCCTCAATATTAATATTTCTACGCCTAGCGGGGGCTCACTGCTCAGGTGCCATAACACACCCGAGCGCGATTCGGTTGGGAGGTGCGAGCCACATCCAGATAGGAGCACCAGCACCGCGGCGAGATCGAAAATTGAGCTTGAAGGGAGTGGGAACGCAGGAGGAACGGAATGACACAAGTGGAACAAGGAGAACGCACCTGACTGCCAACTCGAGAGCGACCTCAGGCTGCCATGGACGACCGTCGAGCTCACGGAGCTGCCACTGATTGAGGATCCGGACATTGGGCCATTCGGAGAGGTAACTTGCGCATTCCTCGAGCTCTAGGTCTGTGGGGAGATGGTGGAGGGAGTCCTTGTAGTCGGCGTAGCACGCAGCCTTGACGGCGAGGTACTGTGCCAGATCGGGGAATGCTGCGCGCGCATCTTCCTGCGACTGACTCCGAGTCTGGGACATCTTCCGCCTTCTGCAGCTTGCCCTGCACAACAGAGAACGACAAAGCACAAGTACAAGTCCGATGGAAAAAGGATGGAGGGAGCCAGTAGCTCGTGGCAGCCGAACGAAAATAAAGTTGCCGACATGTTCGAGAAGTTCGGCTACGGCGTACGCTATGCCACCTTTCGGGTGCAACTCGAAGCTCTCATGACTACGATCCTAGTCTATAATCAAAGGGCGCGCATACGCATATAGGATACCAACACTTGATCGGCGAATGTCATTGAACTTCACATGGTTAAAACTCAGCAAGAGGCGGCGACGCCAATTCCGTTTCGGACTTTGAAAGGGTTTCAATGTCAAGGTCAAGCTTATACCCATCATCCAGGCTCTCTCTACCCGCCCACATCCCTGAAAAGAACGTACAACATGCCAGTAACATTCTCAAATATGCCAAGCCCAGTACAACCCGAAGAGCCCTGTGCCGTCGCACTTCACCCAGGTCGTACTTCACCCAGGTCGTGTGGAAGGGCAGCGAGCAGGTCGGATGCGCCGTCAAGGAGTGTTCGAACATCTTCGACGCCAAGTACGGCGTAAGTCCCCTCACGTCTCGCGTCTTGCGCTTCTCCTCCAGGCGCACGTTAGCTGACCCGTCGCTCGACTTCATGCAGGTCGCCAAGTTCTACGCGTGCGGATACTACCCCGCCGGAAATGTCATTGGTTACTTCCCGTGCGTTTCGCCTCTCTCTGTCTCTGTCTCTCCCTGTTCCTCTGCTCCGTGCGCGTCGCTAACGGCCCCTCGCACCGCGTCCAACAGGAAGAACGTCAAGGTCTAAGCCGAGGCCTTGGCGCCGCCACATGCGGCCCCACATCATGCCAAGGCCCAGGGACGGTGACGGTGAAGGGTGTTATCACAGCATCCAGGTCACCGCCACAGACGATCCAGAGGAGAGGTCGCGACGAGTCCCAACATCCAGTCGTGACAGTGATAGCCAGTCGAGACGTGCCCTCGTCGTATTCGTGCACTGTACTGTACTTGCGCGCACATCAGGAATACACGAGATTGTCTCATCCACCAATTCCCTCTCTGCTACGTGGCGCGTCTCTGCTTGAGTTTGAGGGCATGGTGCAACGTAGCGGAACGCGTTGAACGTGTCCGCGCGCTCGAGGACCGCGCTATTAGTCGTTCGTCGCGTACGAGGCGAGCTGGACGATCGAGTCGTGCAGGATGTGTGTCCCGTCGCCGAGCGTGAGGGCTTTCATCGTCTCAGTGGCGCGCAGCCGAGGTGTTAGCAGCGTGGTGGTAGGCGAGAGGAGGTGGGGAGGGAGAGACGGAAAAGGGAGAAGGGAAGAGGGAGAAGGCTTACGGAGGCAGATGCCATGGAACCTGAGGCCTGTCAAAGGTCTCGCGGAGGAGGCTGTCGAGCTTCCACACGCTCGCCAGCACGGCGCTCGTTCAGCCGTTTGTTGCAATGTTCTTATCGATCTCGCCCTTGAGGGGCCCGACGAGCTCTGGGTTCTCTGCGAGGCGGGTGAGAGCATGGGCGATGGCCTGACGTGGTACGAGCGCGACATGTCATTTGCTTTGTTCATATATGCGCTCACTCTGGTAGTTGCACGGACGCTGGACGAGGTGTGGATGGCCGCAAAGTTCAGGGCGAGCAGTTTCTGAGCGATCACAAATACCGTTGATTCGTTCTTCCCGGGCGTCATCTTGTCGACGAGGAACTGCAGCAGGTCGTTCCGACGTGTCACGACGGTCCTGTTAATAGCGAGCGGTAGCTTGCTTTATAGTAGTAGCTGTTACTTACCGGTTTGTTGTTCCACCCTTCGTCCAGCTCTTCCCCGGTGCCAGTGCTACTGCTTTCAAAATTACCCCGTAATCTCAATGCTCCGTTGAGCAACTTCTATTGAAACGCCGGACTGACCTGAAAATATGATTGATCCAAAGGAGACCTGCAGCTGGCCGCCGACCCATTAACGCCGACACCGACAACGTGGTTAGGGCCTGTTCGGCAAAGAGTTGCGAAAACGAGTTACCGGTATATCCATCACGTGCGGAAAATCGTTTGGAAAAGAGTTTGAGAGGACGGAGTTTCCGTGATTCCCGGGTTATCAGCGCCTACCACCCAGCCCAGGCTGAATATCCTCTGGGGCCTGCCCTGCGATGGATAAAATGGTTTTAAATCCTATGCATTGAGAATATTTGAGGGACTGACCTAGCGTAAGGTACTATGGGACGAGCGAACAGCATGCGAGCCCATATTGCCGCCATGGACTATTGCAACAGTGACTTGCAGCCAGCGCGGGGCGGCGCATGCACAGGGGTGCGAGAAGCCTCAGCGGAAGTTCGCGCGCAGCGCGCGAGGTTCGCGCCGAGACAGTTTATTATTTTATGGGCCATTTATTGTCTCCGCGTATGTTCTCGGGGGAGGATGGTGTAAACGAGCAAGTTGTAGCGGGAAGTGAAGTCGGGTGATTTTAGCGCCTGGAGTTACCAGAAACTCTGAAATTGCAGGTATCCGAACGCATGAACTCTAGGAGAAATCGTGATTCTCCTGTATCAGAAAATTTTGACCATATATGGGGCGAAGTACCGGTAACTCGTTTTCGCAACTCTTTGCCGAACAGGCCCTAAAACTCAGCAAATGTCCATAGCGCCAATTGTGTTTCGGACTTTCAACTACTTTCTCAACGCCAACGACAACAGCAACTGTACCCATCATCCAGGTTTTCAATACCCGTTCATGCACCTACAAGCGTGTATGCTTCATATTCCATGAACAGAACATACAACATGCCGGTAACACTCAAATAAACCATGCGGAAGATCTAAAAAATACAAGTTACGTGGCAAGTGGTCATCCCTGGACCCTGGTGCAACTGGCTTTCCACCAGGTTGCCTCGACGCTGATACGTTCTCCTCAATGCAGGGGATTCTGTAGAAGATCGAGGGCGCTCGGAGCACGAGAGAAGAGCAGGGCGAAGGAATGCGATTCGCGTTTGTCCGATGCAAACGCGTGCCGAACAACGTAGATACAAATGTCCTTATATACACGAATGAAAGTGTCCTTAATGTAAACAAAAGGGGGCGCGGGTATCCGTTGGCAGGAGAGGCGGGACTACAGTGGCGGGATGGTGGCGGGCAAGGCGGAGCAGGGAGCACGCGCGAGCTCGCACAACGCATGGTGCGTAAGGCACCGGATTCCAACAGATTCCTTTTTAACGACCGACCTCAAGACGTTGTTCCTGTCCATCATCCTCAACTACGTCGTAAACGTCGGCTAGGGTGACTCGTGCACCTCCGGACTATTTCCCGACGGGCGGCGCGGGCGTCATTCCTACCCTGCGTCGCTGCGTCGTTTTCAAGAAGAACGAGGGTTCGTGTTTACTCCAAGAGCTTACGAGGCCCGTGGGTCTACAGCGAATGTCGGATATGCCAATGTGGCTTTTTGATAGCCCGATCGTCCACGCTCTACCCTCGCTCAGCTGCTGAACAGTCACTACGGCGCAGTGGAGAGTTTCTTTTACTGTCCTCATGACGTGCTGATGAGGCTCTGCGCTTGCGTATATAGTAGAAACCGTGGGAGGGAGGTGACTTTGAATCGGTGCTGACCCTGTTTTTCTGTTTGGCCAGTTGAAGGTTTTGAATGTCTTCGAGGCACGAAGTGGAAGATAGCTATACTTATTGCAGTTTTCGTGCAAGCTGACTCGCGGTTGAGGTGAGTCGCTTGGCTCCTATTCTATTCACGGCATACAGGCTCCTTAAAGCCTCTTGCAGCCCTGGACGTGTAATTATTGAGGCTGTCTATTAATGCTTGGCTTCCATGCATACGTACGGTCAGCTGGCCGCTGGCGATAGGTACCTATACGTGAGCACAAATCCTCTGTTCGAGCTGACGATCCCCTTATCCGCCTCATAGTTTGATTTCATACGCTGGCCGGCGTTGGGCCGCGATGGATTCCCACACCTGTGAGTACTTAATGCTTGACTTCAGAGGGTAAGCTTCCCTCGGTCGGCCTCCATATACGCGCCACACCCTTCCCGAATGGACTGCCTCCTCCCAATCGCGCTCGTGTGTGTCGTGGCGGCCATAGCCGTCTACGCCGTGCGATGGTACACTGACCCGGTACGCCTGTGATATTCTGACCACCACTTGCCCCGTGTGCTAACTTTAACTTGAACTCGTATTGGCCACAGATACACTCAATCCCTACTGTGGGCGGGTCGTCCCTCCCCGGTCTGTGTTACATCGGCGCCTTCCGCACGCTTGGAGACTTCAGAGGGGCGCTGGAAGAGGGGTATCTGAAGGCACGTTTCCCACTTCTCGAACCCTTATCGAACTGCCAGACTGCGTCTACGGACACTCACAGCTGCGCACGAACTTCCTCTACAGTATCCAGAGTCGGCGTTCAAGATCGCTACCTTCGACCGGTGGCTCATCGTCGTCTCTGGGCGACGCATGGTGCAGGAGCTCAGGAAACGGCCGGTCGACGAGCTCTCTGGCCCCCTGGGATTCCAGGAGGTGTGTTGTCACAGTCTTAGCCCCCCGGGGCCCATGCGGTATTGCTTATACTGGGACAATGGTCACACCGGTATCGCAGAACTTCCAGATCAAGTATGTCTTAGAACCTGCGGTTTTGTCGGATCGGTACCACGGAGAGGTCGCGAAGGAGAAGCTTTTGAAGAAGGTCTCCACCCTTCTTCCGAACATCATCGACGAGGTGTTCGTCGCCGTCGATGATAACGTTCCGATCGGAGGTGGAGGTAAGATGCTGGCGTGTTATTTCCGAATGGAGATACTCACACACTGTCTCTCTAGAGTGGAACAGCGTACATATCACCAGCTTGATGAGTAAAATCCTCGCTCGGGCCAGCAACAGAGCCTTCGTCGGTCTCCCTCTGGGTGCGTACATTCCACTTGTCGTAAATATAGATATCCGTGTCGGTTAACTACGGTGATGGTGTATAGGTCGAAACGAGGAGTTCCTCAAGCTGGCGGTAGGTTTTGCAATGCATTTTGCCAAGGGGGCTGGTGTACTCCGCCTTGTCCCCAATTTCATGAAAAGGTAAGTACGTTGTTCTTATTATAACGTCGTCGTACTAGTTGGTAACAATTGTGCAGCTTCCTGGCGCCGTTCGTCAGCAATGGGAAGGACGACATATCTCGCGCTGTTCCCTACCTGCGACCCATAATCGAGGAACGTACGAGAGCAGCTGCAAAACTCGGTGAAGCGTGGAGTGACAAACCAGTGAGTCGTACATAGCTGACAGACATCATTACATAGAATGCTTACTCCCCTAATAAACACGCGCAGAACGACTTCCTACAGTCGCTGTTGGATAGGGCGATACCAAAGGGAGAATCGGTCTCTCTCGTCACCCAGCGACTGTTCATGTTCAACTTCGCGGCCATCGGAACTTCATCCAGCGCAAGTACCTTTCTGTTAGCGAGGCGTATGGGAGACAGTAACAAACTACCACACTCGTTCTACATAGGTCGCCACCCATGCGCTCTACCACATCGCAGAAAACCCAGGTCTCGCAGCCTCCCTCAGGGAAGAGGCCCACACCTGCATCTCAGCCAACGGCTGGACAGGCGCAGCGCTGGGCAGCATGTGGAAGCTCGACAGTGTTCTCCGGGAGACGCTCCGCTACTACGGCGTCGGCCTCGGTAAGCCCCCACATTCTCCGAGTCCCGTACCCGCAGACTCGCCTCGACTCACAGGGGGTTAGTCTCGATGACGCGGAAGGTCCTCAAGGACGTTACGCTCCACGACGGGACCCGCCTCCCCGCGGGCACCCTCGTGAGCGCAAACGCGTACTCGATGCACCACGACGGCGCGCTCCTCGAGGACGCGGGTAAATTCGACCCGCTCCGCTACGCGCGCATGCGGAGCGTCGAGGGTCAGGGCCTGAAGCACCAGTTCGCCGTCACGTCCCCGGATTACATCCCTTTCGGCCATGGCCCCCGTGCATGGTACGTCACGGTTATGTGCCCTCCTTCAAGTTGCGTTCCAGTCCGCCCGACCTGCCACTAATGCCGCACACCTCGATGGATGTCGCCGTCGTTCTAGCCCCGGGAGGTTCTTGGCGTCGTACACGCTCAAGGCGGTCCTCGCGTACATCCTCCTCCGCTACGACCTGAAGCTCGCGGGAGACGGGGCGCGACCCCAGAGCGCCTACGTTTCGCTGGCCGTCGTGCCCGCGCGAGATGGCCGTGTCCTGTTCAAGAAGCGCGAGGTGTTGGTTCGACTTGGGATGGGCTCGGAGCTGTCGGACGGAGTTGAGTGACTGATTCAAGTTGTAAGGTGGTTGTCTCCAGAGCTCCCGGGACACCGGGGCCACTTCGATGTGCCATATTCAAATCGCATAGAATAACAATAACCAAGACCAAAGTTGGCAACTCACGTACGCCCTAGTCCTAGTAGCACAAACGCGACCCCGACCCTCCTGCTCGCCCACGCCCCCCTTCCCCCCCCCCGCCAACGCACAGAAACAACGCAAACTCACTGCACCCTACCCCCGCGTTTCCTGAACAGCACGCGCGTCGTCGGCGCAGACAGCGCCGCCATCGCGATGAACACGTCCGGCTCGCGCGCCCTGTTTATTTCATTCATGCAGCTACCATGACTGCTCACTCCCAAAGTGGCTCGTGCTAATTACCGTCCGCGCCCATGAGGGCGGTTTTCATCCGGGTCTCAGGCTTGTTCTCTTACTGGACACCCTCTCCTCGCCGTACTGTCATATCTTGCTCTCCGTCTCTCATGCGTCTATGACTGCTGTGGCCTCAACTTGAATAAGTAGGACCTCTAAGGAGTTTGACTACAATTCGACTGCCTACGCCACGATTCCGACTGCGACCACCTTGGCCTTCCACATGCATATGGTCATTCTCTTTGACTCGGACCTTGCAACCGGTATTACCTCGCCGTTTCGCCGACTTGACTCTCGATGTCGACCTGTGGATGGAAATTGGCCGCAGTCATCTTGAATGTATCCGAATACCGAGCTTAACGGGTCAGGGGTCGGTGACAGCCTTCAGATACAGCGTCAGTTCTTGTGCGGCTTGGTCACGATGCCGTGCCTAGTAGTTGGAATCGTTCCGACTCTGCTATAACGAGACTCACCTGCAGCTGGACGCATATGTTCGACTGGCGGATAGCAATGTGGTGCGACTCGGTACCGCGACTCAGCCTCCCACTTGCCACAGGGGCGTGGGCGATTGTCGAGCTCAGTGAATGCAGTCAAGTCGATCAAATTGAATAGTACTACTTTGAGGCCATCATGCGACACCGTGGAGGGCCACATGGAATAACCACGGTCGCTAGTACAAATACGACAGCTGCCCGCCCCCCGCCCGCCTTCCGCGATCAGAATCAACTCAAAGTCACTGACCTGCAAGAAGTCCCTCGGCCGCGATTCTCCAACAAGACACGCCGGGTCCGCGGCGCGAGCTACGCGTCTCGCAGGCGACCGCCAGCTGCAGAATGACGCGCTCTCTGCGCAGTCGCAGGATAGATGAAACCACCCCTCCCCTTGGTTCAATTCGTGGGGATAGTCACTGCGTGGGAGAAAACAGGGAAGATACGTTGACATATATCACCTTTTCCGCCTGGGTGTACCGGAACCGGGGTGACAGTCTGATATGGACGAGCTATGGCACTCACAACATCTTTTCGTGTCTGGCGAACCGCCCAGCCGCGGACCCTTCATACGATATGCAACACTAACACGGCGCAATGAACGTAGCGGGAACCTGAGGTTCGGAACCACCGACTCAGCACGTCGAGACTCAAGTTAAGGAATGAGCGGGAAGGCACACATACCTTCGACGCCCACACACCGGTATTTGTCAGCGCTTCAGGACCTTCCTCCTCCCACATCGTTCTCAGATACTCTGGACTGATGGAACCGAAGACGATCTGGCGCGGCGAGGTCGGAGGGTCAACGGGAGGGGCGTGGTCTGAATCTCGCGGCGGAAGGTTTCCTTCAGTTGCCTGCCCTTCCGCCGTCATGTTTTCTGCACCGGGAACGGCTCCTCCATGGGTGTGTTTGGCGTTTTCGTCTTGAACATTCCAAGCAGCACAGTCCACCCGGGCTTCGTGAGTGTGCGTCTCATCGCCTTCTTGAGGCTTTTCATCATCCGTCACACGGTGGGAGGGTTCATCCCCAGGCGAAGCGCCACGCTCAGCTGAGAGAGTCGATTTCCCCTCGGGCGCAGGCTCAGGCTTGGCAGGGTCCTCAAGCTCGAACCACTCAAGGGCGATCAACCTGTTCGGAATTTTGGGGATCTTGCCTACGCCTCCTGGCTTGCAGATCTCCTTATGCCTCGACCAGTCCTTGCGACCGTTGTATATCACGATCAGCACAACATGAAGCAACCTCGAGAACACCCAAGACCCACCTTCACCTGACACTGCTTGCTGCAATATCGCGGCTTGAAGTCGAGCGGACACCGCCCCGAGCACGCCTTGAGCGACGCACTCGAACTCGCCCGCACCCCGCACCCCTCCGCGCCACATACGCTCTCAAGCGCCTCCCGTCCAGCCTCCCGGCCAAGAGCCTTCCGCGCCTCCGCATACAGCTCCTCCAAGCACTCCTCTACCGCCCGCCACAGCGGCCTATACCGCCTCGCACGCCCAACCAGCAAACCAAAGTCCACGCCCAGCCCCTCCGCAATCTCGCGCGCCGCAAACCCCACGCGGAGGACAATCGCAGACACGTGCCCCAGCCGCGCGCTCTCGCTCGCCGCGCCCAGCGCGAACCGCAGACTCGTGTGCGCCGGGTGGCCGAGCCCCGCGTCGAGGGTCTGCTTCCTGCGGTAGTGCCGCTCGTCCGCGGCGAAGGTCGTCCGGTCCTTGTCCGAGGCGCGGAACTTCTGGAAGTGCGCGTGGGCGGCGCAGGCGTGCGCGCGGGCGAGGGCGGCCTGGGACTCCGGGGAGAGGGAGGGGGAGGGGGCGCGGACGTCGTGGGCATGGTGGGGTGAGCCGGCGTCGGGCGGCGGCTGGTGGTGCTGGGGGAAGACGTCGAGGGTGTGGAGTGCGGCTTCGGGGCAGACGCGGAATATCGTGCAGCCGCTCATGTACCTGGCATAGCGGTACTGATGAGCACTTTTGGGCTGATGAAGGCATAGGTTGGAGCGGGGGCGACTGGGAGGGTTGCATGCCAGTGCTAGTGATGGGCTCGGACTCGGGTGCCAGTGGCATGACGCACCTTATTGCCGTCTCGAGCACGGCCTGCGGCCGAGCCTTGGGATCGCCAAACTTCCACTGATCTAGAACCCGCACCCCAGGCCACTCCGAGAGATACCTGGCGCATTCCCTCAGCTCGAGGTCTGTGGGGCGGTAGTGGAAGGAGTCCTTGTATGCGTAGGGGGAGAGACAGGCGGCCTTGATGGCGAGATAGTCTTCGATGTTGAGGAACGCTGCACGCGGGTCTTGATCGGGGTCGAACTCGTCAGAGTTGGAGTTGGAGTTGGGGATCTGCGAGTCGCTCTGGGACATGTCCCTCCTTCAAGATGGTCACCGAGAGGACGATGTCGGCTGGAGAGGGGCGAACGGCAGGCGGTGGGAACGGAATGCGCGCACGGACTGACATAAGTAGTACACGCGCACAACAACTCCCGAGAGTCGAGACCCCGGCTACGACGACTATATTACGTTGCTTGCTTGTAAGAACTTGTTTGGCCCGTCGGCTATAGCGAGTGCGAGACGACCTGCACGCAGTTGCTCCGTGGCCGCTGGCATGATGATGGGCGTCCTGTCGCGCAGCGTGAGGTCCTTCGTCGCCTTGCGGCCCATCGACACTGACGCGGAACCGTTAGCCATGTGTGTACGCAGAGAGAAAAGACGGGCAATTGGGGAAAGTAAGGGAGAGACGAGACGAGGAGGGGCTTACGAAGGCTGATGCCGTGGAAGCGGAGGATCTTGCGCAGGAGACTGTCGAGCTTCCACATGCTCGGGTGCGCGGCGTGAGTCCAGCCGTCCGCCGCGACGCTCTTTTCGATCTCATTCCTAAGAGGCTCAAGGAGCTCGGACTGCTCGGCGAGGCGGGTGAGCCCGTGGGTAATGGT
Source organism: Ganoderma sinense ZZ0214-1 (assembly GCA_002760635.1). Lineage (NCBI taxonomy): Eukaryota > Fungi > Basidiomycota > Agaricomycetes > Polyporales > Polyporaceae > Ganoderma > Ganoderma sinense. The sequence goes on along the minus strand of AYKW01000015.1, from coordinate 33,993 downwards.
CTATTGCAATGGCATGGGTACGACAAAATGTGGTGTTAGAACGGACCGACGGGTCGAAGATAGTATAGTTGGATTGGAGAGTCTGCGGCGCCATCATCACCCAAATCTCAGCATCCGGAGCGAGCGAACCCCATTCGTGAACAATATTAATGACAACGGACGTACCTCTTGGGCGCCTTCAGGGGCCAACGATTCTTCGTCCCTGCGCGTCCTGAGCTCCTCGACCAACTCGCGTCCGAACACGACGACAATACACCGGTCCAGCGTGGGGGCTTGAACGTCCTTTCCGGGTACTGCAGAGAAAAACCTCGAAATAGTGAGCACTAGCATCAGAGGGTACCAGTCCGACTCGTCGGATTAGGAGAGCACGACGTGCCTTCCTGTACCCATGCTCGAGTACATTCCTGTAATTACTGAGAATCCGGAGGGCAGCGATCCAAGACAAGCCCGGGAGAGAGGACCCGCCGACAGTGGGGATCGCACGAAGCTGTGGACGACATTCAGTGCACTGCGCTCATTGGACGGTCCGGGAACTTACTTGAGGGTCTGTGTACCATTGCACGGCGTAGGAAACCATACCAGCGGCGAGACAGGCGAAATGAGATCCTTGTAGTCGTCCATGAGAGAGAGGGTTGGGTGAATAGGAGGCACGAGCGAGAATACTTATACGGGCAGTGGGTGCCACTGGTGCTGCCATGGGAGACTCGCAGAGACGGGACTGGGTTGGAGAAGTCGACCAATTCACGGTGCAGACTCATTGGAGTTAGAGATATTTTGATTCAGATTCATCTGTAATAAGGTCAGGCATGGTTAGGAAAATACGGCGCCCCGGCAGGCTTCAAGCCGTCGGACACCGTCACGACGCATATATACACTGCGGAGAAAAAGCAATGATCGAGGAAGAATTCGGTCACTTCCCTGAAATATGGGGCGGAACATACGATCCAACGGAGACCCGCTCACAAGGGGTGGCTTGTGCGGAGGAGAATGGGCATCGGGACATGAGGGCACATGGCAGACCCAGCACAGCGGTGGCTTGAACCAGTACCTTTCCTGCCCATTAGCGCGGCAAAAGCCAACCAATCGTTGAAACTCAGCAATTTATCGGAGTGTAAAAATTATTTCGGACTTTGAATAGCCTGCAACGTCAACTTGGACGCTGACGTTCGCTGGCAATTTGCGGCTTGGTCGAACTCCTCGGTCGGATGCACATCCGATAGCCCGTCATCCAGGCTCTCATCGCCCTACAAATGCTACCTAAACCGATGGCACCCAAACCAGTCAACAACGCCCACAAATACCCTCTATTCCCCATCTGTATATCTCGGATTGGCTAGGTGCGCTGGGTGTCGAATGCAGTCGACCTTTGTTGCAAAGATATCTCCGCACCTTGTTCGTACTGACTCGAACCTTCCAGCCGACCATTCGAGCTACCTTCCGAGCCAACTTCCAGATTCGATGCTCCAGTACGCCAGCCATCAACATGCCCCTGTGCAGAGCGTACAATGTCGCACGCCGCATTCTCAAGGCCAACTTGAAGTGTGCAGAGACCGCAGATGACAGAACACGAGCCGAGGTGGGTTCAAGAACGATGAACACCCTACTTCATGAATCGATGGCCCTTCACATGCGTCATTGCTAAGGATATTTGGCTTCCTCGAGCTTGAGCTATTCTCGATGTGATCTGCACCACCCGTTCCGTTACCTCGGGTCTCTCACGCCTACCTATGTAAATACTCTCCCCGAGTTGCCTCCTACCCCCAGAACGTTCCATATCCTGTCCCAGATGGACGACTACCAGGCAATCGTATTCGCTTGCCTCGCCGTGATTGTCGCCATCTACGTCGTGCGATGGTACAACGACCCCGTAAGCACATCAATTCCTCATGCCGCCCCTCGTACTATTCGCTCAATACTAGTACTTCGTTATAGCTACGCGCGATCTCCACCGTTGGCGGGTCATCCCTTCCGGTGCTATCCTATCTTGGTGCATGGCGCATGCAAGGAGACTGCAGAGCCGTGCTCGAGGAGGGATACAGGAAGGTGCGCCCCATTCCTTCGTCGGCCTCATGGTGGCTTTGCTCATAGGATCGTGTAATATCTTACGGTGCAGTACCCGGGCTCAGTGTTCAAGATCCCTTCCTTCGACGGGTGGAGAGTTATCGTCTCGGGAAGGGATATGGTAGAGGAGATTACTAGGAAACGGCCCGACGAGCTGTCTGGCCCCCACGCGTCCCGGGAGGTGCGTCTTCATGCGGTGAAGCGCGATCGAGATGGACTGGGGGCTAAGCCAAGCTTTGTGGAAACCTCAGGTCCTGCAAGCTGATTATCTTTTCGAGCGTTCTGTCATCATGGATGCGTATCATGCAGAGGCGATCAGGGAGAAGCTCGGACGAAGGCTTCAAACTATCATGCCTGACGTCTTTGACGAGGTAGCTGCCGCTGTGAGGGACCATATTGTCGTTGACGAGAATGGTAAGACGACGAGCTATATGCGCCGTCTATGCATGCGCATTGAAGATATGCTAACTTTTAGAACCCGCTGCAGAGTGGACTAGGGTGGCGGCGATGCATGCGATGCAGAAAATCGTCGCTCGTGCCAGCAACAGAGCCTTTGTCGGTCTTCCCTTGTGTGAGCATGCTCTCGTCGTCCCCAGAATATCCTTCTGACGTATTTAGATATATAGGTCGCAACGAAGAGTTCCTCGCCGTTGCCGTAGATTTCTCAGTGGGCTTCTTGAAGAGCATAACTGCCCTTTGGGCTTTCCCCCGTTTTCTGAAGCCGTACGTCAGTAATGCTGCACTCTAAGGATGTCGTTTTCATTGATCACCATACAGCATTGTGGCGTTATTCGTCAACTTCCCAAAATGGGATACCCGCCGTGCTGTGCCTTTCCTACGCCCCATAATTGAGGAACGTCAAAGGGCTGAGGCCGAATTGGGAGAAGGATGGAACGACAAGCCGGTGAGCAAGAGGCGCTATGAGGCATAGTAATGCTTGCTGACATGAGCGTGCAGAATGACCTTCTGCAATCCTTACTGGACAAGGCCACAGGGAGGAATGAGCCCGCGGTCGCTGTTGCTCAGCGACTGCTGATCGCCAGCTTTGCCGCCATCCACACTACGTCAATCGTGAGTCCTGAGAGCTACAGCCTGAGTCCTGAGAGCGTGCCTTCTAACTCTAACACCCCGCGCACAACCCAAAATGGACGGACGCTTCAGACCATCACCCACGCTCTGTACCTTCTCGCCGAGAAGCCCGAGATCGTCGCGCCTCTAAGGGAAGAGATTGAAGCCGCCATCGCGGCTGACGGCTGGACGAGCACCGCACTGGCCAACATGTGGAAGCTCGACAGCCTCTTCCGCGAAATCCTGCGTCTCCACGGAATCTCCATGTGTAAGCATATCTCTCCGATCCCTCCTCTACGTATCGTATCAGTACTACCCGAGTTATGCGTAACGCTGACTCCGACCCCCCTCCCGGCTTGGATGCCTTTCTGACGTCCGCGGGGTGCCTCTACTTCTACCGGTACCGCTGGCATGAATATAGTTATAGGACGGAGGGCGATGAAGGACGTCGTGCTCAGCGACGGGACGCGCATCCCGGAGGGGACGGTGGTGAACGCACTGCCGTACGCGCTGCACCGCGACGAGGCGCTGTACGAGAACGCGCGCACGTTCGACCCGTTCCGGTTCGAGCGCATGCGGATCCGGAGCGCGGAGGGCACGGGTGCGGCGAAACACCAGTGCGCGAGCACGTCCCCCGAGTACATCCCCTTCGGCCACGGCCCACATGCTTGGTGAGTCTCGCTGGTTCGTGTCAGGCGAGAGGGCGAGGGCTCGGATGGGGAGCTGACTCGGGGAACTTGACTGGAAACGCTATTTGATACCGATGCCTGGGGCGTGACATGGCATAGCCCGGGGAGGTTCTTCGCGGCGAACGAGCTGAAGGCGATCCTCGGGTACATCGTCGTCAACTTCGACATAAAGCTTGGGGGGACGGCAAACGGCCCCCGGACGTGTACTCTTCTGCGGGAGTTATACCCGCGCCGCACGGACGTGTGTTGTTCAAGAAACGCAAGACTTCGATTTGACTTGGCTACGGATATTGTCAGGTATGTCTGGAGGAGTCAGTTCTGTGACGACACTCGGATTGAGGCTGATGTTCAGATCGTTGTGGTCTACCGTCCCGGACGTCCACGCTCAGGATATGGATTCGACTTGGCCAAATTCAAGTTAACCGCAGGTCGGAGAGATTTACAGATCGTTAGAATCTCAGAGCGCTCCGATGCGGCCACTTTCAGTGTCGAGAATCGTGTAAATGTAAATGAGAGAATGTATATTCAATGTTAACTTGAATGGCGATGACTTGGAGCCATTAGATTGCTACTAGCTAGTATGACCACACGTCGCCGCGTTATTCTGGTGCTCTTCCGCCGAGCCGTTCTCATATGTGCGGAAGGTTACCGGGCCAATATCAACGTCACCATGCGGTCGTGACGCCAACGTATTGAAAGCCGCACCAGCGAAAGCAGAGAAGAAGAAGCGGGGACAACGGACAGACCCTCCCGCCCCGGCCACAGAGCCTCGTGCGCGGTGACAGAATCAACTCACTGTCCCGGATCGCCACCGTGCTTCCTAGGCCGGAATAGGACGCGGCTCTGCGGCGCGGGCAGCACGCCCATCGCGATGAACACGTCTGCGGGGCGCACCCCGTCGCCCCCGAGCTTCATGTCGTACTTGAGGATGAGGTGCGCGATCACCGCCTTGAGGACATTGTCCGCAAAGTACCTTCCCGGGCTAGTCGCAGCGCGCATGTCGATGGCGTGAGCGTCAGAGCTACGGCAACAACAGGCAGCGGCCAGGTACGAGGTACGCACCAGGCATGTGCCCCATGGCCGAAGGGCAGGTACTCGGGGGACGTCGTGGTCGCAGAGAACTGCAGCTTCGCGCCCGCGCCCCTTCCCTGGTCGGAGCCTGAGTGCGCCGCGGTGGCGGCGGTGCGCATGCGCGCGTACCGGAACGCATCGAACACGTCTGCATGCTCGAGCACCGCGCTGTCGTGGTGCAGCGCGTGCGCGGCGGTGTGGACGATCGTGCCGCGCGGGAGGAACGTCCCGTCGCGCAGGGTGAGGTCCTTCATCGCCTTGCGACCCATCTCCACTGGTGAACGCGCAGAGCCGAGGGGCTGCCCGCCAGCCGTGTGTGCACGCAGGCGACTCGGAGCGGAGAGGGGAAGGGGGGAAGGGGGGAAGAGGGATGGGGCTTACGGAGGCCGATGCCGTGGAAGCGGAGGGTCTCGCGGAGGAGGCTGTCGAGCTTCCACATGTTCGCGAGCGCGGCGTGAGTCCAGCCGCCCTCCGCTGCGATGCTCTTCTCGATCTCGTCCCGGAGAGGCGCGAGGAGCTCGGGGTGCTCGGCGAGGCGCGTGAGTGCGTGAGTGGCAGTCTGGAATAGCTACGTCAGAGAACGACGGGGCATAGATGCGAGTGGAGCATCACGGACAACGGATGTGGTGTGGATGGCCGCGAAGTTCAGTCCTAGCACTCGTTGGGCGATCGTGGAGACGGTGTCGTTGTTCGACTTGGCCTTGTCGAGGATGAACTGTAGGAGGTCGTTCTGCGTGCCGTCGTTAGCGAGCCTGGGAGCGCTTCACGGTACCTGTGTGACTCCTCACCGGTTTGTTGTCCCACCGGTCACCCAGTTCTGCCGCAACCCGCTGGCGCTCCTCGATTATGGGCGGAAAGTGTTGAACGTTGAACGGCAAGGTCAGCGTCGCGCTTTACCTTGTTGAACGGTGGCTTCGAACCGAAAATAGGTCCGTTAAGCGCTCAACATAGCTGGCAAAAGATCTCCTTTGCTCGAATTGGCTCCCAATCGCTGCGAAAGGGAGGCGTTCTGACTGGGTTTCAGGAAAGGAAGGCACACCTCGTCCTTTCAGTCTCTCCCGGTGATTTTCCTCGTGGTCCTTCTGCCAATGCAAGACCCGGAAACGGCGTTCAAGATCGCTTTCCTTCATAAGTGAATGGCTATTTCGAGGCAGGATATGGCGCCGCTCAGGACACAGGAGGACTAGGGCCTACCTAGTAACCCGGTTGATCCCAAGAGGTGCGTCGCCCTTTTTATCCTACCTGCGAAGGAGCTCGATAGAGGCAGCACTTTTGGTTCTGCGAATTCTTCCGGTGCGTTCCTAATTGTTTCTCAGAATTTTGGTGCTCTGCCAGGCCCTGCCGGTGAGATCCGGAGATCGCGGTGTCCGCGTCGTCCACGGAAGAGGTAAGTATCCACTGGTGCTCAGTTCTCACAGATATAATCCTGCCGGTACTGATCGTCCCTGATTCTAATGATCAAGTCAACCATCCGCGCTCCTATCAATAGGGACAGAGCAGCGAAAAGTGCCCCCAAAAATGAAGACCGCTCGAGCTCAGGCTCGGCACGACGTGCATACACGGCAGCTCGAACCCAATATTCAAGTAAATCTCTTCGTCACTAGCATCTTTACACCACGCGCTTCATCACTCCGGTGGCATCCAAATTTGTTTTTGTAGATGCAGAGAGCTTCGTCATTGAGTTACGGCGCGACTCGACCTGGCGCCGGTCCGCGCTCTGGTGGCCAGTATTGCACAGCCTCCAAACGGGTTTCAACGAATGCCCAGTGCCGTAACCGTTTCGTTCGCGCCTCCAAAAGGCGACACAGCACACAGCAGGGAGGACAAATAGTAGGCACATCAGCCGCAGATCGACCAGGACCAGAGGGAGCTCGAATGCATATGTATGATCCCAGTTCGCACCGCACTGCATCCGACGATGCGGCCGTGCGGCCCATCATATTTATGCATCCAGCGCTTCTAGCTTCAAGCTTCACATCTTGCCGTCGTTTGGTTGAGGTGAGTGGAATATCGATATCCTTGTTGCCGTCTTGATCTATATGTCTGTCCTTCGCTCTTTGAAGGCGAGCAGACGACCTGCGGCTGTGCGCTTCATTGGCTTTGGTCGAGATCTGAAGCCTACTTTCCACTGGCAGGCTCCTCGTACTATTCCATGGCCTCACCCCGGCCACACAAACCCCCCGACAACCGGCGCGAGCGGTTAAGGCGCCGCCGCCCCCGCAGTCGTTAACGGTCAGATCTCTCCCCGAGGCTCGGAGCTGGCGCGCAGGATCGGTCTGGGGTCTGGGGTCAGTGTTACATCCATATTTCGAAACGCACCATGCCTCGGCTCCATAGCCCCCACACTGCAAGCAAGCCCGCCGGTACGAATACAGCCAACCGCAGCCTTGGAATACTAGTACTTAAGCTCCTCGTCCCGCGCCTCCTCGTCTTCGTCCCAGGTCCCCCCGCCGGCTCCTCCCGTTCTTCTCTCTTCTCGCACTCCCCAACGTGCTTCCCCCCCTTTTTACTTGTGCAGGCCACAAGAACCCCAGACCCACTTCACGATACCCACGACAATGATGATGCCCCGCCTCTCCACGCTCCCGCTCGTCCTTCTTGGGCTCCTCGCGAGCTACGGCGTCGACGCCGCGACCTCGCAGGCGGACATCAACGCGTACCTCGCCGCGCACAACACCGTCCGGGCACAGCACGGCGCGGCGAACCTCGCGTGGGACGAGTCCCTCGCGTCCGCCGCGCAGACGTGGGTGAACAAGTGCAAGTTCCAGCACTCGGGCGGGTCGCTTGGGCCCTACGGCGGTACGTGCACATGCACGTTCGGGGCATCGGCCGGGACATGGACATGGATTAGGATATGCTAACTAACTTACTTGACTTTTACTTTACTTGTAGAGAACCTCGCTGCAGGTACTGGGGGCTCGTACGGCATCGCGGCCGCCGTCAAGTCGTGGACGGACGAAGTCTGTGAGTGTCCACACTCCTCGCGCTGGGGGTGCCAGTGGCGGACCGCCGGGCTCGACCCGACCCCGGGGCTCGTCCGCGATGCGCATTATACTGATCGACTCGGATGGGGGACTGTTAACAGCCCAGTACAACGCGCAGAGCCCGGTGCCGTCGCACTTCACGCAGGTCGTGTGGAAGGGCAGCCAGAAGGTCGGCTGCGCCGTCCAGGAGTGCTCGGGGATCTTCCCCCCGCAATACGGCGTGAGCCTTCGCGCCTCCTTTCGCACCGCACGTTGAGCTGATTTCTGTTTGGTTTTTGTTTGTCGTTGCAGAATGCGAAGTTCTACGCGTGCGAGTACTTCCCGGCGGGGAACGTCATTGGGCAATTCCCGTACGTCGTGTTCTTACGCCTATCTACTGTTGTCTTCTTACTGACCAGCGGAAATATGCACATGGCGGCTTCGTCCAATAGAGCGAACGTCCAGGCATGAGCACGATTCTGTGTGGAGTGGGGCTTATCTCTCCGAAGAGGAGGGATGACGGCGAGCTAGCACTCGCGACACCTTCTCGATGCTGAGCAGGTCACACATTAGAGGTGTGCGGTGTGTCCGCAACCACAATCCATTACCATTCCGTGCAGGTTGTATCGGTATCGAAGGGTCAAACGTTCACTATACCCTGTTTACACCCTCATCGCTACTTCTGGTCTAATCGGAAGCCACCCTGATCAGGAGCTTCCCAACGGAACGACCTTGACTGAGGTCATTCTGCGCCTGCATAACCCCCTCGGCTGTGAACGGGTACTCCTTCGATATGAGTGGCTTGACTGCGCCGCTCCCGAGCAGCCCCACGAGCTCCTCCCCGTAGTCTCGGCCGTCCGCGGGCTCGTTCACATACACCGTTGCCCTGAGTTCCCGAGGCCATAAATGGTCGGAGACAGGGTGGGGAAGGCATGAGTGCTATCCGGAGACGAATGGCTGGTGTCACTTACGAGGGATAGACGAACTTGACGCTCTTCTCGTAGAGGACCTCCGGGTCGAACGGCTCGAGCTTGCCAGACACCGTGCCCAGCACGACGATCGTGCCCTTGGCCCGGATCGCTTTCAAGTTCGTCGCGAATCTGCCCACCGTAACTCGCTCGAGTCAGCCCCACACGAGACTCTGCAAGTACGTTACACCGTACGCACGTGTCCCTCCCGATCCCGTCGAAGATCGCATGCACGCCCCGCCCCCCCGTCAGCTCCAGCACGCGCTCCCCGACATCCACGCCCTCGTCGCGGTACAGGATGACGTGGTCCGCCCGGGCCCCATGTGTGCGCGCGACCGCCGCCTTCGCCGCGGAGCTCGTCGTCCCGAGCACGACCGCCCCGCGGGCCTTGCACACCTGCGCG
>AYKW01000015.1:0-23410 GCA_002760635.1 Ganoderma sinense ZZ0214-1 | reverse complement strand
GCGAGCGCGGTCAGCCCGTGCACGAGGCTCGCAGCGCCAATGCGCGGCGGGACTCGGACCGTGGGCAGAGGCGTCGCTGCGGACCAGTCTGCGGCGGCGTACGAGGCGCACAGCGCTGCGCCCAGGCCGAACTGCGGGCGGGAGAATTGGGAGCTAGTACTGAGCGCTAGTCGCGTGTTCGAGGTTGCGTTTGTGTTTTGGGAGAGAGGGAGAGGGGGAGGGGGAGGGGGAAGAGGCTCACGCAGGCGACCTTGCCGCCGAGGTGGAAGCGGCGCTTCTGGAACGCTTCGCTGGCCAGGACGGCCTCGTCCGTCGGGAGCGCGACGATTGTGCCGGCGGCCTCGACGCCGAGCCCGGCGGGGAGAGGGCCTTGGAGGGGGAAGCTGCCCTCGCGTTGCTGGATGTCGAGGAAGTTGACACCGGCGTATTCGACCTGGACAGAGCGTGGATTATAGTCAGCTGGCTGTTCGGGTGCGTAGTAGAAATAATAATACGGTCCCGGAGAGCCGGTCGTACTTTGATTACGAGCTGGTTCGGGGCTGGGGTGGGGAAGGGGAGCTCGAGCTTCTCGATGACATCGAGGTTGCCCGTCTTTGATATGCCGATGGCTGCGATCTTGGATGGGAGGAGGGTGGAGGCCATGGTTTGGTCGAGGTGGATGCGTAGTATGTAAACACGAATGAGGTCGACTCGGATGCCGTTAATTTTGGGGGAGAACGAGGAACATGCTTTATACGTGTATCCTCAGGGCGTCATGAGTGTTGTCTTGTACCTTCCACCGTGACCGAATTGGACATCAGGGTTACAGCGGACTTGGACTTGGGAATAAATGATACAGAGGTCTTCGTACCTACTCTCTGACCGGCGAGTGTGGGTTTACCCAGCCAGAAAGCTGAAACTTCATCGGTAATATTAGTGGGGTATACTTTCTCTGTCATGCAGAACATATTGACTCGGAACTGCTCACGCAAAGGTCATGAATGCCGCGGTGAAAGAGAAGAGATGAACCCTCGGCCACAACCGGCGTGCATGGGCGAGTCGGTCGGAAGTTGACGTTGAGCACTGGCAAAAAAACGTATCAGAATGTCAAGGAAGTGTTCATTCAATTCGCGGTGCCCCACCTGAAACTCCGGCGGCCGGATACGAGGAAGACTAAGTCGTGTTTGCGAGAGTTCTTAGTCAGGCTCTATTAGTTGCCAATACCAAACTGCTAGCCCCGGGCCTGCATGTAAAGCATGCCATATTCGTAACAGAGTCACTTCCGGAGGTTCCTGAGCGTGTGCCGGGCCTGCGAAATTGAATCGAAATGCCAATCACTCACCGCCCAGACCATGATGGGGCCCTCTGAACAGATAAATAGTGCACCTGCTCTGAGAAGTCTCTGGGATTCTGGCATCTGGGCGCGGTGAGCGAAGAGACGTGGCAGTGCGAGGAGAACATACAAATACAAACCTGAGGGTTTCATCAAGCTGACTCGAGCGCTGGACTGTGAGCCGGCCTTTGCTGAGCTAGCGCTCAGCTACGTGGCGCCGAACAGAACTCGGCGTACGCACCGACATAGCCTTGTGTGGGTGCCGTTCGAATCGAAGATACCGCCCCTTTCGCGACGCCACAACCGTGCAGTCGAGCACAGCCACACACGCGTCCTCTGCCACGCTGCTAGGCGCCCGTGTGCTCTCTTTTCGCAGCCTCGTTTCTCGGCTTCGGCTCTCTTCGCGACGCCCGAGCCACGCTTCCCCCCCGCTTCCTACGACGTCTGTCCCCCGTCCCCGCACGGTTTGGCTCGAACGAGGGCACAGCGGCACTCGGGCACCGTGTGCCCGTGTTCTCTCAAAATCTCCGCTCGTCCTCTCTCGTCTCTCACCGGCAACAGTGTTCTGCCCCCATAAATCGCATTTCTCCACCTCACGTCTCGCAATCGGGCGTGTTTGGTGGGCTGTCATTGGCTCTTACGACGCCCCCGCAGAAGCATCCGGCCCCGCCAACGATCTCGGCCGCTGCGAAGTGATCTCCCCAGCCGCCCGCCAAGAATCCGCCTCTCGCCATCGACGGCCGCATCGGACGCCTCCAAATAAGTCTTAAAGTTGCTCTCGGGTGAGTTTGTGAATGTTCTATTCATGGTACGCGGTGGGGAAACAAGTCCCCGCAAGCCTGGACCACTCCCTCGCCAGCCCGAGCATCCAGGCCTCTCCCCTTCCTGCGATACTCGTTTGCGGCGTGCTGACGCCATGCGAAACAGCTCATGGCGTCGCTCTAATGCTCAGCAATCATCGTACACCGCGTACCTGGTCACCCGCTTGAAGCGGGGCTAGACCTCGGCCTCGCGCCGAACCGACTCGTTCACTCCCCACCCGCGCTGCACGTCTCCCGTACCGTTCAACAGCTCACCGGCGACATCAGAGTCGTGCAGAAAGCCCCTCCTACCAGCCCCCAACTTGCCGTCTTTACGCTCAGCCAGGGGAACGTCGATTCGACTCGGCCCGACGTTCTGCCCGCCACAGACCTCGTCCACCCCGCCCCTCGCCACCTCCACCCGTCGAAGCCCCTCCGTTGGGCCCTAGACATCTATCAAAAGCCCTCACGTGAGCGAGACGAACGGTCTGGAGGCATCCTAATGGAGTACGCACCGGATTAGGCAGAGACAGGGAGGCGGGTCCGGGGTGTCGAGCTCTCGAGCGTGCGTACGTGCACACCCCCGGTCTGCCTTCCCTTCTTATATCATGCTAACCCCGCCGCTTGTTTCAGCATCTCATTACGCTTCTGAGATGTTTACCCCCGTGTACGCGCCCCGGCATTCGAGGCGCCCGAGCCCGAGGACCGCATCCGAGCACGCGGCGCTCGCCTGCCTTCACCTTTCCGCCTCGAACGTGCCGCCAAGCTCGCCGGAATGCTGTACCACACGTTGGACACGACTCGGATGACGACGCAGTGGCGGGGTGCGGAAAGAATGGGAGACGGGCGGTCGGAAGACCTCGACGCTGCCCCGCCGCGGTGTAAGCCGTGCCTCTCACCTGCCATCCCCCTCGTGTCCCTATCCCCGACCATAGCTAACGGCCGGGATAGGCAGCTACGAGACATTTACGACGCTCACCGTCGTGTACACGCAGGGGACCGCAGGACAGGGCAGCGCAGAAGCCCCGTTGGGACGGACGGCGATGTACCCGCCACCCAACTAGCCTCGCCACCGTCTCAGAGCACGCGAGCTGAGTGGGCAAATCGCGAGAACGTTCCGAACGGAACTCGGGTGAGCCATGCGCAGAGCAGGTGCGGAAGGAACGGGCGACGGGCGGCCCGAAGACTGCAATATTGCCGCCTCGCCCCGGAGGCAAGTTCTTCCCCCCACATCTCTCTCCGCGAAACACGCTTAATTAACGACTATCTATTAATCGACCCAGGCACTCCATGGCGGCGTTCGCCATCGTGGACGCGACGGGACAACGGGGAAACAGAGGCCGGACATCCCGCTCGAGCGCAAGATGACGCGCCCACCGCTCGCTGCTCTGGCCTCGTCGACGTCTCCAAGCACGCGAGCCGGACGCGGAGACTGCTAGCACGCGCCGAGCAGAGCGCGAGTCCCTCGACTGGAGTGCAGGTGCGGAAGGAACGGGCGACCGCCGCCCGCCTCGGCGTGTCTCATATCGGCAGCGCCCAGCGTGAGTACCCAAGCCATCATCTTTCCGCCGGCAGTACGCTCATCTGCCCGACCGCTACAGGTCGCAGGAACAGTGAGAAATGCAATTTCGACTGAGCACACGCGTTCGGGAGCCGGCCGGGAGGTGGACACGTCCGCGGCACACCCAATGCCCCCGCCGGCTGCACAAAACGCGACATATCTCGGCCGTGCGACGTCGAGCTGCCGGCGCAACTATGGGGCAGGCATCGAGGATCACCTACGAGACTCGCCGGCACCGTTTCCCGCCGCCCGCGCGAGTTTCGAAAATGGACGTAAATCGTTGATTTCATTGTAATTCGCCACCCGTCCCACCACCACACACCCCGTCCCCGCCGTGTCCCACCGGAGTTCCGGCCGGCCGCCGTTGGAGGCACGCAAAGGGACCTCGGACGAGCCACGTCGCGCCATGGCCGGGCGTCCGGCAGCAAGTGTCCGTACCACCACCAACCCTCGCCGACCTCAATTACGATCCAATTACGACCCATCAAGCTGGCGGTTCCTACGGTCCGTGGTCCAGGTCGTGAGTGCTTTGCCCAATCACGGTTCTTTGACGTCACAGAGCTTCCGACTGACTCTTGTGCATGACAGTATCACAACCCGGCTGGACGCACTTCGAGCCGGCGAGGACGCGAAGGCCGCCTCTCTCAGCCATGAACCCTCTCTCGCATGGCCGGCAATTAACGAGCATCCGCGAAACGACGTGTACGGGCGCACAGCGCCATCCCGAAACCAGGTGAACATGTGTCGACCGGAGAGTGACGACGGGGTATCCGCAGAGCGAACTGCGCAACCTCCTCGTGCGAGGTAAGGGATCCGCTTTGTTTCTCGTAATCACGATTAATCTGTCGCTAATAACGTGTTCAGTTCATCACACAAACGCGTCTGAGACATTCGAGGCCTGTTCGCCGTCGAACGGCGTGGATTTTGAACGTCGGCCAAACCGCGTGTTCGACAGGCGCCATACTGCCGTCCACCGACAACCGCACTCTCATGGAGTGGTCGTTGGGAAGATATATCCGTGCCGTGAAGACGGGCATGGACAGGCCTCGAACGCAGTGCGGGACGATTGTCGAAGCGGTAGGCAGGTCGGAATCACGACGCGGTTTATGGGCACCATGCGAGTAAGTCGAGTATTACTCGAGCACAATCCCTCGGCACACGTTCTGATTTGCGCTTACGCAGTCTCCGATCACCTCTGCGACGAACGGGGTCAGATTTACCGCGATCCAAGGAGGCTGAAAAAATCGCACAAACCGCGATTTCATGGTAATTCGGAGAACGTGCCCACGGACGCCGGCTCTCCGCAAGCAAGCCCCCAGCAGAGTGCAGAGATCACGTACAGGCTCTCCTACATGTTCGCAGCCCATTCATCACCAGCAGAGCGGAGCTTGGCGCTCGACTCAAACGAAGCCCTGCATGGGCGCCATCCTACTGCCGGACACCCACCAGTCGCCCGCCGCCGCTCCACCGCGGCGCCGTCGTCTAAAACGTGCATCCCTGCCGTCAATGCGGACACGGGCGGACCTCGGACACGGTGCGGGACAAGTGGGGAAGCTGTAGGCGGAGACTTACGCCGCGGTTTGTGGGTGCCGTGCGAGTAAGTCCACTATTACTCGAGCCCAGTCCCTCGGGACAACTTCTAACATGCACTCACATAGTGCTTGTTCACCTCCGCGACGAACGCGGCCGGTTTCAAGCCGCTCCGGAGCGGTCGAAAAAATCGCTCGAATCGCGATTTCGTTGTAATTCAGAAGACGAGGTCTCAGGTTGCCAAACCCGGCTCTCCGCAAGCAATACAGCTGCGCGGACACCTCCGGCGAGGTGTAGAGTCCGTAGGTGGGCTGTCCGAGACGTTTCGGGGCCATTCACCATCGAACGGCACAGATCTCAGAACTCGGCTCCGATGCAGTCTCGCATGGGTGCGCCATACCGCCGGGCCCCCGCGGTCGCTTCGTCGCAGCACAGGTGTCTGGAAGGTATTTCCTGCCGTCGATACCAGCACGGACGAGCCTCGGACACGGTGCAGGACGGCTGCCGACGCGGTAGGCGAAGACTCATGATGCGCTTTGTGGGCGCCGCTCGAGTAAGTTCGCCATTACTCGAAGCCAGTCCCTCGGAGCGCGTTCTAACACTCCATCTCACAGTCCTCGTTCACCGCTGCAACGAATGCACGCGGTTTCCTGACGATCTGACGAGGTTGAAAAAACCGCGTTTCACGCGATTTCATTAAATTCGGATACGCGGCCGTGGAATTGGCGACGCCCCACGAGCGACACGGCCGGCAGGGCACTTCCGATGGAGCGCACGACGCGGCGAGTGGCCATACAAGGCGTTCTGGGCCGCCGGAGTCTGTTTTCAAGAACGGCACTCGGGCGGGACGTTGACGGGCAGCTGGGGCACTGCCAAGCGACCATCTTCTCAACTCGAGCACAAGACTCGGACCGTGCCCACCACGACTCCGACTCTGGCGCATCTCGACGCGTCGTACACAAGTAATTAACGTACGTACGACATTCGTGAACGGCGCACGACACGAATAGGGTTCCCCGCCTTTACGGACACTGCGGGGGAAGGACTCGGAGGGGGAGGAGCGGAACGGATATACCGCGTCCTGAGCACATCGAGGCGGGGCACCAACGGATCGCACGCCCTGTCGGCGACTTTGACTGCGAGCTGATTGCGTTCGGGACGAACGAGAGCAGGGATACGCTGCGGCCGCAGCGGCGGCGAGTGGTAGGCGCAGGGAGAGAGAAGATGTTCCCGGCCATCAACTACGGCTCCATCCGCCAACCGCCTCCACGATGCGACAAAGGGAGCCTCGGGCGAACCGTGGAACCACCGCCGTCGCGCTCGGAGCAGCCGTCAGGGAAGAGACAGGTGGCGTTTCGGGTGCACAAGCCAGATCCGACAGCAGATGCCAAGACACCATCACTCAACGTCTACCTGGCGTCCGGCCGCAACGCCATCCTTAATCTCGCCTCCGAGATGCGGTGCAAACACCGCCGCACATAGCACAAGCCCCGCAAAACGACCCATGGTGCATGAGTCATACCGCAGGTATGAGTCTCTTACTAGCCGTACTGATTTCTTGCATATTTCAGATACAACTAGGACACGCAGCGGAACCATGGCATTCAGCAACGGGCAAGACAGGCAGTCCGCCTCCGTTCCCGACTGATGGCGCGACGCGGCCGGGTAGGCAACAGCCCCAGTCACCAAAGCCGGGGACGGGCGGAAAGATATCAGCTGTATGATCGTGCGAGTGTGCAGACCGCTTGATAGGACGGATCCCGGGCGCAGGCGGGAGGACGCTAGACGACGGGGACGGACCTCGCCTGCCAAGGCCTCCCGGCGCGACCATGTAGTATGTACATCATCTGTCCGACCGCCCGCATTCCGACCTTGTCAATATATTTCTTACCACCAAGAGCATCGTATGACGTACCAGCTTTGACATCGAGGACTGAGAGGCGAGGAATCCAGGCGGAAGAGGCTTGGCACAACGGTGAGCACGCGTCCTCACACTGGGGAGCTCGGATATGCTTACATTCGTTTGGCGTGTTTAGGCGCGTCCGAACCGGCGACCGAGAGCGCTGTGCCTCGAACGAGATAGATCAGGCCTCGCCCGATGCATACTCATGCGGCAACCACGTACGTTAAGCGAGCCCAGACGTCTTTTCCCAATGCTTGCGCCGGGCAAGAAAAGACTGTAAGTTAGACGTGTTCTCATGAGCATCATAGCTAATGTACCTTTCTATGACAGCACCGATGACCGTGTCCGATCGTAACGCGCTGCAAAAACCCAGTCAGCGTCATGCAGGAACACGCGGTTCGACAGGGAGCGCTGAGCCTCGGAGCCACACAACAAGGCACGGACGCCATGTAGCCAGTTTAGGAACACGACAAAGGACGATGAGCTCACCAATGCTATTAACACGGCCCCGGGGATCAAACCAACACCTCGGGCAGCCGCTGCGAGTGCGCCGATTGGTTCAAGACGACGAGGCGGCGAGTCCGGAGTGACACCGGCTGCTATGGGATGCGGAGAAGAAGCATGCATGAGGATAGTAGCTGAGGATGAAGACTCGAAAAGGTGGTGGTGAGTGGCTTGAACGGCGTGGTCTTCCACTTACTTATTCATTGTTACAGTGGCCCGTGCACTTTTGCACACGCACAGACCATCGCTGCGAGCCGGAACAGAACACGGGCACGGAGATGCGGGAGAGGGCGTGGAGTCCGGAGCACGCTTGGGGCGGGATTGTAGTTCAGGAGCCAGCCGTGGTCGGTAGCCGAGGCTGGGGGTTTCGCCGATCAGACACCGCGCGCAAACGCGGTGCGAACGGGATGTTGTGCCGGGTAAGCTTATCATCTCTTTATTGCTTCGGACTGGCTTCTCTTGACGGATCCGTTGTGCTAACATTGGCGGGTTCATGACCGCCGGCCAGACAGCAAACCATGTTGAAGAGCCAAACCCGGGGTGCATGATCATGACAAATAATCGATGCTCTCCTGGTGTGCAGCCTCTGGAACAGCATTAATGTAAGCTAATGTAAGGCACGGTGTAGTGACTACGATCATCGAGTCACCCCGAGTGCGATCAATGAACTTCACAGCCGCCCCGCCAGTCCACCGACAGCCCGTCCCCAACACAAAATATCCTACCCTACCCGCCGCCTAGTTGTCCCACTCAGCAGGGACGTCTTGGGGTGGCGGGTGCGAAGCTGTACGGGTTTGTCATATACCAGTACCAACTACGGCCGGTGTCCTCTCAGCCACCCGGACCCTTGCGATGTGCGCACTTGAAACTTCGGGGCGGGAGCGAGGTGCTCGGTGTTGAGAGAGGCTGTCAGGCGTTCATCCTCCATCATCCGGGCGAACCTCAGGATTCCCGACTCCCATTGGTACTCAAGGTGCATGAGCGCAGAAACCCCGCCACGGATGTTGCTGAGGTTCTGGAAGGGGATGTCGAGCGGCCATCCGATGGGCTTGAGGCCGTGCTGGAGGACAACGGACTCGATGTAGTAGTCCTCCACCGTCCAATACATCCCCGCCTCGTCGTCTCCGGTTAATTCGCCAGCAGTGCGATGGTGAGCGCTGTTCTTACCACGGAGGAGGAGCGGAGTATTGCTTACAGAGCGTATCATCCGTGTTCTCCCGCAGGTGTCCTCGGACGTAGCCCCGCCTGTCGCTGTACCGTGGCTTGATACAGAGGAGGCGTAATACTGATGGCGAAGGCAGACGGAGACCGGGGATAGGGCGCGGAGGGGCGACGCGGATCGGAGATGCGAAGCGCATGTTGTATCGAGTCCGCTGCAAGCGTTGTAAGCATGTAACTTTATACTTAGGGCGGATAAATGTACTTACGCGTGGTTAGGCACCCCCAACGTGGCCCAGAACGCTGTGCTAAGAACAGGATTAGAGCCTCGCCCGATGCTTACGAGGGGATCACGTACGTTCGGCAGTCCAAATGCGTGTTGCCGCCCCGGTGGTCATGAACAGAAACCATGAGTTAGCGGTGTTCTTGTCAGCATGATAGCTAACTTACTTTTCAACGACAGCGCCGCCGACCCTATCTGACACGCTGTAAATAAATGTTTGTAGTCAGCGCCGTTCAACAACTCGGACTCGAACATGATAAGATCGGCAACGAGCCTCGGAGCGGTGAGCGGCACGACAAGGCACAGGCTTGATTTTGCCAGTTTAGGGACACCGGAAAAGAAGAACAAGCTCACCGGGGATTAAACCAGTGACTCGGGCAGCTCCCGCAAAGTGTGCCGATTAGGTCGAGGTGCGAACCACCGGCTGTCGATTACTTATGCGAGGACTGTGGCCGGACGGCGAGGACGAGCTTGAAGACTCGAGAAGGCAGCGGTGGTGAGTGACTCGAACAGCCCTTGCCATGCACTTACATATGCTTTACCGCAGTGGCCCGTGCACTTTGCACACGCACAGACCCTCCCCGGCGAGCCGCAAGCCGAAGGTGATCACGGAGATGCGGGGTTGGGTGTGTAGCTCTGGGCGCGCCTGGGGTCGGATGTGGTTTAGCAGCCGGGTATCATTGTGAGCCGAGGGTGGGACACTGCTGCTCAAAAACACGGCATGAACAGGATATTGTTCCGGGTAAGCTTATCATTTGTTTGTGTAGGCGTGATCCATTCTGGCTAACTCCTGCACTCGTAAGATGCTTGTCTATGACCTGCCAGAATGGTCGCGGGCTACCGGTCTCGGTTCTGGACTTGTGCCGCGGCTGCATGGATTTCAGACGTTCTCCCGATGCGTGAGTGCGGAGTGGGTCTACAATAAGTGGTGTAAGCTAAGGTACAACATTACAGGGCAATGACAACGACAGTAAAGTCCAATCGATTAAATCGCCACCGCCGCGGGGCTGACAATCTCTCCCCAACCCCCTTCGCCGGAAGATGCTACCCTGCCCAGTGCCCAGTGCCTAGTCGTCCCACTCAGCAGGGACGTACTTCGGGGTCTTCGGACCGGTCTTGGGGCGGCGGAGTGGGAGGTCGTATGGGTGCGTCTTGTAGCGGTAGCGGCCACGGCCAATGTCCTCCCGGCCGCCCGGAGACTTGCATTGTGCGTACTTCGGAGCGGGGGCGAGGTGTTTCGCATTGAGCGAAGCGGCCATCCATTCGTCCTCCGTGATCCGGACGAAGCTTCTGACAGAATCCCTGATTCCCATTGGAGCTCGAGGTGCGTAAGCGCGGATATCCCGCTGCGGATGTTGCTGAGGTTCTGGAAAGGGATGTCGGGTGGCCATCCAACGAGCTTGAGGCCGTGCTGGAGCACGACGGACTCGATGTAGTCCTCGAGTGTCCAGTACATCCCCGCCTCGTCGTCTCCGGTTAATTCGCCTGCAGTGCAATGGTGAGCGCTGTTTTTACCACGGAGGAGGAGCGGAATATTGCTTACAGAGCGTATCATCCGTGTTCTTCCGCAGGTGTCCTCGGACGTAGCCCCGCCTGTCACTGTACCGTGGCTTGATACGGAGGAGGCGTAATACTGATGGCGAAGGCAGACGGAGACCGGGGATAGGGCGCGGAGGGGCGACGCGGATCGGAGATGCGAAGCGCATGTTGTATCGAGTCCGCTGCAAGCATTGGTTCGGCCATGCCCGGGAATTGGAAGGCCTGGGATGTGGTGTGGTCGAGGGTGAAATGAAGATGCTCAGGCTAAGCTGGTAAGGCAGCCTGACGTCGAGCGTCCTGTTCCTAAATACGATGACCTCGTCGACTAACATGGTGGCTCAGTCGGCACAAGCCAGCACGGATAGATGTCAGTGGCTGCAGGTATGGGTAGCAGTTGGTGGATTGTGGCACCGGCGAGCGGGTTGTGCTTTCAGTAGGTCCGTGCCGGCTCTCTTCACGCACTCCTGTGACTGAATGGGTGGTTTTCCGGAGTTCCAGAGCGGCGGCGAGTCTATCAGCCTTCGGGACATTGCTGCAGCTTGGGTAATCAGAAACTTGTACTTGAACCATATTCCACAATGTGCGCACGCCATGATCCGTCATGATGTAAGTACTTCTAGGGAGCGGCGACACTCCAAAGCCACATTCCGAGCTCCATCTAGGCCTGCTCTTGGCACTGATTAAGCCCTCGGAATTTTATCCTGCGCGTTTCAGAGCTCGGACTGGCGAGAACTGAGTGTGAGGGGAATCCGTGCGCAAGCAGTGAACCACTGCATGCCCTCGGTTTCCTCCCGCATTCACTTCTCAGAGAGTAAATAAATGTAAGATGTGCTCACCGTGTTTTCACATCAAGTGTCTCAACCCCGAGTATCCACGAACGCGGCGAGATAAGATGAAACAGATCAAACCCCTGAGCAGTGCGGGTAATGGCTGCTCGAATCAGCTGGCATGAAGGTGTGCTGTGAAGAAGGTTAGCCGGCAGTCGAGGCACTGAAACGAGCGGCCTCGACATGGATGATTGAATTAAGTCCCATTATTACATACAGCTTACCGGGTCGCGGAGCCCTTCACCTGGCCGGTGTGACGTGCAGCGGGGGTCTATCAGCCCATGCCCTGCTCGAAGGTCGGTCTTCCACTTTCACTTTCCCCCCACTGCCTGCCGCTGCCCTATCCTCCGAGTCCTCAGACCTCAGGCCTCACGCGCACGCCTTATCGCGATCCCAGACGCAGTCTATTCCGTGTCGTGCTCGCTGCCTACTATTCACAGTAAGCTCATGTGGCCTATCATCGCCTTCCTCCATTGTGACTCACGTTGCTGGCAGGTGTGTACATCCCAGCCGGGATTGCGACCTGGAGGGTTGGCCCATTGACGACCATGCGAGAGCACGGTGAGCATGGCATTTTGCTGGGTAATTGATTTCCGTTGATTTCTCACGCCGCGCTCCTTCTACAGACACGGGAGCACGCTCGACATTCCTTCCACGGCAATCATCAAGATGCCATCCGAAGTACAGTTGTTCACGCACAAACATGGTGGTGGGTAGCACAACATACATCTTGGATGTGCGGTACGTAATTTGATTTTGGTTTTGATTGCTAATTTACAGTGCTAATACTCGCTCGTAGACATAGATGACCTGAAAGTTTGCGCCTCACGCGGGGCATGCTGGCCGAGGAATACCACCGGCGGCACACCGATATGGAAGCCATAGACACACTCGGAATGGCGGCGGGAAGACGAGCCCATCGCTTCCACGAGTACGTCAACAGTACGCCCACGGGTAAGGCCTGAAGCCTCGAGAGGGGCGGCACAAGATGGACGAGTCTGCGCGCCCGGCCGGGATTCTTGATGCACGCTGGTTGCTGGCTCGCGCACTACGCAGACAGTCCAGCAGGGTACGCAAACAGGATATGTCTCTTATGTAACATGCACTGACGAGATGGTGGAGGTACGTTGTTTTCTCTTCAGAACATTCCGAGCAAGACTGACCTTGGCACTTTGCAGCGGTGAACCCACGCAGGCTCCAACTTGGTGGCCGGCGGATGAAGATTGCACTCGCGCTGCCGGTCGTCTGAAGACTCAACATTCAGGAGTCGCGCGAGCGCACTGGCCGGGAACTGACCACGGGAGACGGACGCGATAGTCTCAGGACGGGGGTGCGAAGATGGACGAGCATGGGCCGCCGGCCCGAGCTCTCGATGGCATGTTCAAGGCTTGCGGCAAGGGCGGAGTACGAGTTCTTTCGGGGGAGCGACACGCATCACGCACAGACGCGGAATGACAGGTACGTACCTTTCTTCATGAGCTTCAAAGCCGAGGCTGAGCTCGGAGATGCGCAGAAGACGACGGGCGGGGTACTGGAAGCGGACTTGGCTCCCGGCGGACAAGGATCGCGCTCAGGCACTCGGACAGGGTGGCAACAGATGGAGATGGCGGACTCAGGTACGTACCAGTTGAATCTCCTGCTTCGAGGTCTCCCTAGAGCTGCTGCGTGCACCTAGTCGGCTCGCGGACACCCTGCTCCCGTCGGAGAGCAGATACCAACCTGTCCGCGTTGTGTCAACACGCTGGCGAGGGTGTATGGGGGTGCAGCTGGCGGATTTGCGGCTCGAGGAAGACGGGCCGGCGGGGCACTTGTACGGGACACGGGAGATGGCGGCGTGGCAGACTGGGACTCACCTGGAACATGGCTCGCCGGCGGTGGCATCCGGCGAGTGCGAGGCGTGATTTGCAGGTATGTCACGCCATCACAATCTGACGTTGCGAGAGCTCTCGGTGAGCATTCTGCGCAGAGTGCATTGATGGGAGGTACCGGGGGAAGAGACTGTGCTGGTAGACTCCGGTGCAGGACTTGGTGGGCGAGCCACTGGCAGAATACTTGGATGGAAGATGGCGGACGGACTCACCTGGACATTCTCGCCAGCGACATCCACGAGCCTCACAAGAAGGTCGAAGAGAGGTACGTACCGCTGCCCTCTCCTGCTGCGAGGCGTGTCCGTGAACTCTGTCAGTGCCAGCGTGCGTGCTCCGAGGGCGAATCCGGCAGGCGGGCTGCATTGAGCTGGGTTGAGGAAGTGCTGAAGAGCTGAGCGTGTGAGGTATTTGAGGCAGACAGCACATGTAGCACGAGAGTCGAATGGGAGGTGGTGGTGCAGAGCAGAGACGCGTCGGAGGCAAGACGCGAGCTGATCGGAAGAGTGTGCTAAGCGCTGGCGGACTTCTTGTCCGTCTCCCTCTACCCCCACTGTGCTCTACTACCTACAGTACACGTCTCTACTACACGTCTCTACTCCCCAATAGACACCATAAGTCCACGATAATCAACGGCCTTTTTCGACTCTTCCTCGCGCGCGCACACACCCGGCCCGCCCAAAACACGAGGCTACCAGACGCCGCCAAGAAATATATTTCGGCTAAGCTACAACATCTGTTCCTCACGCATACGGACTTGGGCAGCGCGAAGTTCTCTGAGCAATCGACACCGTCCTCGGGCATGTCCGCATCCCACCGCGCCAGGGTCTCCATCACTACCATCCAAAGCCCGGGCACGACCTCCCCCGCCCAGTAGAGCTGCGGCGCGAGCGGCCGTGGGGCTCCAGAGGCGTCGGTGTGCGCAGCGAGGAGACGGTGGGCGGCCACGCCGTAATTGTCCGTGAACTTGACATGCACGGGGAGCTCGCGCACCTCAGGACGGGAGGATTCCTTGGACCTGTCGCCGTCGCCGCCATCGTTGTTGTTCAGAGGCCCGGGAAGCTTGAGCTTACCGGTGAAGAGGTCGTTGGACTGGCCTAGCAAGACGCGGTCGAGCAGATAGAGGTGCACGGGCAGCGGGGCGGGCATGAGGATCGCAGGCCAGGGGAGCAATGCGTGCTTGGGCGGCCCGAGGGATACGCCGACGTGCAGCCTAGCGTACGCCTCGCGCAGCATGCGCGCGGTGTTGCGGATGATGCGAACCTTCTCGTCAACATTAGGGTCGGTGGCGTCGAGCGCGAAGTCGCAGAGATGGGTGCGATAGACCCAGTCTGCGAAAAACGCCGCATAAATCTGCACGGTGGAGCCCAACGTGCCGATGACCAGGCAGGGACAGCAGGTCGCCGCGAAGATGGAGACATGCTGGTACAGTCACCGCCGCCGGTGTCAGCGAGACAGAAGAAACGCAAACGGTGGGAAGTTCTAGCCGTAGCTCACCTTGTCGTCCAGCATCGCGTCCCTATACGCAACCATGCTCTCCGGCACATTCGGCGCCCGTCCCGATCGCGAGTCCGAACCACGCGCAGACACCAGCTTGTCCTTCCCGACGATGTAGCAGGCGGGGATTCGGTAGGGAGTGGGACACGCTGCCTCGACCTCGACCTCGATCCCGCCGCCGCGCGGCGTCACTTCCACCTTGAGCGTATGATCGTCGAAGAGCTCCTGGAGCACCTTACCGAGGGCTGCAGCGTGTGCCGATGCAGCCTCCTTTGACTTTGAATCAAGTCCGGAGTGTCCCACCTCGACCACACTGAGTCCGTGCAAAGCGTCACGCAGCTGCGCTATGAAGCGGCGCCCCTCCAACACGCCATCGTCTTTGCCACCATCGATCGGCGCGACTGGTGCCCCGACACTGCCAGTCACGCCGCTTGCGTTCTCCCCAGGCTCACGGTCCCTGTGTTCGGGTGGGAGGCCGTCCTGCAAGCCCCGAAGAGCTTTTTGCGCGTATGCAAAAGCGGGATGGTAAAGAGCGGCCATCCGAGTCTGTCGTCGAAAAACCAGTCAGCATCGTGATCGAGGGGTACTAAGCGGTGCAGGGGAATGATGGATTTGGCTTCCTACAGGTATCGAATCGTCCTTCTCCAAGTCGCAGGAAGGGCCCCATAGATGATCATCCATCCTCTGCGAACGAGAATGATCCAAGGAATATGTTTCGCGTTCTGAGCAAACAGTGAAGCATGAGAGCCCTGCTCATGAGCGCGCGAGGACCGCGTAAAGAGACCACTCGCCTCGTTCAACCACCCCACCGTCCTTGGCGCCGAGGTATTTCGCTGAGAATAGGCGAAGGTGATGCACAGCGGCGGCAGGTTTGCATATAAGCGTAGACATTTCGAGCATTAGTAAACATATATCGCAAGATAGTACCGGATGCATGCTGTACCCACAAACAGCTGGAACTACGACGTACAGCCGAATCTCAGGCTCTCCCGCTGAGGTGCCGCTGCCCGACGCCGTACGTGCACTGCGCAACCTCTTGCGCAAGGAATGGTCGGTGTCGATGGGCTCGGAGGCAAGGCTGTGGCCCTTGTCGGAATACCACGCTTTGGCAGCTTCGAGGCGCCCGGACCCAACTATCCCATGCAGATCCAGGTCCGAGTCGTCCTTGGGGACAAATGCCGCACCCTGCATAAAAAACCGCACAAAGGCGCCGGCATGAGTGTGAGTGACCATGATATGCACGGTCATGTCGAGCTTCAACTCCCGGGCCAATATACTAATAGTACTGGCTGGGCTCCAGACGGCCATGCAAATGCTCACCTCATCGGTTATCCAACGAAGGCTCAAGCTACCATCATCCCACCCAATCCATCTACTAGCCCATCCGAGGATGGCTTTGACGGTGACGGAGTCGGGATCGTCAGAGCGAAGCCGAACCGTTTCGTAGAACGGGTGAATGTTCATCATAAATGGGATGATTGCGGGCTCAGGGCCGGCCATGGGATCTGGAGGTGGACGGGGGTCAGGTACAAGGACAACAGCGGATCCGGAGAGGGCGAGGGCGAGGGCAGCCAGTGGGTGGTGGTGGTGGTAGTAGTTGGGAGTCAAGTCAGGCAAGGCTGCGACGCCGCGAAAAGAACACCTGAAAGAGAGTCGAGCCCCGGCACCGTAACTTACTTACGTACTGTCGCCGGCCCACCTTAGCAGTCGCGTCTGGACTGAACGAATGCGAACCATGGCCCGGAGCGGGGGCGCGACAGCGCCCCAAGCGCGTCACGGGCCGGGGCTTCCGAGATTTTCGGACGCGAGCTGGTTGGCTGCCTGACTGCTCCCGAGTGCCTCTCTCGACCTTGGCCATGGTCTCGCCCCCCATCCAACTCGATCGTGTCCCATCCAAGGGCTCGTTCCAGCTCTTCTCGAGGCCGTTCTCGCGTCGTTTTCCCCAGTTTAGGCGCCTGTCCACCGTTGTTTTGCACAGTTTGAATGCGTGTTGGAAGTGGAATACGGGCGGGAAACGGGGAGAAACAGCGTGGAAGAGGCGGCGGATCTGGAGGCATCCTGCAACGTTCACGTCTGCATGGATCGTTTCGCCCGCGGTGAGTTCGATTTTCTCCACTGTTCCCCCTGTTCCCCTTCGCTTGCAGCCAACTTCCTGCATCAGCACCGCCCATGAATCCTACCCGCACGTTTATAACTTCCCTCCACAAGCGAAGGCGAGCGCAGGTGAGCATCACACGCGTAGATGGATCGATTTCCTCGCGGTGGATCGAGGATTGATCCTCTTCTACCCGTGAACGGCTCGATTCTGATTCAAACGTCCAATGCACGTCAGCCATACACAATGGCAACACACCCGCCGTCCTGCCGACCCCAGGTGCCCCACAGCAACCGTTCGTACCGCCGCCAACCTCAATTACGACCCATCAAGCTGCCCCTACGTACAGTCCGTGGTTCAGGAGGGTCCAGATCGTGAGTGCTTCATCAAATCACGATTCTTTGACGTCACAGAGCTTCCGACTGACTCTTGTGCATGATAGTACCACAATCCCAGCCGGCTGGACGCACTTCGAGCCGGTGAGGATGCGAGGCCGCCTCTCACAGCGGTGAACTTGAACCATCTCTCGCATGGCCTGCAATCAACGAGCACCTGCGAAACGACGTGTACGGGCGCACAGCGCCATCCCGAAACCAGGTGAACATGTGTCGACCGGAGGGTGACGACGGCGTATCCCCAGAGCGAACTGCGCAACCTCCTCGTGCGAGGTAAGGGATCCGCTTCGTTTCTCGTAATCACGATTAATCTGTCGCTAATAAAGCGTCTAGTACATCACACAAACACGTCTGAGACGTTCGAGGCCCGTTCGCCATCGAACGGCACAGATTTTGAACGTCGGCCAAACCGCGTATTCGACAGGCGCCATACTGCCGTCCACCGACAACCGCGCTCTCATGGAGTGGTCGTCGGGAAGGTATATCCGTGCCGTGAAGACGGGCACGGACAGGCCTCGAACGCAGTGCGGGACGATTGTCGAAGCAGTAGGCAGGTCGGAATCACGATTCACGATGCGGTTTATGGGCGCCGTGCGAGTAAGTCGAGTATTACTCGAGAGCAATCCCTCAGCACACGTTCTGATCTGTGCTTACGCAGTCTCCGATCACCTCTGCGACGAATGGGGTCAGTTTTACCGCGATCCAAGGAGACTGAAAAAATCGCACAAACCGCGATTTCATGGTAATTCGGAGAACGTGCCCACGGACGCCGGCTCTCCGCAAGCAAGCCCCCAGCAGAGTGCAGAGATCACGTACAGGCTCTCCTACATGTTCGCGGCCCGTTCATCACCAGCAGAGCGGAGCTTGGCACTCGACTCAAACGAAGCCCTGCATGGGCGCCATCCTACTGCCGGACACCCGCTAGTCGCCCGCTGCCACTCTACCGCGCCGCGGCCGTCTAAAACGTGCATCCCTGCATCAATGGGGACACGGGCGGACCTCGGACACAGTGCGGGACAAGTGGGGAAGCTGTAGGCGAAGACTGATGATGTGATTTGTCGTCGTGGCATGAGTAAGTCACCCGTTTCTCGAACCCAGTGCCTCAGAGCGCGTTCTAACATGCGTTCGCACAGTCCTTATTCACCTCCGCAACGAACGCGGCCGGTTTCAAGCCGCTCCGAAGCGGTCGAAAAAATCGCTCGAATCGCGATTTCGTTTGTAATTCGGAAGACGAGGTTGCCAAACCCGGCTCTCCGCAAGCAATCCAGCTGGGCGGACACCTCCGGCGAGGCGTAGAATACGTAGGTGGGCTGTCCGAGACGTTTCGGGGCCATTCACCATGATCGAATGGCGCAGATCTCAGAACTCGGCTCTGACGCAGTCTCGCGTGGGTGCCCTGCCGCTGGACACCCGCCGTCGCTTCGTCGCGGTGCAGGCGTCTGGAACGCATATCTCTGCGGTCAATACTGGCACGGACGAGCCTCGGACACGGTGCAGGACGGCTGCCGACGCGGTAGATGAAGACTCATGACGCGCTTTGTGGGCGCCGCTCGAGTAAGTTCGCCATTACTCGAAGCCAGTCCCTCGGAGCGCGTTCTAACCTGCCGTCCTACAGTCCCTGTTCACCGCCGCAACGAATGCACGCGGTTTCCTGACGATCCGACGAGGTTGAAAAACCGCGTTTCGCACGATTCCATTAAATTCGAAAACCGCCGGGGCCGAATCCGGCCCTCCACAAGCTATCCAGCCGGGCGGACACTTCAAACGAAGTGTACGACACACGGACGAGCTATACGGACGGTCCTGCGCCGCCCGAGAGCCGTTCCCGCAAACGGTCCTAGGGCGGTGCATGGATGGCAGCCCACCGGCGAGCCAAGCAGCCATCAATACCATTTGAACACAAGACCGCGCCAGCGAGTCCGATACTGACGGGCCTCGGCACTTAAAATTCAAGTCAACAACGCACGGACGACGCCCGCGAACGCCGCACTAGGCGTATAGGGTGCCCGCCTGCAGCCTGCCTGGCTACTGTGGGCGAGGCGAGGACCGGGATGGACGTAGCCCGTTCCGAGCGCATCGAGACAGTCCGACAACCGCCCACACACATTGCTAGTGACATCGATGACCAGCCACTCGCATCGGTCACAAGTGAGAGCGGGGATCACGCCACGGCGGCGGTGAATGATCCTGGGTTATGGCGGCGGGGGGGAGGGGCGAGAAGGCATCCTCGGCCATCAACAACGGTTCCGCACGTCCACCACGTTCCTGACATGACGAAGGAGGCCTGGGGAGAGCCTGGAACGACGGCCGCCACGCGCGGAGCGGCCGGCCATGAAGAGGAGGACCGCGTTTTGGGTGCGCGCGGTAAGTAATTTGCACATAACTCCCACCCCGCGCGTCAGAGCGCAAGCTGATCACTTGCACCGTGGTTTAGATTCATTCTCGCAACGAACGGGGCTGGTTTGGCCACGCTCCGCCGAGGTTCAAAAAATCGCCGTTTCGGCGATTCCATTGCACTCCAAAAGTGCGTCCCCCGAAATCGCCTTCCAGCCCTCTTTCCGGCTGTGCGAACGCTTCGAACGAAGCATACGGTACACGGAGAGGCCGAACGAACCGTTCGCCACGACCGGGGAAGCGGTTTGAAAAGAAATCTGTGTTTCGGTCGTGCCACGGCCATGGACGGACCCCGGGCCCCGCCCAATACTCAAGTTCCGGCACCAGTCCGCCGCCACGGCTACCGTACCCGCCATCACCCAGGGAAACTGGGACGTTGGGATGCGGTGGCAGTGGCTGCGAACGTGGATGACGGCCATCTCGATGGGCATCGGAGGGTGATGGTGGGGATCAAGACGGCGAGGTGCGTATCTCAGAGGCGGCGGCGGCGGCGGCGGCGGGGCAGCCTGCAACGTCGTTCACCATGGCCTTACTGACGCCCTTCAAGCATCCAGGGACACAGCTCGCGACGTTCTGCCACGCTGCCGTCAAGAGCAGGCAGCGGAAGCACGGAGACAGGAGGCAGGCGAAGGCCTGGACTCGTTTGATGACGATGACGGTAGACTCGACACGACGCGACGGCCATCGACACGCCACCAGGCTCAAGACAAGAGATGCATGAGCGGTGACAAGCCGTCCATGGTAACGGACTTGCCAGGTGAGCGAATTCCGGGTTTCTCGTCACCCGGCACCCGGGGCTCGGAACAAGTGTGAAATGATATGACTCCATGCTTACAGGTCGCCACCTCCGTCGAGCTCATGAAGATCCAGAAGATCCTGCAGACCATGACGTCGTGGTGCTGCGACCAGCGGACGAGAATCCTCAAACCCGGGCTATGCAAACGAGCGGTCAACGCCAAACACGACGAGCGACACTCGATGGCACAGCTCTGCGGATCGCCGGCTTCACGCTCGCCGGCGAACCGGCTACCCAGATGACGTTGAACACCTTGCGTCACACTCGCAAGGCGTCAGCGGGCATCCGAGCGGCAGCCTACACCTTCCCCGGTGCTCCTCGTTACCTCCCCGTCAACCTCCAACGGATCGTGCAGGCTGCAACTCATCAAATGGACAGGATATCCGAGACGGAGAAGCGAACGCTAGCCACTACATCCGGCCACGACCAAGTCGACGCGACACATATATCTGGCGGCAGACATCAAGACGCCGTCACTCAACGTCTACCTGGAGGCCTGCCTCCGTGACGTTCGCCTGCAGCCGGGATTGAACGCAAGGTGAGAGCACCATAAAGGGCCCTCCGCCATACGGAGCATACTGTAAACGTGTCTCTCGCTAACTTAACAGTCGGCGTGCGCTCTTCGTTGGGCAGCCGAGAGAGGGACGAGCCGGCGTATGCGTCTGCCCGACTCCGAGTCGGGGATGTCATCAGACGCGGCGAGGATGGTTTCAAGCGAGCCGCGACGGTCGTACGAGTGCACGGGCCTGGCTCGCGAGGACTGGACAATAGGGACCGGCTTGCGAGGACGAGGACCGGACGACGGGGACGGACGAGCCCGGCGAGTGCTGCCGTGGCGATGTTGTACGTAGACTGTCTGTTCAACGGTCCCCGGAACGGGGACGTCAATATATTTCTTGCCGGCAACAAACGCACTGCGTGACGTACTGGATGCGGTGAACCATGCTGTGGGGCCGGAATGAAGCAACCAAGAGCGACGGTAAGCATGTAACTTTATACTTAGGGCGGATAAATGTACTTACGCGTGGTTAGGCACCCCCAACGTGGCCCAGAACGCTGTGCTAAGAACAAGATTAGAGCCTCGCCCGATGCTTACGAGGGGATCACGTACGTTCGGCAGTCCAAATGCGTGTTGCCGCCCCGGTGGTCATGAACAGAAACCATGGGTTAGCGGTGTTCTTGTCAGCATGCTAGCTAACTTACTTTTCAACGACAGCGCCGCCGACCCTATCTGACACGCTGTAAATAAATGTTTGTAGTCAGCGCCGTTCAACAACTCGGACTCGAACATGATAAGATCGGCAACGAGCCTCGGAGCGGTGAGCGGCACGACAAGGCACAGGCTTGATTTTGCCAGTTTAGGGACACCGGAAAAGAAGAACAAGCTCACCGGGGATTAAACCAGTGACTCGGGGCAGCTCCCGCAAAGTGTGCCGATTAGGTCGAGGTGCGAACCACCGGCTGTCGATTACTTATGCGAGGACTGTGGCCGGACGGCGAGGACGAGCTTGAAGACTCGAGAAGGCAGCGGTGGTGAGTGACTCGAACAGCCCTTGCCATGCACTTACATATGCTTTACCGCAGTGGCCCGTGCACTTTGCACACGCACAGACCCTCCCCGGCGAGCCGCAAGCCGAAGGTGATCACGGAGATGCGGGGTTGGGTGTGTAGCTCTGGGCGCGCCTGGGGTCGGATGTGGTTTAGCAGCCGGGTATCATTGTGAGCCGAGGGTGGGACACTGCTGCTCAAAAACACGGCATGAACAGGATATTGTTCCGGGTAAGCTTATCATTTGTTTGTGTAGGCGTGATCCATTCTGGCTAACTCCTGCACTCGTAAGATGCTTGTCTATGACCTGCCAGAATGGTCGCGGGCTACCGGTCTCGGTTCTGGACTTGTGCCGCGGCTGCATGGATTTCAGACGTTCTCCCGATGCGTGAGTGCGGAGTGGGTCTACAATAAGTGGTGTAAGCTAAGGTACAACATTACAGGGCAATGACAACGACAGTAAAGTCCAATCGATTAAATCGCCACCGCCGCGGGGCTGACAATCTCTCCCCAACCCCCTTCGCCGGAAGATGCTACCCTGCCCAGTGCCCAGTGCCTAGTCGTCCCACTCAGCAGGGACGTACTTCGGGGTCTTCGGACCGGTCTTGGGGCGGCGGAGTGGGAGGTCGTATGGGTGCGTCTTGTAGCGGTAGCGGCCACAGCCAATGTCCTCCCGGCCGCCCGGAGACTTGCATTGTGCGTACTTCGGAGCGGGGGCGAGGTGTTTCGCATTGAGCGAAGCGGCCATCCATTCGTCCTCCGTGATCCGGACGAAGCTTCTGACAGAATCCCTGATTCCCATTGGAGCTCGAGGTGCGTAAGCGCGGATATCCCGCTGCGGATGTTGCTGAGGTTCTGGAAAGGGATGGTCGGGTGGCCATCCAACGAGCTTGAGGCCGTGCTGGAGCACGACAGACTCGATGTAGTCCTTGAGTGTCCAGTACACTCCCCGCCTCGTTGTCTCCGGTTAATTCGCCTGCAGTGCGATGGTGAGCGCTGTTCTTACCACGGAGGAGGAGCGGGATGTTACTCACGGAGCGTATCATCCATGCTCTCTCGCAGGTGTCCTCGGACGCAGCCCCGCCTGTCGCTGTACCGCGGCTTCATCCGGGGGAGGCGTAATACCGATGGCGAAGGCGGACGGAGACCGGGGATAGGGCGCGGAGGGGCGACGCGGATCGGAGATGCGAAGCGCATGTTGTATCGAGTCCGCTGCAAGCGTTGGTTCGGCCACGCCCGGGAATTGGAAGGCCCGGGATGTGGTGTGGTCGAGGGTGAAATGAAGATGCTCAGGCTAAGCTGGTAAGGCAGCCTGACGTCGAGCGTCCCGTTCCTAAATACGATGACCTCGTCGACTAACATCATGGTGGTTCAGTCGGTGCGAGCAGCACGGATAGATGTCA